>OY978216.1:3759364-3862649 GCA_963854785.1 Vaccinium vitis-idaea | reverse complement strand
AAATCAAGCGAGCCAACACGTTTTATTAATTTTCCACACAAATCATAGTTAAAACATGAGAATAATTTTGCATTTTTTAAAAAATGAAAACTTTTATACTCTTTTTGCGTTTATTATTTATAGTATTTGTATCCTTTTAGTTTAAATTTTCTAATTTTGTAATTTTTTAAAAAGGACTCTTGAAGATGTAGAGAGCCTAATTATGATAGTTTGCTTCGGACCTCTAAAATAACTCTTGAATTTTTTCAATTGTATATCTTTTAATTTTTTATGACTTAATATTAAGAGGGCAACCAAGCTAGGAGTCAGGCTTGGGCAACTCAAATATCAGGGCCGGCACTGTATACAGCTTAAAGACAAAAAAGCTATAAGAAATGCACCATTAGGTTAATTATCTTAAATTAATGGTGTCATGTTGAACTTAATTTCGTACTATGGTGGAGATCAAGTAGTTTTTACCCCTACAAGTTTAAGGGGGTTTGAGAAGAAAAAAATTAGTGTAAAATTTACAGGTGGCAAACTATTGAAACTAGGAGTCTATTTAATTTGCGTTCCTTATTGTTTAATTTATACTAGTTACGGGCGCTCGTGCCCAGCACGAGTTTGATGCCCGTCTTTGGTTGTTGTGTGAAATGTTTGTAATATCAATTTGCTCTTTAAAATTGATTTGGGCTGAAGCTATTTGGAAAGAAAGAAAATATAATTTGCATTGTATTTAAGTATATTGCTAACTATAAATATGGAAAAGAAACATTTACGATGTAAATATTAGAAACATAAGCATAAGTATTTATAAGCAAACTAAAACTGTGTTCCACACTTAATGTACATCTTGTCAAATTTTATTTTCCCACGACAAATTCCTTGACATACCCAGCTTCCAGATACAACTGAAGACTAATTCCAAAACAAAGTACGAAAAAGGACCAAGTGGTATAGGTCTTACTTTAGAAGTCACGGAAGAGCATGATGGCATCATCAAGCTTCATGAGGCAAGATTCTAACAGAATTCTGGCTTTTCTCAGCCGCGAGTGTTTCTTCTCCAGGTCACCCACAAGCTTGTCTTTTGGTAATTGAAGAATCTGGTGTGGATGGAATACAAGGTATCCAAAGTTATTCGGGAATAAAAACACAGAGAGCAACAGCATAAACAGGTTACAACAAAATGAAACAACTGACAACAGCCATCAATAATCTCGTAGTCGTGGATGACTTAAAATCCCAAGAGAGAACCCTATGATACAGACACTGCACAAAAAGTCACTTCAATTCATTTCAATTAGGTGACTGATCAGCCTCAGAAACCTCTTTAGGCCGAGCAGTATTGCGACTGACATTCAACACAAATGTATCTCACTGAACCCTCATCTACGACCCCAAGTTGGGCTCAGAATATGAGAGAGGATCGAAAATTCTGTATCTTAGAACGTCTTTTCGTATTACATACAATTATCTGTTACAATCAGATAGCTTTTCAACTGAAGTGGGAGCTGGTGCTTACATGTCCCCAAGGAAGGCCACCATAGCATAAAACAATATATGGAAGTCTGCTTGGCAGTGCTATGGGACAGAAAGCATGAATGAACGAACCAGAGAAAAGAAATAGATGAATTAAAAGAAAGACCTAGGTGTCGGCGTGTTGCAATATTCTCAACTCAATCTTGATTCTCAATATCAAAAATACAAAGCTAAACCTAAAGGAACTCTAAGTCACTCACTATTAGTTATCAGTTATCACCCATCCAAATCCAAATTCCTTTTGTTCAGTGTCAGGAAGAAGCGTTTCGAAATTTTAACAAAAAATTATCTTTCTTTGTGTGTACAAAATTTCTTTATGCTATCCTGACCATTGATACCTTGGTACCTTGGTCAGGAGGGTTTTTTTGTCTTCCTCATAGGATATGCATGAGTGCAAAGAAGAGGAATCAATAATCAGGAATCAGTGAATTAGTCAAGAGCCAATAGTGTCCCACCTCTCCACATTAAATCTCTTTAATTGTATAAAGCTTTACATCCCACTCTATTCAAGAAATAAAATGAGAGCGGCACAACTGAACTAATAACTATCAGCGTGATACAAACCTCTTTTCCTTGTTCTTGCTCCAGAGCAGTGCGTATTCTCAAATTTAAGGCAGCATGGTGCATCTCATCTAAAACATGTCCCCAAAGAGTTTGTTTATTAACTTTCCACAACAAGAAGTGAGCCTGTCTGCTTCCAGTTGCTACTATTTTCTGCAAGGAAAACGAGAAATTATCACAATCCGGAAAAAATGCTCCAAATTACTGATTCGCAGTTTTGGAAACACAGATGAAATCATCATGAGATCAGTTGTAGTTCCACTATTAGTTTATTTATTCCTATAACAAGATAGTAAAACCCAGACACAAAATAACAAAAGGATGGACATCACAATATTATCTGACCAAGACAATCTTCCCCTTGGAAGTTCTTCGTTTTTTACTTCATCTATATCCACCAAGCAAAAGAAACTCGACGAACTTTCTGAAATAAAATTTACCTCCAAATGTAAATAATCATCTTTCCAGAGCGTAAACAAAATTTTCGCTGTCTCTTTCTTTTCAACAAAAACAGTATCTGCAATCTGCAAAAGAAAAATTATAGGGATAACAGAACCCAATTAAAAGTCATAGAAACCCCTATCCACTCTAATCGGCTGTTCTCCACTGTAATCTGCAATCCTTGAGTCTTTTTATGGCTGCAAGCACATTATCATTGAATTGAGTATTGTACACTCGCCTAAATCCACCCTCACCCAAAACATTGTTTTCCTGGAAATTATTTGCAGCCATTCTCAGAGTTGAAAGTCATTTTGCAGGGCCTTCAAATAGAGATTTCGAGAAGATGAGGAAAAACAACACGAGTAAAGTGAATGAAACTTTATTTCACAAGAACAAAAAGTAAAGGGAAAGTGAATATATTAAAGAAGGTACCATTTCTATGTCGAGGATCTATCATTGGACGAATATACAACTGTAGATACCACTGCATCAAATTTTGGGCCTGCAACAAACCATGAAAAGTTTGAAACTAAAGACCTTACGGGATAAGATAATCATTCTTAAAAAACAGATGAGACTATCTTACAAGTTAAATATCCTCCGAGGAAACTTTACAGTTAATCAGTTATCATGATTGGAAAGGGAAATTGAAACCTAAGTCTCCAACGGGAGCGTCTGTACAATTATTCTGTGGCTGGTATAAAAGTTTTGTTAACTGGATCATGAAAAAAGAACTAAAATATATCATATGCATTCAGCGTTTATACTGCACATGAATTTGGCAAGAGAAATATATCATACGCATTTATTCTTGCATTTACTCTTCTATGTTTCTTTCCCTTGGGACAATTGAAATTTTTTAATATTACAGCTCATGAGTCCCAGTAATAAAAATCGTGCTATGGACATACAGTTAGCTCCCCGATGAGTAGACTGCATATCCATGTTTTTCGCCCATTAAACTCGCCAACGAATACTTTCTTAGAGTGAAGTGAACCACTTTAACCTTCATCATTATGAAAATATGGTTTTAAATTTCAAAATTCGGTATTCTAAATAATTCTCTAATGTGGACCAAAAACATATCCCACACAAAACTTGCTCTGCCCATCCAGGTCAAAATGTATTGTCAAAGCACTAAAGAAAAACAGCAGCCTCTAGTTGCTATTCAATTTGGGACTAAATAATTCCTCCGGGTCTTATAAAATCGATTTTGGATTGCATAAACTTCCCGGCATGACAACCACCCATTTGACCCGAGTAGAGAAATACACGACCCAGAGGTAGCAACATACATGAAATAGGCAAATATTCAATTAAAATGGTAAAGAAATTAAGATGTGATTCAGACAAACCAGTAGGCGTGCTCGCAACCTTTTACAAGAGCAGCCTCCTCAAGCACTATCTTATTTAAACAGATCGCACAAGTTCCGTGATGATTGCCACAAGCCTCTTGTTGACCCTCCCCTGAACTATGCATTTCCCTCTGAAAATCGCTATAACATCCCAAATTTACAGTCGGTTCAGAACATTTAAATTAACAACAATGGCATGCCTAAAATACCAACTTCCCTATATAAGCTCCATCTAAACTAACCTAGCCCCAAATGTTCAGCTAATTTATTCTCAAGAACCCATTTTTTATAGGTGAAAAACACATTTTCTCGCAATTTTCTGACTAAACAAACAAGATCCCAGTTGCAAAGAAATTACTTCACATTAAACTACGCAAATACGACGAATGAACATTCAAATAGCAAATAACAGCAAGCATGAAATACTAACTTTCTTCTATAAGCTCTGCTAAAACAAATCCTAGCCCAAGTCTTTGGTCCATTTATTGGCAGCAACCCATTTATAGAGCACAATTTCGCACAATTTTGGAATGAAACAAGCAAGATCCAAGTTGCAAAGAAAATGACAGAGTATTAAACTACGCAAAACACATACAGCTTAAAATCTAAAATTTCCTTCGTAAGGCCACTAAAACGAACCAAACCCATTACTCGGCTCAATTCAATAAAAAAACACCACCATACTTAGTAAATTACGAACACGAGAACCGTAAAATTCAACTCCTCTACTTCAGATCCGTTCCAGATTTTTGGGAAATTGCGAAAATACTAACCTGTTCTTGGGTCGATAGGTTGTCGAGACCGTCGGTTTGATGTTGAACGGTGACGATCTCCTCGACTGTGGTCATCGTGTTGATCGTGTTGACTGTGGTTCGCAGATCTTCGTTCACTCTCTCTCCCGCCTACCTCTCCGTGAGTGTATTCGACGATTCAGACCTAGAAAACAAAACCCTGAAGCCTGAACCAGTCCCTGGTGGTCTACGCCGGTGGTGAAGGACGGTGATGGTGCACAGTGCACTGGTTCGCCTCTCTCTCTCTCTCTCTGTCTCTCTATCGTGTAAAAAATGAGAAGGGACACAGAGGGAAATAAAGAAAAAGATCGAAAGGGGTATTAGCAAACGCCAAAAGACTCAATTGCCCACGTACAAAACGCCTAATTACAGCCAATTCAGAAGCAGAGATTTTCAATCGAGGGGTAAAATCGTCCAAATTGAACAAAAATTGCCCAACATGAAATTGAAACATCCTCTCTTTCTTGGCCTTCGGTTTTTGAATATATTCGTTATTGTTGAATCATAGAAAATGTTACGAATTATATTACTGAAAAGTTATAAAACACTAAAAAAATGTTACGATTGCCAATGAGGTGACACAATTGGACCATATAATACGTGCATATGGTACACATCTTTAATATGTGTGTATTGTAGCCATTCTCATTCTTTTTAACAAAAAAATCAATTAGAGATCTTAGAGTCTGGTGATGCGCTACACCTTTAATGGGTATGTATAACAAGTGAGAGAAATATAACGCCGTTTTTTTTGTAGGGCATCACCCCACTGCGTACAGAATTAACGTGTCCGGTGTCCGTTATAAACAAATAAGATAAGTAATGCAAACCAATCAGGCAATAACTCTGATGTTATAATTGCCGCTAAATATGGCCGGGTTTTTTTTTGGCATTCGTTATTCTTAATCTATTACATAGGGGAGGGAGGAATATGACTCGGTCCCGGGATACAGTGTGGAACATCCAACAACTCTACCGCATGAGCTAGCCACCACTTGCAATATCAATATGGCCTTATTGGTTACTCCTATAATGTGTCTTATGAGAAGAAAGAATGTACTATTAATCCAGCAGGAGTGACAGCTGGGAATGATAAGATTAGGTGCACGTGTACGCTCTCAACAGACAGAAATTTGTTACAAAACCTCATTCCAGAAAAACTTGCACGACCCCTCTTCGTGTTGTCTTCGCCATTTCCATATTCTATACTACTAACTAATGAAGGGGGTGTTGTCCACCCATCAGCCGTCCGATTATGTTTTGTATGACTCGGATGTGTTTTAATTTTTTACCGGTAAAAATAAATTAAAATTGTCGAATG
The DNA here is from genome assembly GCA_963854785.1 of Vaccinium vitis-idaea. NCBI lineage: Eukaryota > Viridiplantae > Streptophyta > Magnoliopsida > Ericales > Ericaceae > Vaccinium > Vaccinium vitis-idaea. The sequence goes on along the minus strand of OY978216.1, from coordinate 3,856,662 downwards.
CATCCGAGCTGTCCAAAACAGGATCGGACGGTCGAGGAGTGCACAACACCATGCACTGTTGCTTTTAGAGAAAATGTCAAATTAGTTAATGTATGTTAGTAGAATGACTTGTAAGGAAAATATCAATTGGTAGATTAAATTTTAAGTAGTAGAGACCCGCCCAACCCATAAATCTTGTAAACTTCTGTCTATTTAGTCACCACAATTTATATGTCCCTCTCGTAGTGCTATGTCATATGATATGGTAGCAATAAATTTTAACCAAGGTACTTATAAATTTGAACCAAGCTGGTGAGAACTGATTTCAAGCTTCATTGTACCCAATTTTGTTGTATTCGTGAAGTGAATTGCAGCCGCATGACCGCATGATCATGTGAAATTCTTTAAAATGGAGAATCTTTAAATACGATTGAAGTTGCAATTCACTTGGTACGATACACAAAAAATTGGGTATGGAGAAAACATTGATTGTATTATCATCTTTAGGCTCGGGTACATATGCGTTGTGCATAGTTGCACAACATATTAACGGTGTGATCGTTGTCAGAGCTTGCAACAAGGATAATAACGAATAAGTTTATAAATAAGAAAACTGACTCAACCTATATAAATAAGAAAACTAAATAAGGTCAATATTGGTAATCTGTATCATTCTCCCCGGCTTGAAGAAACTCGTCCTCGAGTTTATATAGTTGAATTCGCCGAAACATGTCAAAATCAATCTTATACTTCGAATTGATTTTTTGAACCTCAAATCGGATCAACAAATTCATTACTTTGGTCAACTCACCATCTTCAAGTTTTTCATAAAACTCAAATATAATTGATTTTTCTACATCAGTTTCCAATGACGCCAACATTGTAACCACTTTTTTTTCAATATTTTTTATTTTCTTTTTTTGTAATTTTCTCCACTAGTTCTTCGTCCAAAATTAGTGGCTTAGTCCAATCCATTATTGAATCTAGAGTAATATTTGATATGAATGGCTACTCAACCTTAGCCTTCTTCTTCAAGGGGGGTGGGTTTAATGGGTTACCAACAACCAAATCAGTTGTCCTAACCGACGCTTCACGTATCCTCGATCAGTTGATTTCGAAGAAGATTAACAATGACCAAGGCACCAACCCGTTGTGCCACCACCAACAGCTTGTTCTCGAGTCGTTGAAATCTATCATCCTTTCGTGCTTCTCGTGCAACTTTACTTCGTTCATACACATCTTTGGCAATAGTACAACGATCATAACAAACTCATTTTCGCGTCATGACCTAGAATCGAGCGCAGACTCTGGTACCAACTGATGCAATGAAGCATATGACTTAATGATTGAACACGCTTCCTTGCATTAGTTGGTATCAGAGCTTGGGCTCGCTTCCGAATATGGCGCGACAAGGAGTTCATGATGGTCGTTATACTGTTGCCGAAGATGTGTATGAACGAAGTAAAGTTGCACGAGAAGCACGAATGAAGGAGAGATTTCAACGACTTGAGGAGAAGTTGTTGGTGGTGGCCCAACGGGTTAGTGTTTGGGACATTGTTAATTTTCTTCGAAACCACCAGATCGAGGATACGCGTGAAGCGTTGGTTAAGACGACTGCTTGATCGTTGGTAACTACCCACTAGACCTATGCCCCTTGAGAAGGCTAAGGTTGAGTGACCATTCATATCAAAAGTTATTCTAGATCCAATACTTTATAGGAGTAAACCACTAATTTTTTACGAAGAACCAGTGGAGAGATTTGCAAAAGAAGAAAATCAAAATCTCTTGCAAAAAAAAGTTGTTGCAAAATTGGCATTGTTGGAATTGATGCAGAAGCCTATGACCTTAATGATTGACGCGCAAAAAGGACAATCACAAAGAAGGATAGAAGTAGAGAAACTCTCTCTGACTATATTATATTCCAATATACCTCAAAAACTCACTCTCCAAGCCCTAAGGCTTACAGATCAATTGGTAATAGGAGAAACTCTACGCAATAGGAAATAAAGAAAAAAAATGATAAAATTAGAAATTAACTATTCTTCTTAACCAAGCAAATAACAAAGGCTTATCTACCTATATGGTCCTTATAAAATGGTTCCCGTTTCAATTTCATCCTTGTAAATTTTGTTGTTCAATTTTGCCCTTACACTTTGTGACGGAAGTCAATATTACCCTTTTCGTAGAAAATGGACGGAAACCTCTTATGTGGCTAATGGTTGCCTGAGGATGCTGACACCGTGGAGCACTCTGTCAGCTTTCCCCAAAAAAATCAAAGAACTCTCTCTCTCTCTCTCTCTCTCTCTCTCGCTCTCTCTCTCTCTCTCTCTCTCTCTCTCTCTCTCTCTCTCTCTCTCTCTCTCTCTCTCTCTCTCTCTCTCTCTCTCTCTCCCATCCATGGCACTCCGAAAGCTCCTCTCTCAATACAGTATGTTCCTCTCCCTCCTCACATGGGTACCCACTACTCTCCCTCATCTTCTTCTTCAGACGTTAATTCTCCTCTTTAATAAAATCAAACCCACACATTCACCACAAAAAAAACAAAACAAAACAAAACTCCAAGGCCAAGCAGCCTCATTCTCCCCTCTCAATTTCGCAAAGTCATCTGGGGTGGGAGAATAAAGAGATTGCAATCCATTTAAGCCAAATCAGACCCACCCTCTCCAAAATTCCAAAAAATAAAAAATAAAAACAAATAAACAGATCATTGGGTGTTTATGAATATGGAACCAAGGATGAGTCTAGTACAACAACTCAAACAATTACTCCCAAAAGACGAAGCTCTACTTGAAATCGGAGTAGCCAAAAATGTGGGTTTCTCTTGTCCAGCCATTATCACTAGAAATTTCTCCTCCATCACCGGGGTAATTTCGTTTTATCGTCGATTTCGGCGAGCTCGAGGTCTGGGTCGCCTCAGTTGGCGTTGCTACCGTTGTTTTCGAGGTACCTCGAGAGCTTCTAGTAGGAGCAAGCAAGGATCATCGGCGAGTGCCATGGTGATCTCTGCGCTGGCGACGCCGTCAGAATTTGTGAAACGATTGGGTCTATCATTTTTGTATACTACTAGTTTCTTTGACATGAAATAAATGTGAGTGTTGGTTATTAGAGATAGATAGAGATGGGAGAGGTGTTGGGAAGGGGCAAGTTGAGAGATATGTTGGTTATTAGAGAGAGAGAGAGTCCTACCACGTGTCCTCCACCGTGTCAAAAAGATGTCCACGTAAGCGTGCCATTTGCCACTTATGCAATTTCCATCCATTTGTTGACGGAAATGGCAACATTGAAATTCGTCACAAATTGTAAGGGTAAAATTAAAACAGAAAATTTTGCAAGGACGAAATTGAAACGGTGGCTATTTTATAGGGACCATAAAAGTATTTAAGCCAATAACAAAACGAAACTAAATACTAAATTAGAAAACTAGATACTCTAGAAAACTTATTTCTAAAATTGCAAGACTTTCTAACAAAATAACTAAAATCAAAATAAGAAACTAAATCTGCTATGTCTTAAATAATATAATATTTCTATTCTGCATCATGGATCCACCCCGAGTCTCAATAGTTGATCATTTACCGTTTGACTTCTTTGTCTCGTAGACTCTTTTTTTTTTCTTTTTCTCCTATCGATCTCCGACTAGGCTGAATTTTTTCGTTGTGATTTGGCTAATTTGAAAAAACTGGTTTTTTGGTTTGTTATTTTTCGGTCGATTTTTTTTGGTTTCTTGGCTTGTCTCGATGAGAGGAATCTAAAAAGTATAAAATTATTAGCCAAGCTTAAAGTTTTGTGAACAAAGACGAAAAATAATCCAAAAAACTGGTTTATTTTCGGCTTTATTAAAAAAACTATTACTTTTGACCATAATTTTATACTCTTTGGATTCGTCTCGACAAGATAAATCTAGAAACCACAAAATCTTGACGCAAAACTAACAAATGCAAAAAAAAATTGAATAAAAACAAAACGAAAAAAATAAAAAAACCAATTTTTTCAAATTAGCCAAATCACAGATGCTGATTGTGATTGTTTGTCGTGATTCAGACAGGCTTTCCTTCCCTTTAGAAGTTAACAAAGAACAAAAGAAAAGCATATATAGACCACCATCGCTTTTGAACTCATCTTTCCTTTCACTCTTGATCTCTTTTTATGCGAAACATCATTTCTTTATTTTGTCTTCTTTTTCAAGGGTCATTGTTAGCCATTTTTTTAGAACTGAATGGAGCTTTTGTCTCGCCAAGCTTCAACTCACATTCAACTAATTAAAGATCATGCATCGTCGGATCGATCAATCTTTAATATTTTAATAGCTTCTCTCTGAGTGTAGCTAATGGAGTCTTATGGAGACATTTTTCTATGGCATGGCTTTTGTCAGAAACCCTCTCTAATGTGCTTTCTGTTCTTTACGATGGTCTCTGATGCTCTGTTATTTTTTCTGATTCTTCATTGTTTTTTTAAAATTAAACAAATGGAGCACAAACTATCCAAACAACAGATATGAGAAATTAAATACTTGAATTTCTTGTTTGTATGGTTGTATGAGCTAATAATCATCAAGCCATATATATATGGCTTGATGATTATTAGCTCATATATATATATATCACCGTGATCTAGTCAAGGATCCCGGATTGAAGGTTTTTGGGTGTTTTGAAGGTTTTAAAAGATGTTTTTGTATGATCCGAGCCGTCCAATGTGCTCAAAAGGTGTTTTCCAAGGTCCTAGCGGAAAATTTGCAAAAAAAAAACCGGGAAGGGCTTGATCCAAGCAGTTTTTCGCAAAAATTATATATTTACAGTTTTGCGAAAAACTGTTTGGATCAAGCCCTTCCCGGTATTTTTTTTTTTGATGATTTCCCGCGTGAGCCATTGAAAACACCTTTTGAACACATTGGACAGTTTGGATCATAAAAATTTGATTCGGAACTATGAGTTCCGGACTTAGGGATCCCGGACTAGATCGGGACTCATATATATATATATAAGAAGTTTTCTATGAGGGCTCCCTCACAAAAAAAAAAATGCGAGAAAACAGTTGTGAGCCGTTGAATCGCGTGAAAGGCGTAGGATCCAACGACCCACAATTGTTTTCCCGCATTTTTTTTTTGTGAGGAAGCCCTCACAGGATATGTTCTAATATATATATATTGGTGTAAAACCTCGCAGTTGCTATGACAAAAATTAGAACAACTTATGGGTACTTTGTCGAATGTCACATAAAGGACATAAGAGCTAGCAAGTTCTTTCAATGACCAAATGGTTTTAGAAGAAATCGAAAAATTTGTATGAAAAGTGGTATTAAAGCTAGAATGTCATGGGGCGGATGATGCTTTTATTGTCGCTGTTCATCTCCTTCCAACCACTATTAACAGTGGAGTCAGATATACGACCGATATTGAATGCAATTAAGAGATCACATGTGAAACTCGTTCTAACAGGCCAATTAGTAACTTTAGATTGATGAGTGGGAGAGATAGCCCCACCAATAAGGTTACACCATGTACTAATTAGCTTAGCTTTCTTGAGAATGTATGATTTGGAGAACCAATATCATATTATCATTAGGTTAATTGGTTTGATAGAAATTGCCTAATGCTACTCACTCTTGATGTATCAAATGTGCAGTCAATTAAGGGGACATTCTGTCCTTCAATCTATTTACAAGGCCATTTATAATATTCGTATTAATATTGAAAAGAGTACTTAAGTTAACCCACTAATCGGACCATAATCCCTAGACAAGTGGGTCCCTTGCATACTCACCACAAAGGTTTCTTTCCCTTAACCACAATGATAACATTCATCCCTTCTTTAATCCCCATGTAGTGAGTTGAGTAAAACCCCCTTTTCTTTTCTTTTTATAACTTAAGGCGTTAGGGTCAGCTTACGGGTACTTCGACTAATTCTTGGGGCTCAATCTCAACTCTCACTTACGGGGAGCCCAATCAAAGCCGGAGGAAAGCTCCATATGCGCTAGATCAAAGGAGTTTATAGTACCTGACAGGTTGTGAACCTGAAACCTAAAGAGGTAACAAATCCTAAATCTCAGGCCTTGAACACCCAGCCAACCCTTGGGAAGTACTACTATTCCTTCTTGGCAAAGTAAAGAAATAATACATTATACCCTTAGTAAGCACGACTTTTTTTTTTTTAAAGTGTAATTAGGACGACTTTAAGACTTCATTTAGGGCATCTTCTAGAAACTCTTGCACCATGCCTTCGTTTTTTATTCGACCTTCTCTGGGAAACTACACCAGAGAGTGTTAAAACTTCAATTATGCATACTAGCAAAGAATATAGAATATCTAAAACATGCCCATTTTACATTTTTTATTTATTTATGGATCATCGGAATCGATAGGTCGAATAATATTTATACCTAACTAGCAGCTCGAGAAACCTAATTCCAAAGTCTTGCTTTCAAAATGTCAAATAAGGTGTCTCTATTATTGTTGCATGTACATGAATATACTATATTAACTTAAGTACTTAGCTGAATTCCAACTTTACACCTTTAGTAATGGAAAATGACCTTCCTTGAGAATTCTAAACGTTATTGGTTACGTCACTTACGTGTCAATTAATGACAATTTCGAAATTATAAACTATTGCCATTAGGGTACGGGGATCCTGTAGTGAGCCCATCTGGCCGTCCATTTCGGTAATGAACACAACGATTTTAATCCAAACAAAGAATGGCTCGGATCATTTGGAGTTTGGATTAACTTCAAGCCGTCGGTGCCGAGATGGGCGATCAGATGAGACTCACTACAACCCTATAATGAGTTACCTCACTACAATGAGTTACCTCACTACAGGCCCCCGCTTCCAATATGTTTTCAGAATGACTTGTTCACTAACAGTCGCATCTTTTTGTTCAGAAATATTGTATGAGAGAGAGAGAGAGAGAGAGAGAGGTAAAACAAGAGAAAAGGCATCAATTTTGTCGCGACAAGTTTTCGGTAAAATGAAGTGAGAAAAAAACTGCCTGATCTTAGGCATACAACATTATACCAACTCTCCCCATTGTCCTCTAAGTATGTACATCATTAAAACCCCCCCAAGTACACATGTCTTTTGTGAACGTCACATTTTTCCAACATAAGGAATGATTGATCAGTCCCTCATCATCCTAAGGGCCAGTGCTTGAAGCTCACTCAGATCAGTTTGTGAAGGTCTCTTCTTAGAGTAATTATAAGGTTGGAAAGAAAATTCATCAGCTGATCTGTTGTTTTGCATACCTCCCATTCCCATTATCACATCGGTGCTCGGATCCACGGAGTCTAGTGAATTCTGAGCTGAGATAGAAGAAGGGTTCATGCAATGATAATTAGGTGAATAAGCCTGAAAAGATGGAATTCCAACCATATTTACAGGCCATTGATTTTGATCTGCATTCCCTGAGTCAATGAGATTTTGTGCCACTTGAGCCTTTGCTTGCATTAGCTGGGCTTGCAAACTTGCCACCTATCAACAATACAGAGCAGATCAGAAAGCAAGAAAGAAAGAAAACTAGTATTAGCTGATTGATTTCCTATTATTGACAAGAGCTTATTCTTCCGAGCAGGGACGGAGCCAGGATTTTTGCGTAGGGGAGACGGGATATATCTCTAGAGCAGGGACGAGGCTACTAGCCCCCGCTTCATCCTTGCTTCCGAGGAACCTATTACCAATTATCTACGATAAATTCATGGGTGGACTAAGATACATGAACTTACACGAAAAGGTACTTGTACACATGCGTAGAACATGTACACAGTAAAGGAAAGAGTTTTTTTGCACACAGAATCTTTGTCCTCTTGTCTCAATACGTACATTCTTTAGAGACACAATTGTGTTTAGTGTTAGTTTGTTCTTATATTTCTGCCACATCTATCAGCAAGAGTGTATTGGGACAAAAGAACGTCATCCATGCCAACATATATTGGTAGTAATTTGATAACAATATTCATAGAGGTTACTCAACATAGAGAGGAACTATTGATCAATTAAGCAATGACCTGTTGGGGATGCAAACAACTTTTAGCAATAGCCCGAAGGTATTTTTTTGTTTGGGTCTTAGCTATTTATATTGCAGTAGGATTGTAATTAAGGTTAAGACCATTTCATACTAAACAAGAGAGGAGGCGAGAAAATTTATTTTGAAAGAGAAGAGAGAAGACTTGTACTCCATATTCTTCGATTATAGTGGACTGGTGTGACTCCCGTGATTTTCCCTTGTGTTAAGGTCTTCCATGTACATCTGTGTTTTTCTTTTCTGTCTTTTACACACTTTCTTTCTGTTTTTCTATTTTTGTGACTCTAGTTTCAAAGATCCGTAGGGGTGTTGTAGATTGAGCGTGTTGTTCGATTCCTAACATGACCTTCACTGACCCTAAATGTGGAGAGAGAGAGTCAATTGACATACATATTGGAAACCTTAAAAACCCTAAAAATGATCTACTCAAAGTAGGACTCATAAGAGTTAAAAGGAAATATATGTACCCATGATTCCTAGATAGGTAATGACTAAAAATCAAAAACTGAGGCAACAAGTAAGGGTATAGATTTGAAAATCATGCCAACCTGTTGCTGCAAGGCAAATATATGAGCAACACATCCATAAACAGGATCTCTAATTCTGGCTTGAGCTTCATAAGCAATTGTCACAACAGCCTCACACCTTTCAGCAACTGGGACATGTAACAAAAGCTTGGACACATTACTAGCACCAAACACCTTATGAATCGCCGCGAACCGAGCCGGCCCTTGCTCCGTGCAAAAGTATGGAGCAAATATGCAATCAGCAGCACACTTTCTCCTCAGAAACTTGCATGCACCACATGGGGAGCCAGTTCCTGTTGCCATCTTCCACAAAATAAGAGAGAGAGAGAGAGAGAGAGGTTGGAATAAAATTTTATGCACACGGGCACACTAGGAAATGGTGTTAATTAAAATTGAAGGACTTGTTTTGTGGAGAGGGTGACAAAGTGGGGTGGTGAGTGTTAAGGTAGATAAAGGGGTGTGGGTGAGACTTTTATAAGGGGATGTGAATTGGGGACAAAGGAGGTTTGTGTGTTGGGTTATGAGGGAGCATTTATTAATGGTTGATGCAAGGTGTGTCTGTGTATGGATTTTTTAATTAGCTTAGACCAGCTTAAAAGTTACTACATTTATTTAAATTTAATTTTATGGTGTCAATGAGTTTCGAACGTTGGCGCCATAACCAAGTGGGTGGTCCAATAAGTAAGCAGTACTCGGAGTTCATCGCTAAATGTTACGGTTCATCCGCAGTCTTCTTTTTACCATCTGTCAATCGAGTGACTAATAGTAGTTCGTAAAAATTTAAGCTCCTCAAGCGATGGTAAAAAATTAAAAAGTTGGAATCCACTCAATAATAGTCTCATTTTTTATTTTTGTTTGGATAAGTTGTGTATGCTTAGTTGTTATCAATTGAAGAATTAAAATTAAAATATACCGTGGAAGCAACACTCTGAAGCTTGAAAGGTCATAGAAGAGAGTCTCTGTGGAATTAACCCAAAAGAAAAGGTGAGTTTGATTTTGATATTTCAACCAAAACATTTTCCTTTTTCCGCCGAACGCCGCACCTGGGAACTGCTGCTAGCCCCTCTTATTTGTTGGTTTGTGGAATTGTTTATACTCCTTTTGATTAGTCATATATAGCTGATTGGAGGGACCTCTATGATTAATCAAATGACCAATGGACTAGCACTCAATAAAGAAATTTTGCAGATTTGGAATGTCATTTCACTAAGTTTTAGGTATCGCGCACCTCGACTAATTCCGAAACCTCAAAATTAACGACCGCACAAATTTTAAGTAATCTTAAAAGTCAAACTTGTAAGCTCGAAGAGAAACGAAAAACAAATGAAGGATAAACGAGTCGGTAATTTCTATGAAACTTTGACTTTGAGAACAAACGGAAGTGGTAATTTCAATGTCAATTTGACTTTGAAGCTTGGAAAATGGAGTCTGGAAAATGGAGTCTCATCCAAATGGGTGATGAAATCAGTGTGCTACTGAAAATGTAACGGCAGTGCTGCTGTGTTAATGACGTTGAGGAACTTGTGACAACCCCCCCTCGTTTAACATGCTTCATTCATTACATGAGACAAAAAAAAGATCAACTGAAAGTAGCTAAAAACTATACTTTGAGAAACAGTCCATGTTCTCCCTCTGCAAATCTAATCCAACTCAAACCAGTAATAGTCTTTTGTATTTTTCTGTTTGACAGTTGGGGGTGTGTGGACCAGCTCGCGCAGACCTCAACTGAATTCCCTCTAGTCCAGGCAAAGGCAAACCATCCACACCGGAACAACGAAAGTTACAAGAGAAGCTCTGACGAGTTGACACAAAAAAAATTGCCAAGTTTCGAACTCAAGAGTGAGTTATAGTCTTTTTGCCCTTTGGCCTTTACCTACTTTTCAAATCCCTTTTTCTCTTCATTGCACAAAGACAAAGAGGGTTTGACGTGAAATTAGGGGTGGTCATCGTGTCGTGTCTTGTTATCTTGTATTCGTGTCAAAATTCTCTCAACCCTAACATGACCTGTTTAGTTTTTCGTGTTGTCGTGTCGTGTTATAACCGTGTTCCGTGTTAGAAATTGTCAACCCTAACCCACTAACTTTGTGTCGGGTTCGTGTCCTTTCATAAATTCTCGTGTCAGTCATGTTCATGTCTCGTGTCATCTCGTGTTCTTGTCAGAATTCTCTTAACCCTAACCCGACCTGTTTAACTTCTTGTGTTATCTTGTCGTGTCCTATTCATGTTTCGCATAAGAAATAGCTGACCCTTACTCGCTAACTTCGCGTCGGATTCTCGTGTTGCGTCGGAAATCTCCACCCCTACATGAAATCCTAACTGCAGATTGATTTTCTTCCTTAGAGAGAGAGAGAGAGAGAGAGACGCCACGTCTCAAGAATATCAGAAGATTGAAGGCAGCATACATCACACCAAGGGAAAAGGAAGGCACAAGAGCCATGAGGGGAAATCTGTCAGCTTGACAAAGGAAAATGGCAGTTTGCACCAAAAAGGCAATTGCCATGTTTCTCGACTCAATAGAGCCAACACATATACATCACCAATGGGACCCCCTACCCTACACACTATCAACATAAACCCAAATACATTTATTTGAATGACCTTAGTATCTTCCCATCAACACAACCACAAAATGACCTGATTAAATTTTGTAAGCAACAAAATGTACCCAGGAAAGGAAATCAATCTTTGTAAATGAATCGATCAAGTCATTGGTTTTTGAATGGCTTCACAACTACCTCTGCGACGTGCAAGTAGAAGTGGCAATTTGTAATCCAACCCATGAACCCATCCAAATCTACCCACTCAAAACCCATATTAAAATATGGGTTACAAATGGGTGAACTCATATTAACCCATATACACATGGGTTCAAAATGAGTTGGACCCAAAATTAAAAAATCATTTTCCACTTCTCTTTTTCCCATCGATACAGGTAAAGAGCGATTATTGTTACTAATTTAGAGCGAAGCACTACACAGGGATCCATTACCCTTATTTACCTGAATGCTTTTGAAAGTTTAGTACACAGAAACACTTCCACGAAATACATACAGTTTTCGCTTAATCTGATGCTACAACAATGGCAGCAGAACAAAATCCAATTTATTTTTCATGACTGATAGTACAAACAGAACAAAATCCAATTTATCCATCAATGGGTACCATTAAGGAAATAATTCGACCAGAACACTTCAATTTTCCTAAAAAATTGGATTTTTATACATCAATTAGAATAATTCAATCAATAATTCGATTAGACGACTCCAACTGAACTAAAAATTCAACTTATACATCAATTGGAATCATTCAATCAATCGTCCGAATAGAACATTGTAATTTGACTAAAAACACAAATTTGTGCTTTGGATAAAATAAACCAAGCGGTTTATTTTTTTTGTCTTTTTGTATTTTTACTTTTTCGTCAATTTTTTGTGAATTTTTAGTTCGTCTTAGCGAGAGGAATCAAAAGTGTAAAAAATTATTAGCTAAACAATTTTTTTTAACGAAGACAAAAAAATAAACCACTTGATTTACTGTTAGCTCAACTAGAATAGGTTTTTTGTGAGCTTATAATACGATTGAGGAGAGAGAGAGAGATTGTGATCGAGTCAAGATTATAACGAAAATGTTTTAAAAACGGGTTGGGTTGGGTCATATTGGGTTTGACTAGACCCATATTCAACCCACTCATATTCAACCTATTTAATCCCACATTCAATCCACCCATATTCAACCCATCCCAACCCACCCATTTGCCACCTCTATGCAAGAGCAATATTCTGCCATCTTATGAAGCAATTCATCGAATTATAGAGAAGAATATTTCTTTCTATTTGTGGGAAATCATCAAGACAGAGTAAGGGCCCATTCTGAATAGTGTTGGAAGCAGATGAAAGTAATGGAAGACATACAACTTCCATTACTTCAAGAACCATTCTCGTATCCCCTCAACAACAACAACAACAACAACAACAAAAAATGAAGTAAATTGAGACATAGTATGAAATGTTCTTTACCTGTCCCAACCATCTCTGTTCAAATCAGTTATACAGCACAATTATACACCAAATCTATATGATCACAATCAAATGATTTAATTCCACAGCCGATATATGGAGCCATTTCTCTACTAACTTTGTGGGTGAGAGTAAGTGGATACATTAACATATAGTAGTCCAACGAATTCCACTGATGAACTGATTAACAAATAACAAGAGTAGCGGGCTTATGTTTTTCATCCTAATCCCACCTTATGTTTAGCACTACCCAAACTAAATCGAACTGAGACTCGAGTCCCAATCGTGATTAGCACTAGTTAACAAATAGTAGTAATATTATCATGCGCCAGTCAGGAGAGAACTGTTGCAACATGGGTAATCTTCATGTTGGAGTCTTCCTTTCACAGATTGGAAGATAAAAGAACCAACTGATACAAAGCACCAGGTTTATGATGAAACTTCCTCAGCTTGAGGTGCCTGCATAAAAAGGTACTGCAAGAAATATATCTCGTTAAATCATTTGACCAAAATGGACAAGCCCATAGAGGCAAATACTATGTTTCTTAACATTACCTCGAATGATTTTCCTGATCTCTCAAATTCCAGCATGCTGAGAGCAACTTCACAGCTTTCAGAGACGATAGGCTCAGGATCCTTTGCAAATTCCTCGAGAAGTGCTACACATTGGTCATCTGTGATTCCAAAGTAAAAATATTTAAGTGTCCACCAATTGTTCCAAAAGTTTAGCTATGACAAAATTGGTACACCAATGCAATATAAACTAACACGAACTGTGAAAAGAGAACCTAGACTTGGAAATTAATTTTTACAGTAACTATAAATTAAAGTATTAAACGGGGCCAAGAAGGTGCAAGAGTATGCACTACAGAGTGGCAACTACAGTAACTTTAAATTAAACGAGGCCAAGAAGGTGCAAGAATATGCACTACAGAGTGGCAAAAAAAAAACCTTAGCCATCGTTTGGTAACATTGTTCTACATTTTCTGTCTGCTCAAAAAAAAAAAGGAAAGATAACATTATAAACTTCAGAAACTCCTATGTGGCATCTCGAAACACCAACAAAAAACATTATGCTTTACCGAAAGTCTCCAAAACTTCAAATTTTTGTTTCAATGACAGATCTGAGAACGAAGCATCGAAAGGGTTCCATCCTGTTTACAAATAGTTTGTTCCACCTTGACTTCTACTTAGGCTCCTTCGAAATGTACCATATGAAATACAAGGCCCCGAGACACACAACAAGTAACAGAACCCAGGAAAAGGGGGAAACCTGTAAACACAATTGGGAAACACCCAACAGAAAACTAAACCTACTCAGGATTACCAATCATAAACCAAATTCTCTACCCACCTTACAGCTTATGAAAAGATGAATAGCTGATTTTCCACTTTACAATTACGCCAATTGCGATGAACTTGCACCTCCTAATCAGGTTATCTATTATAAAGGTTTAGAATATTGCCTTCTGCAGCCATCTACACAAATGCCTTTTGTTTGACACCCACGATCTCTCCTCTCCCAGCCTAGGCAGATCTTCAAAGTCACACATGTTAACTATCTAACGGTAAGTCATACCTTACTGCAATGGTAAATTTTATCCCACTAATGTTTTCAGGGAAATGATACCGGAATATCAAAGACATCGGTACAAGTTAGCAAACCTGCAATAGAACCAAGAGCTTCAGCAGCTTCATGTCTAACCATCGGATGCTCATTAATATCCTTAAGTATCATGGACAGTGCAGCTGAAGCCGTCTTGTTTTGCAATTGGCCCAAGACATAAGCAACCTGCCAGAGAGGAAAACAAAACAACATTCCAAGGTGGGAGAAAGGAGGAGTTGAGAAAAACATATCAAACTAGAAGTGAATTGAGCAAGTCCAGGGGCATCACCAGGAAGAGTTGAACCCAACGCTTACCCTTAACAACTAGGCAACCTTTGCACGATCAAACGCGTATCATAAACTCAACATTCCACTCTAAGAGTAGAAACCATAACCTCCCCTTTAGGGAGAGGCCATCGTTAGAGCTAGTCCCACATTAATTAATTATAACCTCCAAAATTAGTACATGAGCTTGGGCAGCCTCTCTACTCATTGTCAATTGGTTTTGAATTGGATACTTTAACATAGTATGAGAGCTAGTCTTTGGAAGGCTTTTAGACGAGACTCTTGATTGATTGCACCGTTGTTTGTCCCTTAAATGCATCTTGTTTGGTTGAGATCCCAATGTTATGGATCCTTTGTTTACATCTTTGCGTGCGGGTCGGAGGTCATCCAAAACTAGTGTATGCGCGTGGACAGCCTCTCCACTCATTGCTAATTGGTTTTGAGTAGGATGTTTAACAGCCACGATGGCCAACTGAGCCACAGCCAGTTGGTTTCCATTTCCATGATCATAGTTACATTTTTTACATTTGCGACTATTCGGTGGACAGGTTCAAAAGTTCAGGAACATGTACAGATCTGTGATAATAGCACCTAGAAAAAGTAAATTAAATGGGATCAAACTATTCATCCCACAAATCTTTTGTCAACTTAAAATACACGTCCAGTGTATTCTATACAATTAAACATAAGAAAACAATTACACTTCACATCAAGAAAACAATTACACTTCATTGTTGTTACGACAAAAGGCCAAGAAATAATTTTAGGAAACACATTCTCAAACATACAATGAGCACCAAGGCAGAAACTGCACATTTATTTTGTACACCCATAGTCATAATTGAATTTGCGGCTGAAATCACGCCTGCATAGATAATGCAAGTCTAATTTACTCTTCTTCCTCCAAAGTATGTCAACTACTCAACTACATTAACTAACATCTCTAGCCCACTAAATTGACTGACAATAATGCATGTGCATCATAAGCAGCTCACAAGCTTATGTCGGAACAGAAATACTAAAATTCACATCCAAGGTGTCCTTAAAATTCATAGTTCACGTTCATTGTTTTTACTCTTTCCCTGTCCCCTTTTCTTGGGTGGGGTGCTGGGGATGTTAAGAAGGGGAGGAGCCCCTACCTATTTTTGCATCAGACGACAATCTGGAAAACCACAGACTTCAGTAGAGCCAGAACGTGTAAATCTTAACTTCGTAGAAACACCAAATTAATCAAGTAATTTAACCAACCAACCTCATGCCTCAAGAGAGCACTCTTTGCACCCAAAGAATCAATAATAGCAGTGACAGATTTATCTCCACCATGGTTCCTGAGTGCAAAAAGAGCTGAATATCGCTGATACATGCTCTTTTCTTCATCCAGAAGGACTTCTCTGAAAGACATTGAATTCAGTCAATCAGCAAACTCAATCCAATAAAACATATTTGTTGATAGATTATTTCTTCCGAGACAAACCTTAATTCATCAATAGAAGAACAAGAAGCAGGTGCAGCAGGATCTATTGACAAAAAGGGCGACGATTCTATCATAGACTCTCCATCACAATTCTGAACTTTCTTCTGTTCTTCGATTCGACTAAGAGCCAATTCACATGTTTCTCGGACTTCCTGGGCTGGATCTGAAGTCAAACTCTTCTTCAAAAGAGGAACATTGGTCTCTGAACCAATTGCACCAAGAGCTTCCGCAGCCTACGCATTTAGCAGACAAATCTAAGCTATTCTTAATTATTGAAGGGAACAATATAAGGGTATTCGAAATCTGATTAACAACAATGAGCATCACTAGCCCTTACCTTGTTTTTCCCTCAGAACCAAAATCTGACTAAAAACATCCAAAACCCACTCCAGTCCTTGACTCACAGTCTCAAACCTATATCAAATTGCATTTTACTCAAACCAAGGGAGACCTTAATTTTTCCACAAACTTTTGAAGGTTATTTTCTGTTTCACAAATTTAGAACAATCCTATTGATGACTCAAATATATGCTTAAGTTGGAATTTATATTATAATCAAGTGCTTCACTTTTTAGTCGAAATTTAACTCAATTTGAGTAAAAGTAATAGTACAGGGCTGGAGATAATCTTACCTCATGGCGAACAATGGGATGCAAAGAAAGATCATTAAGAACTGCTTCTAAAGCAGGGACAGCATCACTATCCTGCATCTGGCCTAAAGCAAATGCAGCCTCATGCGCCAGCAGATTTGAGTTCTCTCTTGTTGCTGCAGCAGGAGAAAATCATGGTGTACTTCCAGTGTTATTAAAAAAAACTACCAATCAATCACCAATTGATCATACACTTATGCCCACTTCATCGGAATAAAAGAACACACTAAATAACAATCGGATTATACAGTTAGGCCTAAGTCCAAACAGAAAAAGACCCAAATGAAGCAACAACCAAATGCCGTGCGAATTATGGAGAGAGAGAGAGAGAGTGACCGGCGATGAGGGCGGAGCGGGGACGAGGGCCGCGGAGGTTGCGAAGAGAGAAGAGGGCTCTGAAGCGCTCAGAGATGGGTTGGTTTTGGTCCAATAATCGGTCGCAGAGGAACTTCTCCGTCGCAGCAGATACTGTGAATGAATTCTCGCTAGAATTGAAACCCATTTCCACCGTTTCTCTGCAACTACTGCTACAGAAGAAATTGGAAATCGGATGAACCAACGATGATGATGATGATTGGATCGAATCGAATCCACTACCTAAAAATAAAACGTTATTACTCGCTTCCGTACCACGTTAAAATGGAACGTTGGGGTTTGATTCTGTGAAACCAAACTCATTTCAAGAACCAAAAATACTGCAAGATCAAGTACTAATTTATACCCAAATTATACGAAACATTTACCTGATTTATATTCTATCGAATTCTACAAAATGAATGTTTCAGATCAACAATATATGATAGAGAGAGATAGAAACCATCCTCGGAAGAAATTAACAAAAACTACGCAGTTTTGAAGGCTAGAATTGAAACGCCTGTAGGGGAAAGGTGTTGTGGTTTTCGATTCAGTGTAACTACACCCATTTTAAGAAACAAAAAAACATC
Organism: Vaccinium vitis-idaea; assembly: GCA_963854785.1. NCBI lineage: Eukaryota > Viridiplantae > Streptophyta > Magnoliopsida > Ericales > Ericaceae > Vaccinium > Vaccinium vitis-idaea. The sequence goes on along the minus strand of OY978216.1, from coordinate 3,839,168 downwards.
GCGATTAAGTACTAATATTAATCCACTAAAAATGAAACTTTTTGTGGATGTATATTATGACAATATATACGTGATGAATGTCTCGGATTAATAAAATATGGCTAATATAGGTAGAAAGTCCCAAAGGAGTTTAAGTACAGAAACGACGTCGTTTTTTAGGGTATGACATAGGTTCAACCTATGTCACGCTATTTTTCCCACCCCACAGCAGCCTCTGTAAATGGCTCGCTTTTTTCCATTCGTCTACAGTACCTCGCCAGTTGCGTCTACAGTAAATCTCCCACACGATTTACACAGAGAAGTGAGAACTCCCCCATGAAAACCTCTAATTTCGCTTTGAACAAATCAAGAAATGCAGAGACATAGAAGGGAAAATTGGGATTTACAGTTATAGATGTATAACTGTATATGTGACCCTTTTTGTATTTGGAGAATTGGAATTTGGGTCTCGTCTTCTTCGTTAATTAGTTTGTTGAAGTTTTGGAATCAAGAACCTCCGGAGCAGACCACCCATTTTAATTTGATTTTGGAATCTTGCTGGGTTCACTAGCATTTTTGGCTCAAAATTTGCTGAGACTGTTGGAATGCCCTGACAGTTACCACTCCTTGCTCGTCTCTGCGCCATTGCGGCTGCCTTGTACTGCTCTGAGCGCTCTTTCTCTCTCTACGATCGATCGATCGATCGATCAATCACTTCAACTCAACTCAACGCCGTTACAGGAGGATATCTGGGGAATGGGGATTAGTAAAACAGAAATAAATTTGAGGAGGTTGCTCGCAGCTTCACCTCACCAACTAAATCAACCAAAGCTTGTACACGTACGTAAGTCTACACATCTTTCAACTCAATTTTACTCTGGAAATGCTTCCTTCGTTTTAACACTTCAAAATACAAAATAACTCTCTGCACCCTTTGTGTGCTTACAGGATATTGTTTTTCTTGCACTTGTTTAGGTAGTCTTTGCATCAATTAACTATTTGTTGTGAGTGGAATGTTTTTTCAGGGAAATGAAAAACATCTAGGAAAATGCCAGAGGTTATGTTTTGATAACTCACGGTTCTAGGCCAGGTCAGCTTACACGCACCTCCCCTGCCTAATCTTGGGGGGACCAAAGCTGCCGTTTTTTAAAAGAGTTGATAGCAACTCAGAGTTTTAGAAATTCTTAGGGGGGTGAACACCTGAGTCCCAGATTTTGACCACTTTGCCAATCCTTGGGTTTGATTCCCTATCTTTTGTTCATTAGTAAAATGTTTGGTTTCGTATAACCCTTCCTTTGCCAAATCCGTGCACAAATCCTTGAACCAAACACAGCATTAGAGTCTGTTATATACCTAGTGGACTGATGTGTAATTATGATGAAGACATTGTCATTGTGATTCACTGATAGCCTTGTATATTCTTTCTCATGATGCAGTATGTTGCCACTCTACGAGAACAATTGGAGCAATTGGCTGAAGAGAAAACCTCAGATGGATTACCGAGGTGAGTACATTTTTCTTCAGTATGTTATCTTTTCTATAATTGACTCGCACTATCGCCCCTCTTCAATAAGAACGTGCTCAACGCATTAGCGTCTTTTTTCTGCCAAGATTGCCAGATAATGTGAATTATCCGGTAAATTAAAAGATCATTCTTTAGGAAGTTTATGCAGATGTTGCCATTTCAGTGAATCACGTAAGATTCCTGATAAGTGCATCTCTTAAGATTGATCTTTATGGAGCATATGATCTAGCTACATGTTAGATTGGAAGTGTCTTGGTGGAGGTATTTAGGATCAAGGGTTCACATTTGTGACCTTTATTGGTCAGAAGTTACGTAGCTGTTAACGAAGGATTTTGTGAAAGAATGTGGTATATTGTTTTCTTTTATTTTTCAGTGTCGCATGGAAACCAGTTCATGAAGAGTGTTCTAGGATGGCCTTCTGTGTTTAGGCAACACCAAGTGTCCATACTTTTGGAACATTTTTCATGTCAAGCTCCAGGAAAAAATTAATGCTGTTCAAAACTTCAAATGTCCCCAATGATTGCTGGTGTTTCCGCCTTGGCAAAATTCCCAACAACTATCTGAAAAAGTGTTTGCACTTGCAAATTCATAAAAGAATTGTAACAAAATTACAGACTATTGTTTGGTTTGAGAATGGCAGTCGCCTTGTTTTGGTGGTCTTATTTGTGAAGCAAAATATATAGCATGCGTGAATGGTCTTAACTCAAATGGCGATTTGTTTTTAAGAGCTGACTGGCTGCATTAATCTGATAAAACAGGACAGCAGCAGCTGGTTTGGACAGACCTCATTAAGTAACATCTACGAGAAGGATATCGTGTTCACAAAGACACCGCCATATTGATAGATTGTGAAAAAATTGAAATTCATACCTAAATACTTTTATGCCTCATATTTGTAAAGCTTCACAAACCGTTCGTGTAAAACTATACTAAGCGTGACTTAGATTTTACACTCATAATGTGCATTAATTCTATATTATTCTTGACATGGTCTATTAATTCTGTTCATCTGTAGCAATGGTTAAATTTTAAACCGCTAAATTAGTAACTCTGATTTTCCTCTGGTATTGTTTCTATAGAGTTTCAAACGCCCAGGTGAACGACTATTCAGTGAAGATTGAAGCCATTGCTTCCAAATTGGCTGCCCATGTGGTGCGTGTATCTTAAGCTTTATCTGTTCTTGTAATTTTACATTTTAAATGCGTAATTTTCAAGTCCTTCCAAGAAATAATGAAGAGTTTTAATGTCTAACTTGTATAGAGGAAGTCATGTTTCGGCCTGCCAAACCTACATGGGTGTGGGTGTCAAGCACGTGATCTTGATAATTTGTTATACACTATAGTGTTCACCATTGAGTAATGCGTTGAATGTAGATCCATTGAAGTGTTACCATTGTTTCTCTAAAAAAATGAAAAAGAAGTGTTACCATTGGAAGGAAGAATTTGATGTGCCCCTTACTGAGATATGGGCTTTACTAAAATGAAATGCATTTGAAGAACCATTTGATAGTTCTGACTCTGAACTAAAAGTTTATACGTCTCATTAGGGTACTCATTTCTGCCAAACTTTTGCCTTGAAAACTTTCAGTCAGCTATGCAAGAATTTCAGCAGCCTCTTGCTGTAATTTCAGTTGAAGAAAGCATTTCAAAAGCAGGAGGAGAGAATCCAATTCCCACTTCTCCCAGATTCAGGAGGAAATGTGTGTAAGAAGGAACTATAGTTTCTCTACTGCTTTTATTTGATTATCTCTGTTTTTGGTCTTTGTGTCATTCTTTCCAACTAAACAGGCCCTCATCTAACATTGTAGATAGACCCACTGAGAGTGTTGAGACTGATCATTCGGTGCCTGTCAAATTGGATGCTGCAGCTCGAACTCATATTGACAAACAGAGGTTTATTCCACATGTAAACTCATTTTTATTATCGGCCTAAGGATATGGTGCATCACTAGGTTACTAGTTTAATTTGTTCGAAAGTTAATGTGACTAGGGTTCAACTATTTTACTGAAAATGGTCGATTTTAGGTTTTCAAGGAGCCTACTTAAGATCGAGACACCAACGTGTTTAAAAGTATCTATACAATTTTGTTGCTAATTCTCTTACTTGAGTCCAACAGAAAGCTTCAAGATGACTTGACAGATGAAATGGTGCACCACTAGGTTACTAGTTTAATTTGTTCGAAAGTTAATGTGACTAGGGTTCAACTATTTTACTGAAAATGGTCGATTTTAGGTTTTCAAGGAGCCTACTTAAGATCGAGACACCAACGCGTTTAAAAGTATCTATACAATTTTGTTGCTAATTCTCTTACTTGACTCCAACAGAAAGCTTCAAGATGACTTGACAGATGAAATGTTTGGGTTGGCACAGCAACTTAAAGAGAGCAGTCTCGTGATGACTCGGTCCCTGAAAGACACCGAAAAAGTAAGTTCCTGTAATTATATGGGAAAATACTCCATGCGACCCATAGGGTAGTGTTATTCCCTGCTACGATCCTCTTAACTCTCGTCTTATTTCTGGACGGACTAGAATTCTTCATTTTCTGTCAAGAACGCAATAGAGTGTTACCCAAAACATGATTAACTATTATCATGAGCTCAAGTTGGAATTTGGGTGCAGATACTTGACTCAACGGAGAAGGCTGTTGAACATAGCTTGGCAAGCACGGGTCATGCCAACTCGCGTGCTTTGGAGGTGTACTCGAAGAGTTTCACGACTACATGCTTTACGTGGCTTGTGATATTTGTAATGACATGCATCTTCCTCATGGTTGTACTACTTATTCGTGTAACTTAAACGTCTGTGTTAGTCGAGAAAGAGTGATAGCTTTGGTCTTTCAGATCCTTTCTGCAAGGTAAGTCTTGTTTATACCATATATTAACTGATCAATAATCTTTGTAATTTGAATCGAGTGATAATTGGCTTTGGAAATATATGAGCTTGTTGAATTCCAATAGTTTATTACGTCAAAAGTAGGACTGATTTCCTTCAAGTTTAGTTTTAAGTCAGTTGAACAAACTTAGGACGCAAGACAAATTAAAGTAGGGAAAAAAATTAGAGTAGGAAAAAAAATTGAGATCCCACCCGAGTACGTAGTTTGTCCTTGATTTTAAAAGGTTTGGGTTTGAGTTTATGAAGTAGTATCGAATGCTTCATTCTCAAACCAAAAAAAAAGTGGTAGATGCTCGCTAAAAGTAATCTATGTCGCTTACCAGCTAAAGTTCTACCTTAGGCAAAAAATGTCTCCAAAAGTTTTTACACACACAAATTGTCTTTATTATCTTCCCCAGATAATAAAGAGAAGCAAACTGTCTCCAAAAAGCTTTAGACACACAAGTTTCCAATGATTGAAGCATTTAGCTTTGTCAAACTCAATTGCCTGAGATTGTACAAAGAGGAAGAGCCATAGCTGTAGCGGCTTGCACTAACATCACATTTCCCAGAGGTCCAGGGAAGAAGAAGAAGAAGAAGAAGAAGAAGAAGAAGAAAAAAGGGGAAATTAAATTACATACACGTCGTGGGACTAACCAAAACAAGGGATTTTCTCGTCATTTTCCTAAGAAAAAGCAAAACGACACTAAATTTCCTTTTCCCCGAGTGTAAGAGACTACAAAATTTAGCAACTACCTGGTCCAAAATTTACCCAAATCAATATATCACACCGGGATACATTTTCTTCCTAAGAAAAAGCAAAACGAAAGGAAATTTTCACAAGATTTCCTTGTCCTCGAATGTAACAGACTACAAAATTTAGCATCTACCTGATCCAAAATTAACCCAAATCAGTATATCACACCGGGATACATTTTCTTCAAATGACTAGTTGTATACCCACAACCAAACCCCCTCCAGTCTGCCTAAAAGTCCAGGTGAATTTTAGTGGCTTCTTTTTTCTTTTACTTGGATTGGAAAGAGATAAATTTATCTTTCTTTTTCTTCAAGTCTTGCGGCTTCGTTGATGTCAGCTATAACCCAACGGCCAGCAGCTGTATAGACTTGAAACAATTATCTGAAAATATATAAAGTGAACCTTGGAATGAATTTCCGATCATCAATAAAGATAAATACGCTGGGTTACGAAAAATAAAAGTTAAACATAATTTCGAAAAATGCATAAGAAATAGCATCATAAGATGAATTTGCAATAGAACAGGCGATGCAGACAATGATAAGGGGCAAAAGTATGGGAAATTAGACAGACGATTATAAATTGAGTGCACTCTCAAATTTTCAAGATGCGATTGGTTGTACCTCTGGAGCAATCCTCAGATTGAAGACGACGTGAGAGCGAGTTGATAGAAAAACTATGATAAGTGAATCAGTCAGCACGCGGTAACAAGAAACTGAAGCCTGAATTTTCATGAATAAGCGGTGGTGGTTCTACATCTGAAATGTCCACCTGATCCGTTGATTTGGACAGGTCATCGACTGAAAATGGAATGCTACATAAACAATGGAGAAAGTAATTGGCAAAAGAAGAATAGAGAAAGAAAGAAAAGACAAGATGGAATACATAATGAAGACATTTTATCTGATTTAACCTTGAATCATCATCCAGTAAAAAAGAACTGCTGACAGCGCTGTTTGAATCTTCAGTCATTAGAACCCTCATGTCAGATATTACCTTCAATAAAAAATGGATCATAGCCCGTAGTCAGAGATTGTTTTTCCTCGAGGTTCAGGTCGATCCATCAACATTGACAATGGAAATATCTACAAGGATTGTTGGAAGAGGTCTGCTCGATCGCAGTGGTAGAAATACCAAAGTTTTATTTTCATAACACAAAAGGAGTGGTTGACCATGTTTTTGATAATAAATATCACCCTCGACATATATCAGAATGATCGACAGAGGAAACAAGTTAAGGGCAGCAACAGGGACTTACATCTGGGGAAAGGCTGTGGGTTCCATACTTGTCATCCCAATACATCGTGCTAATTCGATACAGTTGTTGGATACTAAGTATCTGTCGATAATAATAAACCCCAACTGGTTCAGAAGAAAGGAAGATAGGTCGGCTTATAAATGATTTGTTTGCAAATTTTAGAAGCCGGTCACTTACTGGGCACAGGTCATGACTTATTTCATCAAGTGTCTTCTTCGGCTTTTGATGTATGACCTAAATCAAGTAACAGAAGAATCAGTGACACTTATACTAACTAATATTTCTGAACTCTCTTAAGAAGAAAGATTTTTCACAACATTTTCCAGACAACTGCAGCCGTAAATATAAAGAACATAACAGTGCTGGAAGCCCTTAAGCACTAGAGATTGTCTCATACCAGAAACCCAATAGCCTGTCTAATATGCTTGAGCTCATCCCATGCTGAGCCTGCATACTGAAGATTTTATTTTATTTAGTTGGAGTGGTCAAAAAATCAGGAAAGGAAAATAACCTGCTCCGGAATAAAGTATGATTACCTCATCAGTTGCCTTGTAGCACCAATGTTCCAGTTCAGCCAATCCTGCCTTGACATATTCACCATTACTGAAAGAGCAGCATTCTCGTCTTAATAGGAGGCTGCAGCCAAGAGAATAATCAAAAGAGGGTCTCAAGTAAACAAATATATTAGTGAATGCTCAAAATCAAAAAAAGAAATAAAATAAAATAAAATATACTCTATATATTAGTGAATGCTTCTGGACTACATACCTGTTGAATAATTGCACATTGATAAAGGAGAATATTTGGGTAAACACTTTGCGAACTAAAAACGGGGGTACCTGAACAGAATTTTCAATGGAGAAAGTACCTGAGGTCAATTTTCTTTTAACACAAAATAAAGTGGAACTACATAAAATTCGATACAGTAAAAAAACAGAGCAATTTTGAGATTTGCAGATTGTATGGTGCTCCACCCGGAATATATGTTACATATATTCAGGTACAAGTGTTGGGTGCGGGTTCTTAGAGTCGGATTCATTTTCCTTTCATTTGAAGGATACGGGGACTCGCTTGAATATTTAACATCCTTCATATATGATTTTTCTATTTTGTAACCTAAATGGTCTTTACTAGTTGTCTTAGATCCTTTGATGCATATTATAGGAGTTTCATGTGTAGCTCACGAGAAATTTGAATTAGAAAATATGCTTGTTAAGTTAAGTTATAACTATACATGTCCGAAACGGATCCTATACCCTTAACTGAGTGCCAAGTGGCTGAAACGGGTACTTCATAAATTTTCAAGGATCCATGTAACATAGCCTAGAATGAGACAAAATCTAAGTTCCATGCATAAGGGCGTTGGGGTGTTTGGGGTTTAAAACTTAAGAGTAATCTAACTCCTCCTTCAGCCATAGTCTATTTCATATTGCAATATTTTACAATGTTTTGGGTGGACGTGGGTCGGGCTTGGCCTAACTAACAGAAGCCATAGTTGAGCAGCCCAACCCAGCATTTGGCACAAATTTGACCCCCAAGCCCTTCAATTTAGCGCATAAGCCAATTTACATGAAGTTTAGATCATATTAATGGCAGTCAGCTAGGGGTACAGGCCTAACATTTGGCATTATTTGCAAAAAGTTGCAACCCACAACCTCAAGTAAATGGGATAATATCGGTAAAAAGGATGACATTGCGCAAATTTTGCTCGAGACATGTGCACCTCATCTGCATGGGGAGCATTGTCGAGTTCCTTGATCCATAAAAAGGTTGGAAAACAACAGTGACAACAAAATCAAACAAACATGCCATGTTAAAAGCTAGTCAAATAGAAAGAACAAAAAATAAAATATTGCACTTACTTGATTGGCTTTCAATACATTCAAGAAATTTCCAAGGCTCTTCACAATCCCTTGCCAGTGGGCAATCAAAATCTCCTGAGCAGCAGCATTGGCAAGGGTGCGGGCTGTCCCCTTAAGCAAACTTGCTCTGGAGAGTCTTGGTGCCTAGACCATTCAAGGTGCACAAAAGTTTATTTATAAGTCTTCCAGTAAGTTCAAAAGAAAAGATGAAGATAAACATATCCTAATCTCAACTTCAAGTACCTGAATGCACAATCCCAGCAATGGAGAAATCTCCCTTTTCAGGTTGTCCCGGATCATACCATATATCTTTTCCACATATGCTGTCAGTTGTTGCTTAAACAGCAAAGCAGGGTACTTGGCTTCAACTTGGTCCAAAGTATCCACTCGACCAGATAACTCACCATTGGCAAGAGAAAGATTGACCCCTTGTGGACTTCCACGGAAACTCTAAAGAGAAATTGTTGCACCCTGTCAGACATAGTGGCATAAACTTTGAATGGCAAAACCAAAACGTTATTTTTTTCTTTTTACCAATGTCATCCTCCCAAATAAAGTAGCTGATGATGTCCGCCTGTGTTGTGGGGCCATCCCTGCTGCACCACCTGCCTTCAATGTACGTTGAAGCAGCAACAACAGAGTTGATGCATTGGATAGCCAATAGGCCAAGTTTTCATTGTTGTCTTGAGTCTTCAATTCACAAATGTAACACAAGTTCTAAACAGCTCTCTGATATATGAATACAAATTAGCATTGCGTGAAGCATTAAACTTTGCAAGTAGTACCTCAATAGCGTGGCCTATGGTTTGAATAATCCGATCAAAAATGCTGGTCCTTTCAACTTCAAATGACCTCCACTGCCTAAGGCACTTGTATATGATACAAGCTGCAACAGGTCTGCCCTTACTCAAGCCTAGGTGTTGAGCAACACATCGGATGAGCAAGTCCTGATATTCCTGCTGCTTCTCATTGAGTGATTTTTGTGGTCTCTCCTCTACCTCTGACTGATCTCTTAAGTTCATCGAAGCACTTTGCAGTTCCTGAAATATTTCAGAGTGACCTTTAAGATTAAAGCCAGTGCAAGTCAAACAAAGTAAGAATGGAGGTACAGTTCTTGAGGCACTGGATCTTACAGAAGCAGTTTTGGTACTTTCTTCCCTCTGCCAGATATGAATAAAGCAGTGTAAGATGTATATACAAAACATATAAAAAGTTAATTCAACGTTCAGAATGCATCACTGTTTTCTTCTATTACCTGAATAACTGACTTAGAGCGTCCAGAGAGGAGCTTATTATTTTGTGCCATCGTTAGAGCCTGCTGACGAAGAACTTTATTTTCTGAATCTATGTTGGCAAGCTTCTCTTCAAGCCTAACCGCAGAAGGACAAGAATTCCATTAACTGCCCCAATTTGTAAGCAGTAGAAACTGCCATGTTCCGAGGACAAAGAATTGCAAACAGCCAATTGTAGGTGAACCATTAATGATATTTTGTAGACTTATTCCAGAATACTCTTGGAGAGTGAACATGGGGGTGCGCTAGACAGAAAACAAACAACCAAAAAACTCAAGTTCTTGCGTGGACTAGGGTCTAAAGTAAACTAGAGTTAGAATTTTGGAGGCATCCCATCTCAAAACAATTGGCATGAGGTGGTAGGCTCAAACTATACGGACCAATCATGACAGTTCATGTAGCACCCTTGTTGGTCATAATCATATCATCCCCTAAGAAGTCTTAAAAGATGCTCAAACCTATAGATCTACAGTTCAAAGGATCATATGTAAGGATGAACCAACAAAGAATTCTGCTCTGTTAGTTGACTATGTCTCATTCACAAAAGGACTAGTTTATCAGAAGATCTTGTCAATAAAAGTAATGCTGGAAATGTTTGCTCTATACATCAAGTACATGTGCTGCTTAACGATGGCATAACATCTACTGTCTTGTTTTTTCAGTCAAATTCACTACCTTCAACGAGCATAGCTGACGATGTAAGTATGTGCATGCCTAGTGCCTACAGGTGGTCAAATATTCTCAACCTGGAGAGCGTGATTTCTGACTCAGGAAGCATCAGTCCAAAGGCACTGTGCTTCCCAGCGAGATTTTTGGTTTCTTAATCAGTATAATCCTTCCCTACTCCCCATGTGTAAAACATCATAGAGAACTCCCTCCAGTAGGCCAAAACAAAAATGATGAACTCTTCTCACACATTCAGCCCTCTTTATGGCTTGTCCAAATCAGATACCAAAGCAGTTCCCTAACTTGATCCAGGGACAACAGAAGGGAAGACCAAAATATATTGCTCCTGTCTACAGACTCTAAACAAGTGACACTTCACCAAATGGACATACCATCTACTTAGCAGATACTCAACTTGATATCCTCGAGCTCACTGTATTAATAATACCATTTTTCAAGCTTTCTTCATATACCAATGAATCTCTAGTTGGCTCCACTTGGGCTTCGCACTATTCATGACAAGGATTTTCTCATAAACCTTCTGAAATCTCAGTTGCCTGGACATGATACCTTCAACCATCGAAGGCACATAGTCGACATCATGGCAATTTGCAATGGTTTTCAGATGCCATGAGCTTGGAAAGTTATAAATTAAAAGCACTACATGAGGAATCTTATCGGCAACAAGGTTTAAAACATCTTGCAGGATATTTTCTTCATGACCATACTACGCTAAATTTCCAAGCAGAACCAATAAGAAACGAATGGCATAGACTGTAATGAAGAGAACAAGGAACGATGGATATAAACTAAACGATAAATGGCTGTTATGCTGAATAGAGCAGAACCAATAAGAAAGAACAAAGACTTGCCAAAGATAGAAGAAGAGGAAGATGAAAACCTGATGGAAAGGAAGCGGACGATGCTGCTCTATGCGGGCCTTCCACTGGTACTAGTGTGGGAGGGGAATATCAACTTTTCATCCATAGAGACAATTTACAAAGCCACTCAAATTTTATGTGGAGGATGGAAGATATCAGAGAGCAAGAAACTAGATGGAACATGGGAAAAACTTGGGCTGTTGTATCATTCAAATAGACTATTCTTTACAAAATGACCAGGAACAAATGACTCTGGAATGGAAAAAAATCAACACCATAATTCCGAATTCCAAAAACCAAAATAGATTGCAGAATAGGCCACATAGTCAGCGCGATGACAGCAAATGGACTTCGTATATCAAAATGCAATGCATGCTGCAACTTATCACACCGTTGAAATCAGTAGCACATCAGATCGCTATTCAGCAAAAATGAATTTTACAACAAAATGGGATTGTTTGAACATTTCTAAACACCAACAACCGCCAAGTTTTTTTTTTCTAAACCGAACCAAGCCAGAAAAAAAATGCCATTCTGTTGTCCCAAGAATAATTAAGCTAGATACTATCGGTTTATTATCTGGAGTGAGCTTAATTTTCTAGCCATAAGCAAGACAATCTGTGTGAAATGATGTCATCAACTTACGCTGATATCAGAATTTAACTCGAAAGGAATCCCAAAAGTATTTTACATCGATGACCGGACTTGACTCTCAATCTTTCATGCATCAATTAAGTGGTAAACTCAAACGAAATATCAGATTTGAAGGAAAAGTTCACAAACTATAAAAGGAAGAATTTGAAACTTGAAGGTATTTGCCCATTTCACTTTGTATGAAGCAAAGTAACAAACTATTGAAGTACCTACTGTAATGAACACTCTTAATTAGACTAACAACTAGCTAGAAGAAACAAGATACAACAGATAGAACGAGCAAGTTCCATCAGAAGAAGTCATCGAATGCCCCCTCCCGATCACTTTCCCAGTTTTCAGCTCCTGCACAAGGCAACATCAAGAGAAAAAGGGATATGTAACACATTTGAATTAAACATGTACAATCTAAACAAAAGGAGCTTCACAACATAGCTAATGGTATCTCTAGACCGATAGGTAACGACTAACTCTAACATGAAACGATTGGCTGAACTGGAAAGATTATAATTCTTGGCAGGGAGAATTCTGAGAGGAATCATTGAGTTCAAAATTGTATTACCAAGGCGATAGATTATTCTTTGGTTATCGACTAGCAACTGAGTTTCTAGACAGTCAGGACTCAGGAGACACTGAGAGAACTAGACTGACCTGAGACTTCAGCAGTCGAAAGATCCTGAACTATCAGCTGAAAATCATTGGAATGGAGGGAAGAGAAATTTGCTGGAGTTGAAACAGGAGCTGGAAAGGTGAAATCAGAGTCGGTGGATGTTGTATCAGAGGAATTGGACATCGCATCAATTCGAACGTCTGTAGCAATGAATCCTGATGTTGAACTCGAGGTGGATGAGGTAGACAAGATCATTTTCAGCTCTGAAACTTGGTCCGACATAATGTATATCATCCTGAGACACACTAGATCATTTCTAGCATTAGTCAAAAGACATGTGGAAGAATTATATATGTTGTAATAATTATTAACTACTTTTTAAGGATGTTTCTTATAGCCTTAGCATTCCAAGGAAGGTGGAGGATTTTCGGCTCTCTTGGAGGGGGACTAGAGCGGGAAAGAGAAGGAGAAGGCATATCGCTGGTGCCTTTGACTATAATGTGAATGTTAAGGGAGAAAGTAATCAAAGATGTTTTCAAGTTGGAAGAGCCTATTCTGAATTGAAGAGTACAGTACTATTTTGGAATTTTGAACGGCTGGTTCGCAGGCTTAATTGATCCCACCTTGAACAGTGAACCAATATCTCTACTGTATGGAATCGTTTGAGTAGATACCATGAATAGCTGATACAGGCTCCTTTCGTGGCTCCTTATTTATTGTAAAAAAAGAATTTTAAAACATGCTCTGGTTAAGCTACAAGTAGTCCCAAAAGCTTATGTTGTTAGGAAATTGGTCCAACAATAAATTTCAAGCTATCTAACACCCTCCCTCACTTGCAACTCCGCCTTGCAAGTGAAGATGCAAATATTCATACATACGGTGAGAGAATGCAAAGGGGAGAAACATAGCGCAAACAGGGAACAAATGCCAATAGAGAGACTTGAACTCAAGATCTCTTGCAACCTAAGCTCGAATATCATGTTAAGTTACCAATAGTCTCAAAAGCTTAAGTTGTTAGGAAAAGGGCCCAACAATGTATATCAAGATATCTAACAGCTCCATGCCTCCATGATATATTGGCACCTTACAGGTAAAAGCAGACACAGACAACTTGTCACATTCAACGTGCAGATGCAGATATAGTACCTCTTAAATGAGTGATAGTAACTATTGTTTCATTAACAGCGGATCTTAATTAGAGGTTTAAACAAAGTTGAAATGCTTCTAAACTACCACTAAAATTTAATCTATTTGGACGTGTGCTGAAGTCAGCATGAGAAAAGAATATTCCGTTCATCTAGAGGACAGTACAACACCTCCAACTTCATTGAGTACCATTAGTGCACTTCAGCAACCCAGCTACATTCCCATGCAGTCCTTAACCCCTAACTAGAACTCATTCTAATCCTATAAACTCTTCATGAGTTCAACTTAGTATGATGAATGGGATATATGCCATACATCAAACTTGAAAGTTTAACCACTGATGCTACCTGTTTAAAGATTCTTGAAGTTGATGAACTCTTCTTTCAGTTTCTTCTAACTTACTACGCCTTTCTTCACTTGATTCTAGGGCTTCTGCACATTTCCTTTCAGATTCATCAGCCCGTTGTTTCTCCGATTGCAGTAAAGCCTATGATACATAAAAACAGGGTGGAGTAAAGCAATAGGAAGAGAAGCTAGACATTGTTTCCGTAAAACAGGAAAATACAGTCAACAAAAACAAGGAAAAGATTTGTGTATTTGACCAGAGACAACCCCATTGAATGGAGAAGCTAAATCAGAAACTCGTGATTCAAGTGCCACACCACAGACTCATTAAATAGCTAAAATGCCACATTTTAATAAGAATCTTATTTTGTATGTCACATAGAATATGAAAACTGTGCTTCTATCCGTCAAGAGTTCAACCAAAATGTTGACCCACCTAATGGCAGGCCATCACCAGTATAGTCCAGCATTCAACTGCGTGATGATGCAACCAAATATTTATCCAAGGTATAAAACCCCTTTCTGGAGGAACTAATGTCCATTGATGATGTCTATAATCACCATTTCAGCAAGTGACATGAAACTATTAAAAAGGAGAAGTGCAAGAAAGATGTGAAAACTGTGCAAGCAAGAATGATACCTTATTCCAAGACTCGAATTCTGATTATATAAGCTTTAATAGGAATCCCACAAGCAAGTTATCAGATAATTAAAAAAAAAAGAAGGAGAAAACACAAGTTGGGAAATTTGAATTGATTCCATACAGATGCAGTCTCTAAGCATATAGATCATACAGAACATGCATAACTAACAGGCACAAAATGGCTTTCAGCAAGCCTTTTGGTGCAACGGGGGCCCAGCCCTTCACAGCTTTCTCTCACACTGACAGAGTTCAGCGGTCAACAAACAAACATCACTATATGTTGTCCAATTTAACACGATTGTCAGCTTGCATTCATTCATTCATTTAGAGAAGCTTCAATCGCCATTGAAATAAGTCAATAACTCTCAGGACTCAGGTAGCAAGTACTTTTGAAAGATGACAGCTATTTGATGCAGAGAGTAGAAAGTTCATCAATGCACAGTGTTTTTGCAGATTAGTCCATACTGTCTGAAACAGCTTCATGCACCAAAAGGATGGTTCAGCATACTTGAACGAAAGCACAATACAGAATAACTAACATTCTGCTAATTTTTTGCCAATGGTTCTCTCTCTCTTCAAAACAAAAAAGAAAGTTACCCAAAGGGGACTCCATCGTACGAACTATAATAACACAACCCAAGGCAAACAAATGGTTCTAATCCTGGAAGGAAAAATGAGCTTTACTAACATTTTATTTCACTATCTCATGTCCAGTGCAGAAAGAGAATAACTTGAGGTTGTTTTATAGTTTCAGACTCCTGAGGAACCACAGATGGCCTCAAAATCAGCAGTCTTTTTGCCTGCTCGGACTTTTTTTCACTTTATCCTTTTGACATTCTTTACTCCAGGTTCTCTGTTTGCTGTAATATCTACTGCAAATGCAATCTAAGGACCATGTGCAAAGAAATGATGACACACTTGAAAGAGGTAGTGGTTAAGGGCTTAAGGCAGCTCAGCAGATGTAAAAGCCACAATACCTTCAAGTTCTGCACTTCTGTACTTAGAGTCTCAATCCTCTCAGTATCTTGGACAAGCACTGGGGTTTCTTTGACCACAGATGATGCTTCTTCAATGGCCTTCTGTGCAGCCTCACGTTCTTTAACTAGCATCTCCTTAGTTTCATCAACTTTGCTTTGCATATCTTGCAAGGAATTTTGCAACTTCGTTATCTCCTGCCCTTTTGCCTCTTCCAAATCAGTCTGCACACATGATTTTATACTTCAGTTGAAGCCCATATAAACATGCAGCATAACTTCTATAAAACAAGCATAATCATCACAGCCAGAAGCTCCAAGCTATTGCCAATGGAAGCCATTAGGCAGTGAGTGAACTTCTGTAGTGCATACTGCCGCAGAATACAAAGATGTGGAGGCTTCAGTGTTCATTATATTTTCATCAAAGAAAAGCCATAATTTATTTTCAAATCCTGCAGAAAGTAAAATACTTTACATCAAACACATATATTACCCTCAAACGTTTTTCCAACTGCAAACGCCATGTGAGTTCTTCCACCTGTTTCTCAAGCTTATCCTTTGCTTCTTTGAGTGCACCTGTTTCTCTTGAAGCCTGAAAATTTTCCATATGCAAGTAAATGAGTGAGGATTTGCAGTAAGTGCAAAATTCAACAGTAATACACAGCAATTCATGTTTTAATTTGTATGCTCTATGGACACATGGGCTGCAGATCTGTGTCTGTGTATGGGTTTTAAGAGGTAATAATGCCTCAATTGTTGGTTTCCAACAAGAATGTCTCTGTCAAGTGAAATTACCTTTGAAAGAAAATAGTGTTTTCCTTTGGATTAGAAATATATTACATGGATGCGTTTCTGCCATTGCCAATTCAAATAACAAGGTGCATAAGGAACTGCTTGCGACTTCAATAGCATTAGTACACCAATACCTACCATCTTTAGTTTTCGAAGCTCTCTCCTGGCAATTCTCCCCCGCCATCTGCATTGTGTAACTATCGATGCCCTCCTGAGTTTCGTGTGGTGTGAAAAATCCCTATGACCACGCCAATGGGCCTGCATTTTTTCCAAGTAAAACTAATAGTACCTTGGAAGCACAATGTGCATTGGTTGTATAAATAAAACAACACCGAAACAACTAGTCAATAACCTGAATAATAATCGATGCCTTTGTCTGCTTTCTACATCTGAATTCATTGCGAGCAGCCATTGCACGCAAACCTGTCTGCAAGACAAGCACTGAGGACTTGATTCTGATGTAGGCCATTCTAGCCAAGTGCCTGCGTGAGGTTGTCTGAATCTTAACAACAGCTGCCTCCCTTTTCATGGTCTCGTACAATTTGCAAGCTAGTCTTCCTGAAAGCCGTAACCAAAAAAGGAAATGGAGAATTCTTTTAAGAAAAAAGAGAATAGGCACTTATGTCCAATCGGTCCATTGACAGAAAAGAGCGCTAGAAAAAGTAAACAATGTGTAAGAAGGGAAGAAGAAAATATCCTTCCGATAAGTGCATCAGCTGAAGTATGTCTGGCACATGCTCTCTGTAAAATGCAGGTTTTTTAGCTACGGGAAAGTTTTCTTGCTTCAAAGATCCGCTGACGCACCTCTCCATATAGATTGAATGCAAATTGTAGCCCTCCGTATTGCAATAAAACGTTTGCGACTAATATGAGTTCTCATCTTTCTTTGAATAGTCTTGGCTGCCTTGTTAAGTTTTTCTGCCCTACGTGCATCCAGCTCGGCCATCTGGCCAGCTCTTAAGAACACCTTTGTTTTTCCTATCTGCAAAACCATTTATAAACCCCTTGAACGTACGAACATCTAGAAAGGACAGGAATATAAACAATGAAACCGAACTGTCACACCATAGTTCTAGCAATATGAAGCTATATAAGGAGAAAAGCCAATATGCCACCCCATGCTGGAGGGACACAAGCCAAAGAAAAAGTATCTAATATTACGCTAAAATATCCAAAGATGAAGACTTGAGTTATCCATGACATATTCATGTATACGATGAGGAAGTTGAATATATGCTTTTATATTTCTATGCACCAAAACAGATAACAGTGAGACGTTATCAAAATCTTAGGCAAAATAGAACAACATGAAACTACCTCAATGTCTCTATATAATCAAAGCTATTCCCATTAGGTAGTCTCATGAGCTATGTAGCACTGACACTTCCAAAGGTCGCCGGGACACTCGGGGGACACTTCGGGACACGTATTGGGCACGCCACGTGGCGTGTCCCTTAAACTAAATTATTTTTTGGAGGGGGACACTCGGGGGACACGGCATATACACGCGTGTCCCATATCTACACTCTCTGACTCTCACGATCTCACTCTTTCTCCCTCCCTCTCTCTCGATGTATATAGTGGTGTGTGTGTGTGTGGGTATATATTCGATGTATCCCCGTAGTTGTGTGTGTATATCTTACATGTATATATGTGCGTATATACCAGCACATAACATTGTAAATATCTTACATATAAAAAGAAAAGTGTATATATTTATTTATATAAACTCTTAATGCATACATATATAATATATTTATATATAATTATTTATTTATTTATTTTTACGTGTCCCCCGCCGTGTCCGTGTCTATTTTTTTAAAATTTCTGTGTCCGTATCCGTATCTGTGTCCATGTCCATTCTACATATCTCATGAGTCATGAGTTATCGTTTATTTGTTTATGCATATGCCTACAAATACGGACTGGTTATATAGTTGCGTAGTGGTGTTTGGTTAGAGGGGAATGTAATTGGTTAGAGGGGAGGGCTACCTGGGTGGTGGTACTGTGTTAAGCAGCTCATATTTGTACAGCATGAACACATGTAGAAGGCAATCTGTTTGTAAAAATTGAACTCATGACGTGTATGCCCACAAGGATATCGAAAATTTGTGCGTCCAACGCCTCTCAATTTTCAACCACCTCACTCTCCAATGAGTCTCAAAAAGCTTTTAATCCCTAAATTTCAAGCATTCTTGGTATCAGATTTTAAGTTCTCAGTGCCTATTTTACATAAGCTGCCAGCGATTGGTTAAGCCCAACATGCAAACCAGGAGTCAGATGAACCATATAAGAGTTTCAATTGTAAACTTTTGGTTCGTGAAGAATAAGCAGCTTGTCCATGTAATGACAACTTTATTTTTACCTGAGAACCCTTAAGACCCATCTTGTCCAAAATCTTCTTGCATGCTATCTTTTCATCATTGCTGCTCATAGGTGGAAAAGAACAAATTAGACGTAAGATCTAACCATGCTAAATAAGAAACCCAGCCAGAGGTTCCAACTTGACCAAGCAGTCAAAAAACAATGCCCACAACTAAACATACAATTGTTTGGCTGTCAAGATAATACTTACTTCCCTTCCAAAACCTCTGGAGCAAGGAGGCCAAATCGATTTAGAAATTCATAGAATGTCCTACGAGTTGGGTATCCAGCACAACTGATTCTAATTGCCTCTAAAACACCCTGCATTGACAAGAGAACATTAAGTACACAAGTTTTAACCATATGACATAAAAAGCATGACGCCAATTTCAAGATTGTACTCACACCACACCGTAGTTGTTGCATGACATTGACATTCTCAAAGATAGCAGGTTTAAGAACATTATTTGGCTTCACGCATCTAATATAGTGGGGCTCTGTAGAATTCAGTGTCTCCATAAGTTGTTGTAGTTGTAACTGCATGAATTTTTAAATCGGGGCATCAGTTATAACATCTTGCATCGAAAAGTTTAGGTTATCTTCTTGATGATAACAGCATAATTCGATTACATGCACTTCTCAATAAACAACTTCTTGAGGAAATCCTCTGGAATGGTAATAGACCAAATACAAGATAAGATACCCTAAAACGAGAACCAATGGACGAGAACTTCGATGATTTGGAGGAAGATTTGGTTGACTCCTCCGGAAGCGGAGGGAATAGGCCTGCTACAAAAGAACATTTGGAAGCACTCAACAGATCTTGATGTTCAGGCACAACATAATCTTTGTTTTTGTCTAGAAACTGATCAGACTGATATTGAACCTGAACAAAAACAATAAAACTAAGTTAGTCAACAGAAAGGCACTTCATTTTACTGACAAAAAAAGTAACAGTAATCTAACTAACCTCCCCTGCATAATGAGCAATGGTAAAATCTGTACGAGACAGTTTTGGCTTGACAAATCGCTTGTGAGACTTGAATGTCTGATAAAGCTTTTGTGAAAATGTTTCATGAGTTGATTTTGGAAACATGCTGGAAACAGAACAGTCCATCACCAAATAGACAAAAAGGTCAATTCATCTTCTGTAAATAAGAAACATGTATTCGAGTTATGCATGCATACGCACACAAAAGATACATGAGCATGAATATCTAAGCACAGGCAAATATTAACATATAAACTAAAAGCACAAATATAGAAATAAGGAGTTGACATGGACAGAAACATTGGTATTTCAGTTTCCAAAAATTAGGACAGAGATATGAAGAGCCACAATAACCAAAAAAATGACCACTGTTTGGTTCAGTTTTGTGAAAAAAATTTGGAGATATATTTTTGTATTCCTAGTTTACAAAAATCTTCCTTTTGAAGGGAAATTAATGTTTTATCGTTTGGTAAATTGACAATTAATACGTATAGCATGAAAAAGTAATAAAATCTTTCTGGTCTCTAGACTCTCTACACTTTATGTAGGAAAAGAAGTGGGAATAGCAGCACTGTTCCCTCTATGAAGCCTTATGGAAGCTGTTAGGTTTAAGGGTGCTTAGAAATCAGAAGGCCAAAAGGAGGAGGGGTCAAAATGTATAGAATTCATACTTCGATTGACTTTATCTTTGGCCCCAATTACATTTTCAAACAGTTGCAACAAGATTGTCATCTGTATCCACGCAGTTAATACACAAGTGTCCAGTTCATTTCCCAGGCATGTCAAATTTTTGGAAAAAAGGAAATAAGAAACAATTGCAGATGCATTTTCCACTAATGTACATGAGTCTACCAAGGTCGCCAATGTCTGACAGAAGTCAGACATTGGCGACCTTGAGAGGTATGTCATCACTTCCAGGCATACAATCACACAAATAGCGTATCTACATGAACGCGAGCTTGCATAATAAAAATGTTTCCTCACCAGGCTTCATCAAGCAAAGCAATGATTCCTCCAGGCTTCTGCAAAAGCAATATGAATTTTATGAATTAACTTGAAATTTGATAGACTAATTCACGGGGAAATGCAGTCATCATGGAAACAAAGTTACGGGCATACGAATCCTTATACGCAATGAGCCATTGGCAGGATGATTACCGCGGCTTGGAAATAAGGGCTACCTACCTCTGGACAGAAACATGGAATGAAAAACTCGAGTAAAGAAAAAAATAACATGACCAAGTCGGAAAGAGGATAAAAGGCTTAGAAGAAGGCACTCTGCACGACATATGTCCCCAAGTCCCATACCATACCACTAAACCCATCAACTCCCTATTTGCTTTATCCAAAAGGAAATGTACTTTCTTGCACAGAAAAAAAATCGTAATATTTGGATGGAGAATGAGTTTCCAGAAAGCCAAATTGACCTTTGCATTGAAACGAGCTTAACTGGTTTGATTATATTCATTTATTTTTCTTGCTTACTGCTTGATCTTCCTTCAGTAGAATTTACAGCAAGAATATTCATAGGACTTGGGCTTTTATTTTGTTATCCATGTACCTCTGGTTCTGGCTTTTTTTTTTTTTTTGGGTAAATACTCTGGTTCTGGCTTTCCTGTTGTTATACTTGTTTGTTGGGTTGTTTTCATATCAGATTCTCGGCAGTCACTCTTTTACGCTGTTAGGGGATAGTTTTCTTCAATAAAATTGTAGCTTGCTGGAAAAAGTTAAATAAAATAAAAAACAGAATACTGATGTGCAATCAACTACAAAATACTGAAATAGCATGGCCAAACTAACTCAAATCCAAAGCAACAAAAAAAAGTTTTAGTTTACATTCACACTATCAATTTCCCTATCATTGCAACAACTACAGTATGAGATCAAATCGTTCTTAATATTACACTGATTAGTTCCCCACATTCAAGGATTTCACAATATTTTGACTGCCAGGCAAATAGAAATGATCTTTTTGAGAAGGTTTTGCATATGGTTTCTAGACATTCTAGTGCACCTGTTTTGTTATTGAGGATAGCTTAGCCTTACTGGGAAGTCCCTTTGTGGCTTAAACAAATTCATCCTTCTCAGGCAGAATGTATCCCCTCCATCTACCAAGTTCATATAACATGTCCACAAGACAAATAACCCAGAGGCCAGAGCTCAACTTCCAATATAGACGTATATTTTGTGTGTCCTTGTATGAGAATGGACCTAGTGGCCAAGTTGTCAACCAACACGCGTGTGTTGTTGGAAGCACTATAACTGGATTGAATCCAACTTAAATCCTTCAAAGCAAGCAATACTATCCTGAGACTCAACAAAAATTTCATTGCATATTGACTGGGTCTAGATTAGGTCCAATTCTAAAAGAACTATAGCCATCAAAACATGAATGCCAAGCCAAGCGACTAGTAAAGATGGGAACCTTTTCAAGAAGATCCAGGACATCTTGATTGTCAACAAATTCTATGTAGCTCCAGTCTATCTCCTCTTTTGTGTACTCTTCTTGCTCCATCTTGAACACATGCTGAAGGAAACCACGAACAGTCATGAAGTTGAGAAAATGGATTACAATATCTTACAAAATGCAATGACCTTTACCTGGTTGAAATGTTGCTGCAGCTTCTCATTTGTGAAATTTATACAAAATTGCTCAAAACTGCACTAGTGAACGTACTAAGCTCAGTCAAATAACTATGTTACATAGTTATTGATCTCAATATAGAATCATAATTATTGGAAAAATGATTCCTTACCTATTAGTCTTAAAGCTTTCAAACCCATAGATGTCAAGAACTCCAATCAAAGATTTCGAGTTGGGATCTTGCCCAATTGAAACATTAATTGTATCGACCAGCCTGAGTGTAACAAAAATCAGGCAGCGTTAGCTTTAATTCAGCACCTCAAGGCCTACTATTGTAATTCACAGGAGCAAGAAACCCACTGAGACGTATCCCTATAAGTGAAAACAAGGATCCAAGAACTTCTCCATTACCAGTCAAACAAGCGGCAATATAGTGTTTTAGCCAAACCATCCCTGCTTACTGTCGCACCAACAGGATCAAGGCTTCTCTTGATAACTTCTTCTGGGGTAATCATTACACGCCTCAGTAGTGCATCTTCCAATGCATCATAATCACACCTGAAATGAAAATCAATTTAAATTGTATGGGGATTGTTAGAGCTTGTCCCACATTGGTTAATTATAACCTCCAAAGCTAGTATATGAGCCAGGGCGGCCTCACCACTCATTGCCAATTGGTTTTGAGTTGAATGCTTTAACAGGGATCAAACGCCAAAAGAAAAATACCAAGGATCTCTTCTTACATGAGAAGTTCCGCTGCCATTTGAAGATGAAATTTAGATTTGTCATCTTTCAGAATGGATGAATCAACTTCTTTCCCCTTGGCGAATTCAACATTACCAAGATGAAGAATTGCAGCCACAACCCTGAAAATTGCATCCTGATAGACGAAGACAATTTATTCCCAACTCTACCTTATCCATCTCAAACCATGCAACAAACATATTGTGGGATCCAAAGCTGTACCTGGTCTTGTTGACTTATTCCCACAATATCCATAGCTCTCCTAGTGGCTAGATAATCATGAGCATCACTTACACCAACAAGTTCATAGCAACTTGTTTGATTTAGATAGTGAAACGTTTTAGGACTTCCTAGCTTATATTTCTCTTTTTCCTGATCAGATTTGAAAAAAGTTAAAAAGGCTGTTCGGTCTACAAATTTGAAAGATCTTCATCAAAGGATCTGCAATATGATAGAAGGTAAAAACCTACCTCTGGTGGTGCTGCACAAAGAAGGTAAAAACAATGATAGTTACGTTCTGGGTCTGAAACTTGGCAAACACGGGATCTCTCAAGAAGATAAGTTCTAATGGCTGCTCCTGAAATTCTTCCATGCTTATCGAATTGAATCTCAACAAATTTACCAAAGCGGCTGCACCAATATTTAAGCAGTGTCATACTTCCGACATATTCTGAAATGTGTACGTGAAACAATTGCAGAAAGTTCATAGAATGACTTAGACATCTCACCTGGAATTGTTATTTCTGACAGTTTTTGCATTGCCAAATGCTTCAAGAACTGGATTTGACTGCATTTTGTGGATGAGTGTATATCAGATAGACGACATTATAAAAACGAAATTAAATATCCCAACAAAAAGCCTCTGCATATTACATCATGCATATTGATTTTAAGAAGATGGAGATGATTCCAGAAAAGCGTATTAGAAAGGTGGAAGCTACACATCCTGCATCATCTGCTTAAAAGGCGGTTAAATTGAAAAATGCAAGTACATTGAAAAGGTTTCTCTGGGTGCACATCAGATGTTGAGGAAGTAGACTTCCAACCATCATCGTCCGTCTAAGCCAGTTTCTGATTTAGTCAATTGTTCAATCTTACGTACTCCCCTTTCCTATTTGTTGCAAAAAGATTCTACGAGACACAGGATGGAAAATGTTAAAGCAAATACATTGTGCGCGTCCTTGGTGGTTGGGGTACACAATTGCCTAGACCATATCCAAGGAAAAAGCTTATTGATGCTGCGTAACAATCTGCAATAAAATGCAAAGAATTCCACCCAAATCTTAGCAAGAATAGGTCAGTTGCAGCAATGGTGTACTTACACTATTAAGTTCATTTACTTATATATTGTAGAGCTTGGAACTTGTTATGTTGCTGTAGGGCCAGCTATGATTCTGTTGGTTGACCCACTGGCTCACTTATAAGCCGTTATGCCAATTGAGCTCCTTGTACACAAAACCTTCTACTAAAAAAGTCTTTATCCATCAAAAATTGTACATGAAATGTTTATAAACAGAGGAATATTATTACTTATAAAAATTTGAGAAAATAAAACTATTAAATGGAAAGTCACATGTGCACCTCCAACTTCAAGCATGATGTTTTTAATACATGAAAAATATTATGTGCTTCAAGGAGGGGCCTAGAACCCTGGTATTCACATTCTGAGTTCCATCACATTATTTATCTGACCCTGACAAAACTAGTACTGATGGCGGGCAACAATTTCATCAGTTGCCTTAGATGTTCATCAGTTTACCTACTGCATAACAGCACAAACCTATGGACTATTCCAATATTAGCAAGTACAAAATGAGAGCTAGGTCCTGAATCTTACTTGTAGAACTTGTTGCTCAACAGTCCTTCCTTCAGTGCCCTTACGCCCACCCAAATAGGCAAGATAGCGCATAAGCATCTTGGTAGTTTCCGTCTTGCCAGCCCCACTTTCTCCACTGACCAGAATGGAGTTGCTTTTGCCTTCATTGATCATTGCCCTGCTTTTCAATAAAATTAGGAGACTAGTTGGAACATCCTTCAGAAACATACTCCATAAAACATAAACAAAACACAAGGTCACCTATAAGCAACATCAGCAATTGCAAAAACATGAGGACTCAGATCTCCAAATGGTGCTCCCTTGTACTGTTCCATCATGTGAGCATCATACAGGTGAGGAAGTCTTTGGAATGGATTAATGGCAATGAGAATACCTCCAGTATAAGTCTGTCATAAGGTCAGATAAGGACGTAGCATTATCACAGAGCCATTTGTAGCTGCATTAATCCTTTGCTTCCGCTCACAAGGATGAACATCAACCAACTGATGATATAATTAAAAGGTGAAGACAGCCTTACATAGATTTCATTGAGCTGATATCGAACAGACAAATTCTGCAGAACTCCAGGCTCATGCAAATACGAAAGCTTAGTCATATCATCAACTCCACCAGCAGGAGCATCCAAATCCTTCGGATAAATCTTTGACAAAAGTGCAACCACCTTTCCACAGAACATAGGACAATTTTCAAGTAGATGAAAGAAGCTAAATTATTAAACAAAGCAGAAATTTTAAGCCCAAGTCAGCAGAAGTTCAATTATTTTACCTGAAAACTATAGACATATAAGTCGTACCTCTTAACAATTATGAAACGTTAAAGACAGATGGCGATGGTTTAGAACAATAGGAATAATATAAAGCAAAATAAAAAGTTCATAGGACTGAGGAATACAGCAAAAATTCATACTTTTTCCCCTCAATTATGAAACATTCCAAAGGACATCCATTTGTTTGTTCTTTTTCCGTTTTAATATTTTTCTGTTTGTTGCAAGATATCTAAAAAAAAGGATCGAATAATGTACTCCGCATCAGTTTACCGGTCAAAAATCAAAATTTGGTCAGCTCATCAAATTTTAGGCTGACAGCGACCTAGATTTACATCCTTTCTAGGAATAACTCTGAAAATTCAGATTCTAGATATGGATCAAGTATCGAGTGCAAGATACAGAAAATACTTTCTGGTTAGTGTAATGTTATTTACCGTCTTCCCACTAATAGTCTGGATCTCAACTTCATGTCCGTTAATTTTTGACACCTGTCCATCAAGCCAAGCTTCGTCTTGATCTTCAACCCAAACATGAGAACCTGCAACGATATTAACTGGTGTGCCCTGCATATCAAATCCAAAATCCAAAAATTAGAACACAAGAACTACCATTGTCAAAGCTTAATAACTCAAAATAGGAATGGAGGAAAACAAACATTGTCTAAATCAATCAAGATATAGAAGGTTATGTACATACAACCATGTTTCATTTGTAATATGCACCATTCGAGTTCTGGACATAAATACATATGCAAACCCCAAAACATGTCAAATATTGAATACAAACAGCACAGAGGAAGGCCAAACAAAATTCCATTTCAGTTCGTGAAATTTCCAAGACTTAAAACTTCACATCTAAAGGCCAGCCTATATCCAGACAGGTAATCTGTAGATCTTTCCTACATTAAGCTCCTATAAATAAAGTCAATATCAAAACCACATCTAATTACACTGCATGGGTAAACAACCCAAATAGTACGTCAAAGCCTATCCACCAACATGTCCGGACATGTAATTAGACTGAATGATTGAATTAATAAGTAATAATTACAAAAGTGATTTTATTAAAGCCTATCCACCAACAAATCAAAACATCTAATTAAACTGCAGTAGTAAAGCCTATCCACCAACAAATCAGAACATCTAATTAAACTGCAGTAGTACAACCCAAAACAATGCATCAAAGACGTCATCCCAAGTGATTGAGAATTTTGCTCATTTTCAATGTTAGAGCCTAAAACGTAGCAGCCTACAATGGCTTCTTCCTCTTACCAAGTTTGGGACTTCAAACTCAAAAGATACCACAGCTAACCCAAGAGGCAAAGAGTGGAATCTTTATGCTTTGTCGTGGAACCTGAGGAAAGAAGGCAAATTTATTGTTTTCCTCCCTCCCCTTGTTTGGAACCATTCAGGAATGTTCAACTTTATCTATAGTTTCTCTTCTAATTATTTTCCTCTACTTCCTGTTTTCCACGGGTTCCAAGCAGAGTGTTAAGTGTTAACAATGTTGACATAATATAACATTTTCAAAATGTGTGCCGAGTCTCAGAATCTCAATGCAGATAGTTGTAGATATCTAGCAAAAGAATGGCCGCTCTAAATAGTACTTTATGCTAGATTTAGACCTATAGAAAAAGTGACTGTTTTGTTGACAATAAAGCATCAAAACGCCATGTTTCCTATATACGACATCAAAGAGCAAGACAAGAAACCTACGCTACTTAAAGATTATACAAAAGTTCACGTTTTTCTCAACTAAAGAGTTCACCATCGCTAATATCACACCATATAGAAAGGTTAAAAGTCTACTTGATAGAAAAGTATTGTTCAATCCCTGGAAAAAAAAGAAAAAAAAAAAAAAAACCAATGATTTTTGCTGTCAACTTATGATTCAAATCAAAGAGGACGGAATGAATATGAAAGACTAGTTTCTCTCCATCATGGGCAACTACACTCCACCACACCTCTAAAGATCACCCAAGCATGCTAAACTGATCACGCTATTCCAGTCAAAAATGTTGGCATGTAGAAATGCATCCTAGTATATCAAGGTATAGATCCCACATCGTAATGCATCATCGCCCTCCTGTATGCTTGCAATCTTGTATATCCATTCCAGCAACTCATCAGCCTCCCAATCTTGCAAATTTCATCTAAAAGAGGTGTCTTTCCGAAGAATATTTTCCCCTTAATACAAAATCTGAAACAGATGCCGCCTTCTCCACCATGATCCCAAAATAAGCAAAAGAAAAATAAACTCCTTCAACCCCGGAAAAAAATAAAAATAAAAATAAAGACCATGATTATCTCTCAGCACATGAAAAAAGAATATCTGACGTGATCTGAAACCCTGGTTCGGTTTGATTACAAGGCTTACGTAGGTAAGCTAAAGATGGTATCAAACTATCTTACAGAGCTGTTTATGTTGCCAACTACCATCTGTAGTCAAAATAAGTAAAAAGCATGAACTGTTGTCGCATCATGAAGGTGGCACACCGGTGAATATGACGACAAGTTGTGCAGAACCTCTCATATCCCCTAAGGCTACTAAATGACGACCTAACTTGCTTGTTCCAATGAGTATTGTCTTTCGGACAGTTATAGGTACTTACAGGAGCACCTATCGTAGCGGAATTTTGACGCAGTCATCTCCTAAATGCGTCTAGCTTTCATCGCTTAAAACCTCTTTAAAATTATTTTCCCTTTTATACAATATCGTCATATCTGCCAATAACCATGTCTTCTTTTCAATCTACAATGTTATCTGTCATCCACAACCCTAAAAAAGTCCAGGTGGCCTGTAAGAACTTGGGCAATTGATTCATACACACGCTTCAACAAACAATGTGTTAAGATTAAAACCATTGATCATATGACCGAACAATACAAATAAATCACTTAACCAATCGAACATTGGAATCCGCATTGCCAAATTTTGGCTCATTCAGAAGGAAAATCGCGTACCATTTCGAAATTCCCAAGAAAAACTCAATCAAATCGAATTTCCTCTTCTTTCCGCAAGCCTTTCGAGTCAATAACAACTCTGACCCCAATCTTCCATCGGAAACTGCGTTTGATCAGCAGTATCAGAGGTTCGGAATCTAATGCCGGCAAAAATAGCTCCGGTGATACGTCTGAAAGTAGACGGACGGTGAGATTGATGCGGAAGAGGTCTGAATCGTAGGGGCCGTTGATCGTTGTGGTGGTTGTTGCATCGAGTTTGGGAAGAGTGTGTGCGTGTCGTTTGGATTGTGGTGGTGACATTTTTGGAGAATGCTGAAACTTCGGAGCCGTTTGAGAGTACTCGCTGAACTTCGCCGCTTAGCTAGAGATTCTTGTGGCTCTCTTTCACTGTCTCACACTTACTCCATCCTCTCTCTCGTTTTTGGCGGGGGAGGCAAAAAAAACATATGAAGTGTTTGTTTGGGAAGGAATTATTCAGTCCCAGCGAGTATTACTAACATTGGTACATGTTCGTGAATATCCGACCGTTTAAAAATGTTACAAACTGTCCGGATTAAAATACTTTTTTCCTTCTCTTTTTTATTTTGTTTTGAATTCATCCGGCTCTTTAAATCCGGGCTGTCTGTTTCCTTTTTTGATTGTCGGATACTCGGATGTACGTAAGCAGACATCACGTGATACCCGTCCGGCATACATTGAAAAAAAAATTGACTATCTTTAGCTAAAAAGGAAGGGAAGACCGGAGTTTTTTTTTTTTTTTTAACAGGGAAGAAATATAAGGCCCAAAAAATGTGAATTTTTACTACTGTATTTTAAATTACGAAATGAGCTGGAAATTTTAAATTACTATCATGGATGACGGGATGAGTAATCAGTCACATACGTAAAGAATCACTTTCGGATCCTAATCTGTTCCTCAAAAAAAAAAAAAAAACTTTGACAATCTGCCTCAATTTTTCATCTCATTATGACGTTACCAACCTAGTTTTTTAGAAATAAACGAGAGTAGTATTTTTCAAAGATGAAAGAAAGTACTACAAATGTTTAGGATTAATTCGTAACATTAATACGTAATTACCACGGTAGTCTGTAGCAATATGTCATTCTTATAAATACACACTGGACCGTAAGCTCTTTTTAAAAATTATAAAAAAAATAAATAAAAAAAAGGTGTTGATAGGTTACATTCGACCTCTTCAGTTTACCTAAAGAAATCACTTGACTTTTTTTTTTTTCCTTTATTAAAAAAAAATCAGCGTTTGTTAATTTTGTCCAAAACTTTTATGGGTTACTTGACTTTGGAGCAATGTGTTCTTCTGAGGACAACGGTATGGTGAAATGACGTACAATGTGGTCGAATCATTCAATTCGTGGATTGAAGATAAGAGGCACATTTCAATAACAAGTCTTATGGATGTTATGAGGATTAAGATCATGAATCTAATCTCTAGTACGAGGGAAGATGCGAGCAAGTGGGTAAGCGAAATATGCCCCGAGATGGATGGCGGACGAATTCGCCAAAGCTAGAACGTGGCTAATGAGCGAAGTCAGCAATGGCGTTTACGAAGTTCACTCACAATCCAGTGTAACTGTCCACTTATGGAGGCGAATTTGATCCTGTCACAAGTGGCAGCTTCTTGGGTTCTCGTGCTCACATGCGGTTGTCGAGATTAGTTCATGCGATAAATATCTCGCATCATGTGTTGACCCCTACTATTATACACAAACATTTCAAGATTTGTACTCTTTTTCTATCTAGCCGATATCGTCTGTCTGGATGCAAAGAGGCACATCAATGAGGATGTCCTCCTTCCCCCCACTATGTAAGAGGCCTCCTGGGAGGCCTAGGATTCAGAGGATACCTTCAAGGGGGGAGCATATATTTTTTATTAGATGCGGGTGGTGTCACAAAATGGGAACACACAACCGAAAATCTTACAAGGAAGCTATTTAGCGTAGATGCTCGTAAAGGATGGCAGGGGATATTGAGTCGCACGGTAGTGCTAATCACAAAAGTGGACTGCAAAAAAAACCAGTTACTGTGCAACTGCACTTATTTGTAAAATAAAAGAGTACTAGGATTCAAAGACAACCCTAAAACTACCGTGTGATCAACACTTATTAGTTAATAGCACTAAATATCCCCTATCATCATTAATGAGCATATGCGCTAAATAGCTTCCTTGCAAGATTTCCGATTATATGTTCCCATTTTGTGACACCGCCCACATTTAATCAAAGATATATGCTCTCCTTGAAGGTATCCTCTGAATTCTAGGCCTCCCAGGAGGCCTCTTACATAGTGGGGGGAGAAGGACATCCTTATCGATTTGCCTCTCCGGCATCCAGACAAATGGTACGGCTCAATAGAAAAATAATAGAAGTCCATAAATATTTGTGTATAATAGTATGGGTCAACATATGATACGAGATCTTTACCACAGGAACCAATCTCGACAACCGCACAAGAGCACGGGAACCCAAGAAGCTACCATTTCTGACAGGAACAAAATCGCTTTCATAAGTGGACTTGATTTTAGATAATACTATCATTCAAAAAATTTAGGCAATCCCTAGAAATAAGTAACTGGTTTTTTTATGTAGTTCCACTTTTGGTTATATATATCAAGGGTAATAGTGGTAAATCACATACAAAGATGACAAAAAGATAATTCCGTAAAGTGGATGGGATGAAAACTTACGTGATGTCCAAAAATATAATTATTATTTAATTAACTCAAACTAAAAACTAACAAACACGGGAAAGAAAAAAAAAATCGAACAAGATAACATAATAAAAGGCCCCAAAAAAAGTCAGGTGTTTTTTTTTTTTTAGGGAAATTGGGTCTTAATTGTAAGTATTACAGTTAAACAAATGCCTTATGAATACTTGTTAAAAAGACGAAAAAACAAAATTAGCATTAGTTTTCTCCTTCCATAATCTGATTTTCAAAAACCTCTCAAATTGGGGCAAAAAGAGGAATTTAGGGATGCCGTAGCAGCTAATTGCACAGCATGGTGCCATGCAATTAAGTAGCATGCTATGTGGTTAGGACATTAAGAGACTTTTGCAATGAAAACTTTGAGTATTGATATATTAGACTAGAGCCCCAATACAAGAAATACAATTTAAAACAAGGCACACAAGGCACTTATTTAAAATAATAATAATAATAATTTTTTTCTTATTTCAGGCAAATAAATTCCGCTTCGTCGTATCATTGCACCACACAGTGTTGTGCACAGTAGCCACCCTCTGTCGAAATTGACAAACACTAGGTGGAAAACTACTACGTTGTATCATTGCACCACACGGTGTTGTGCACAAAAGTGAAAACCCTTTATTGATTTATTCAAATTCACATGGTAACTACAACAGCTGAAAACCCCTTAATGTAGGAGTATTAACTTTTCATAAACACAACAATATGAAACTTGGAACTGAAACCTTTATTGATTAATTCAAATTCACATAGTAACTGCTACAACTGAAAAACCCCTTAATTTATTCTTAACTTTTCATAAACACAACATTATGAAAAACTACCAGCCACCGGGCCCCAACAACTAGCTCCGGTGCAAGTATACATCCTATCCGATTGTAGGCTCTTGAACCACGACACCATGATCGTTTACAAAAACCCGGACCCGGTTACACCTGAAGTCCCTGGTAACCGGGGTTCCTTCCCGCAGCACAATCGCGTGCACATCCGGATTCTCCATCTCTATTTTAGCCGCTGCAGCCTCCCCTCTCGCTCCCACAACTTCCGGCCACGCGCGCTTTCCTGAAATAATAATTACAAGTCAGTTTCTAAAACAACCCGTGACTATGACAGAAAAATCACTGTTCTTACCTGGACACTGAAATTCCATCTCTCACTGTCTCTCTCCCTTTACGATGTTGATGGGGGGGGATGCCAAGCTAGCGTTGGGTGTATATGTGTGGATGTGTGAAGAGGTGAATTTTGGGTAGTTGCATAAAAGTTCAAAGTCACAGAGTCAGAACCGGTATCGTTTTGACAGCTTGCATTTGCCTATCTTGTTTTTTGAGACTTTGGCTCACAAGTCAATGGATAAAACCTTATCTTCTACTCACTCCGTCCGTATTTGTTGGTCCTTTATGAAAATTTTGTGTCATTTTTCAATTGATTCTATATTATAATGCGGATCTTGTTTGATAAATATCAATTAATTCTATTATTCAAAGTTTTCAAAACCGTGAAAATATTACTATATAAATTAAAAGATATAAACCATTGAAAAGTTGCACAAACTTTGAAAAAAGATTACCAAACACAGACGAAAAGGGAGCAGAAGCCTCAGTAGTGCAGCTCTGGAATAGAGCAGTTGGAGGTCATTGGAGAGGTTTTTTTTTATTGGTGTGCCTTGTGCCTTTTTTCCGTTGCACGAGGCTTCCCCTTTGGCTATATACTTGTGTATTGTTCACTTGTATTGTGTGCCAAACCGGTAGCAGGGTTGGTGCTGTGCGGCAGTGCACAGAACCCGTGTTGTGCAGTAGTTATGGGGCTCACTCGGGACCCGTTTTTTATTTGAACAGTTGATTTTATTTGTCTCGTCTCGTCGAGTACATAATGACGTGCACATAACCCGTGTTGCGCGGTCGTCTTGGGGTTTTTTTCCCCCAAGATTTCATTACTGTGGCGTTATGCAGAGATGACGTGCACTAGTTTGGTTTTTGTCATCGCAACTTTGTTTGGCTTTTGTTTGGAATCCACTGGATAACGATGCCCTGTTTGTCTGACGTTCACCTCGCGGGTTTGCTTTGCACGTTAGCGACTTGGTTGTTTTACGGTACAAAAAATAGGAGTAAACGAAACAATTACTACTTGCAGTTCAAAAAAAAAAAAAATGAAACAATTACTACTTGGATTTGGGGATCCTGTCGTGCACTGCACCCATCTGACCAACCGTTGCGAAAATGCACGGCTCAAATAAAAATCCAATCCCATGTGAGAGTCATTGTTTGGATTTGATCCGAACCGTGCATTTTCGCAACAAACGGCCAAATGGAGTGCACACGGTGCCATGCACCTAGTGCACAGCAGGACTCCTTGTCCACTAAAGTGATGGAAAGGCACAACAATGTCACCTCTATAATCCAATTTTTTAGTACCATTGGGAGAGCAAATAACTCAGGTGAACTCCTTTCATTTTATAATCACAATGATAACACAAAACCGAAGTAATCTAATCTGCATTTACAATGAGATTGAGCCAGCTAATTGTAGCCAACAAGAGAGTGATAAAAACAATTACACAAAAAACTCTACATTTCAAATCTCAGCATTTGGGCACTCAATTTAAAAAAAAAAAAAAAAATCTCTCAGAAAACAAGGATATAAATCCTGCAAACTCTGCAATTGACAACAGGAAACTAAACTCCAATGGGAAAATATATAGGAGGAACGGATCAAGCTTCACCGGAACAGTTACTGAGAAAACCGTTCTTTCTCCCTTTTTCTTTTTTCACTAAAGATTAAGGGGGAACTGTTCACAAAGTCTCTCTTCAATCACAATTTGAAGGCAGCCTGTCAGGATGTTATTTGCTGTTGAAGCCCAATATCATTCGACGATGGAGCAGCCGCTTACCAGAATTAGTCCGTCCTCTTTCTCGCGTAACAGAAAAGTGGAAAATTAACCTGATATGAAAGAAGCAAAAACAATGTAAATTCTGCATTGCCAAGAAAAATGAAGGGAAAGGTCTGTTTTACCCCCATGAGGTATAGGCCGGGTGCGGATTACCCCCCTCACGTTGCTTGCATGTAGTCAAGGTAAAATGTGAGGGGGATAATTCGCACCCAGACTATATCAAGGCAAGGAAGTGACAGATGGGGAAATGAAACCACCACATAATGTCTCATCAGAGAGCTCAGATGCTTTGGAACGTTAAGGCTGCATATGGATCATGGATTTGTGGTCTATAGAGGGATTTAGGAAAGGAAAGGAAAGGAAAATGAAGTAGAAAATATAAAAGATCACAAAGTGAAGCATGTAAATTTTTTCTTTCAATTTCACATCATTTTGTTCCTCTTGATAAATCCATCAACAATTCCATAACCCAATAATTTCGAGGGACAAAGAGTACACGTATCTCAGAATAGCAAAGATATCTTTTCAGATATAAAATGATCTCGAGCATGAGGAACATTAATGGAATACTAATTTGAGGAGCTTGACTATTACGTTTCATATGGTCATAATTTCGAGGGACAGAGAGTGCACATATCTCAGAATAGCACAAACATCTTTTCAGATATAAAATGATCTCGAGCATGAGGAACATAAATGGACTACTAATTTGAGGAGCTCGACTATTGCGTTCATACGGTATCTTCTGTGGAAAACTTGAGAAAAAATCAGAAAGAGGCAATGTACAAATTATCGATTCGTAGTTTCTAATGAAATGTGTGAGGACAATATAAGCACCATGTGACATTTCACCAAAAGTATACCTGGGGAAGGTAGACATGACCACTCAAGAAACAGATGGACATCTTTTCTCAATCCGAATCTTCCGTAGTTCTTCCAGTTGATGAGCAATTTCTTTAATGAACTGCAAACCATCATTACCATTTCTGAGGGAACTAAGAGCATGATCGAGTAAATTGCGGTCAGCCTCAAGTGCTTGCAACCTGCCATCAAGCTCTGAAATTTCATTTTCCACCGCTATCAAATCAATTCCTCCACTTCGATCAGAATCAAAATGATCGTTCTCTTTGATAACATCACTATTTTCCTCAATTGAGATGTCAGAACCTTCTGCCGCAGAAATTCTTGACACTGATAAATCATTTGGTGTCAAAAAATCATTTTCTTCCTTTGGATGATCGTTTTGAGTTGCCCTGCTAGGAAGTGACTTTATCGGATACAGCTTTCTTTCTAACTCTTTCAAACATTGGGAAATGTAGAGTTTCTCTGCCTCAAAGTCCAACAAGAAGGATTTAATGTTCTTATCGTTCCCTACCTTTGAGTTGCTGGTTTCCATGGGTAAACTTTCCACCTTTGTTTCATCCGGGTAGTTGGCCCTATAAAATTCCAACTCTGCTTCCAAATCTTGCACCTCTTTCTCCTTCTCAGCTAAGAGGTCATTGGCCTTTTCAAGTGCCTCCATATCATACTCCGCTTGCTCTTCCATCATTCTTAAGTACTGCAAGGCCTCCATATGCAGCGATGCCTTCTCCTCTTGCAACCGCGTAATCATGGCCATTGCCTGGTCTGCAGCAACTTCGGATGCATTTCTTTCCTCTTCCAATTCCTTATGTAGAGAACTAATGCATGTCCTATCGTGTTCGATCTGTCGATTTAGCCTATCAAAACTGCTCTCACCCTCAATTTCACTGACACTGATTCCATCAAAAGATTCATAGCCGGAATCAGTTTTTTCCAAAGAAGGTGATTTTTTAACCTCCCGAATTCCATCAGCGCAAGAAGCATCATTTCTTTGTAATTCGTCATGTTGACCATTCCATCTGGGATTTATATCTTCGGGCGACCTACTAATCTCATTTACAGATAAAATTTGATCATGAATTTTTGCTGAACTGCTCCTCTCATAAAGTTCTGCAATCACACCATACAGTTCTCTTCCATTATCAGTATCTGATAACTTGCACTTGCCACTTAGACTCTGATTACTTGACATTGATGAAGCATTTTCTTCCAACACATGATCATTTTTTAAACATTCCACAGTCGTTGTATTCACCAATGTAGAGGCTTCCCCATGCTCGATAACAGATTTATGTCCAATGTCTTTGGTTCCATGAACATCTACTGCTAAAAATATATAGAAAAGAGATAAGAGTCAAATCACAATGGACATTAACTTACAAAAATTATAAGTTTGATGCATACACACACAGAGCTCCAGAGGAGATTTGACTTACAGTTCTCTGGTGACACTCCATTTTGAATTGTCCTGACGTTGGATGATGAAGGGAGGTCATTGGGTACAACAAGCTCAGATAGCATAAAGAGGGTGGAGTTGTGACGTAGAGGACCATCAGATTTATTTTCTGATATACCATCTCCATTTATGACATTAGGAGGAGAAGAGGAAACATCGTCTAGTGAAATAAAATCAGGTGGAGCAGAAGAATAAGGCTTTGGATTAGCTTGCTCCCAGTTAAGTTCTCCCAGACCATGGCTTAGGTAAATATCAGATACCGAACTATTCCCATCACATGGATCGCTTACCTCAAGCTGAATAGATTGATCTAAAAGTGAAGGCCCTGGACCAGAACCTTGTTGAGTATGGTTCACAGAAGCCAAATCCTCTGTATGTGTTTTCGGTAAACTACCTGAACTATCCCTCGGATATGTATTTTCCCGAGTTACAGAACTTCTATCATCATCTTCAGAAAACGGGTACTCAGACTCAGCATCCGAGTTAATCTTGAGCTCGGTGTATCCAACATGAGACAAAGGATCACCGCCGGTATTTCCAAGGCGACGAGGCAGTGTGGGGCCAGGAATTTTATCCCTTATCTTCTTAAAGCTATCACGGCGGGTTAAACGGCCACGACCTGGCAATCGAGGCAAAGGAGGTTTTGTATTAGTTTTAAGAGTTCCAAACCCAATTGGCAGTTGTAGCAATCTTTGAGTGTTTGGTCTAGCCCTGCACGTCTTACTGCAACAAGAACAGCTCCATGTGCTTAAAGAACCCGGACTAACATTCTTAGGAAAAATCGGGCTCTGAAAACCACAATGGTCGAGATTGACCCCCAATTTTCCAACCAACAACCTGTATGATTCTGGGGTTGTTTTGGTCCTTATGGCAAAGGACATGAGACATTCTTCACACATCCGACGGGCATCAGCTAGGTTACCGTGAACATGACAAGAGATCAAAGATGAAATTTCCATTCTGTGATTGCTGCACAGTAGACTCCGGTAGAATTCAGGTTTTTCGTTTCCAAAAACATGATCGAGCCTTGAGCACAGTAGACAAGGCGTTTGCAATTTGCAATATCTTGCAAGTTTCGTAAGCAAATAGGACAATGCCGCATCAATAAATAACAGGAATATCAATAGCCATTCAAAAGCCATAGAGGACAAATTATCCATAAAACCCAGCGGTTTCCTCTCCAGATTAACACTTGCCATAGGCTTCACTGCCATGCCTAACTTAATGGTTAGGTGTCACAACCAAGCCCAAATTTGCAGAAATCAATGAGAGTCTAAACTTTCACCCAAATCATGTCTTGAAATTCCCACACCAGCATGTGCTGCAAAAATAGCTGAAAACAAAATCCAGGAATGCATCATAAGATTTTAAATCCAGGAATGCTTTATTTAAAAGGACAAATGACCCAAGAATCATGGATTAAACCGTGATAACCCATTTATTGGAAAAAATGGGCAACCCATTTACTGAAAAGGTTCAAAACTTGCCAATCACCAAAAAAATCGCTATATTCACCATAGGATCGAATCTGATAAAGTAAGCAGGAATGGAAATCAGAAAAAACAAACCCTAACCGTACCCAATTCAAAATGCCAATATAACCAATAACTAGCTCGATTGGAAATCAATCGGGATAGTACGAACATGATGAGAATGAAAAGCGATATACGTTGCAGTTTTAGATTAAGTTCAAAGAACCCAACTCCGGAAATTACTCACGATTCAATGCAATGTGAATGTGTGCATAGATGTACCTGGTGTGCAGATTGACAGAGGAATCTGAAGAGAGGGATTGAGAGAAGGAGATCAAAAGATCATCTCATCTTCTAATCATGGGTTTTGGGAAAAGCAATGGAACAAATGATATGGGAAAGGTGGGAATTACAAAGAGGACCCTTTTGTCTGCGAAATTCACTGACCGTTGATACCCACCAACTGAATTTTCTGATCCCTGTTTGGCCAAGAAAGTAAAGGTGAAACTGCGTTTTGGAATTCCCTTTACCCAAGTGGAAAGTAATCAAAGAATTTTTAACAATCAATAGGGACAATTGTAAAGGAGTTCAAAGAATTTTTTTATGGTTTTTAGGTGGTTGGTTTGATTTAGAGACAAGTCTTCGGGGCAGAGTGCAGTGAGGGAAAAAAAAAAACGAGATTAATAATTAGAGAGAAAATTTGTGGCCTCGTTTGATTCAGGGATTAGAAGACTGGGATGGGATAACATGTATCTAATCCCGCATAATTCCGCGTTTGGTTCCCGAAAAGCGACGGGATTACTAATACCGGGACTAATTTAGTCCATATATGGATTGCATTGAGCTCGGATTAAATCCGAGCCGTTCATTTTCGCAATGGACGGCTCGGATGGCCGCATGGCACGGTGCCATGCGGCTGGTGCACAGCAGGCCCCCCCATCCGGGACTATTTAGTCCTGGATAAGAGAACACGGAAGGCATTGGTCTCTTTCTACCCCTACTCCAGGCGAGTAGGCTACTCCATCACCGAGATATTTGTAGTTGAAAAACACGTGGATGCCCAAGGTTAACCAAGGGCTGAGATTTAATGAAAAACACGTGGATGCCAATTAGCTACAAATAAGGAAATTAGCTTTTAGAAAATATTGTAAATGCATTTGTTTGGGAATTTTATGCAATTATATATTATTGTAATCTCAAATGTAGTTTAGGGAACCAAACATGGGATTGACTGAAACATAGGATATCCCAATGTTAATCTTGCACGAATCAAACAATGGATTGTGTGAGATTCAATACTAAATTAGTCCCAAGACAAATAATTCAGGACTATCAATCCCAGAACTATTAATCCCATCTGTTTTAGTCCGCGAATCAAACGAGACCGTTAGGAACTATGAGAGAGGGATGGTTCTGGAAACCAAAACGAACACGGTCAGTTTTTTTTTTTTTTTCCTTTGTTTCTTATGAATGAAGTGGGGTTAAATAAAACATTTAAAAGTATTTTAGGTGGACCCTTTTGTGTAAGAATTAAAATGGAGTAATTTATCTTTGACTATAACAAATACAACCTAATTTGGTCAGTCCAAATTACCATTCTTTAATATATTAAAAAGTTAACTGATCAATTATTACAGAGATTTATTGTTGCTGAAGGAGACTATTATTTTTAGACGCTGATTACTTTTTATTATTGTTGAAGGAGTACTGTTATAGACTAGGGGGTTAAACTTTCTTAATGGGTTAATTGATGTAAATGTATTTCTCAAAATACTTATCATTATTTTTCCTAGCAGTTACGGGAAAAACAATAAATAAGTTTCAAGAATTACTCCCTTTTGTGTTTTTTTTTTTTTTTTTTTGTTCCGCCCCTAAAAATTGGAACCACCTTGACGGAGCTCTCTGACCAAACCCCATCTCTCAGTTATATCCACCAAATCTTTGCACTTGTTTTTTATGTTTTTCTTTGTCATTACTCTACATCTTTGCATACACTTGACAACCTTAATCATACAAAATTTACAAGGAGGAAATCATCTAAACATTTATTACACAAGTTATCTGATTTACAGTCCCTATTGGGATTGAATGGTCTTGTCCGGGTCCTTTTTTATGGTCGGGATTTTTAGTATTTTAGACCTCGTCAAGAACAATATTAGGTACGTCGAAATTCGTTTTCATTGGATATCATTCAATATATTTTGAAACATATTTATCTCGAGAAAAATGGAATTAGAAAATATTGCAACACTGAAAAAATCCGTTTTTAGATATAAATATGTTTCGAATGCACAACAAACGATATTCAATTTGCATGATTTTTTTGCGTGCCTAAAGTTCTTGACAAGGTCTTAAAAATAAAGGTACCGACCATCAAAACAAACCTGAAAAATACCCAGAAATTACCCTAACAAGATTGTTCAGGCTCTTGAAAGGGACCGTATAAGAACCTATTTGCGCAAATCCACATTTGATTAATTAGTGCGCACGTACCCCCTATGATTATTCTCATGTGCAAGATCAAAAAGTTACTAACTTTCCATCCTTCGCTTTTCTTGCGAATGTGATGCCATCATTTATGATTCATTTAATAACTTATTTATGGTTTTGAACTTTCCTCTCTTCACATTACAGATATCATTTGCCCAGCAAGGCCAGACGTGCTACCTTGTCGACAGTGGATGTGCTACATTTATTTATTTATTTGAGGATTTTTAGATTTTGTCTTTATTCAAAAAAAAAAAATTGCATTTGTTAATTTTGCGTGAAATTTTTACTAATTAGAGATTCGTATCGACGAGAGGAATCGGAATTGGGTAAAATTATTATTTTTACCCAAATATTCTGAGAAATATCCAAGAAAAAAAATGAAAAGACAGCTTAAGCAGACCCAAGCTATCTTTTCTTGGATATTTTTCAAAATATTTGGACAATTCTCATAATTTTTACTTTTCTGAATCCTCACTTCGAAACGAACCTATAATTATAAAAAAAAAATTGAAACTATCAAACGAATTTTTTTTTTAATAAAGACAAATTCAAAAAAATTTGAAGCCAATACCGTTGGAACATATGAAACTGGCATACCACACAATTAAGCCCGACTTTTTTAGGGTTTAAAATATATATTTATTCCCATCGAGATTTAGTAAATAGTTTGTGTTTGGGAATAACTTTTAAAATAAGACTGGCCAACTTACGACTTTTAAAATCTTAAATCTTTCTTCTTTTTTTTTTTTTTTGTGAAATTGCTTTGTTCATGAAAAATCTGCTAAGTGTGCAATGTAGGTAATGGGGGAGCCTGCTGCTGCCGTGCCTTAGCCACGACAGGTTTATAATACTGTTATAATATTGTTATTCAGAAAAAATGTTTCTAAAGAATACTCCCTCCGTCCCATAAAGTTTGATCACTACGAAACTACGTGTAATTTTCAAGCTAAAAAATAACGTGCTTACGAAAATAATTTTTTAGTCAATATCGATCTTGTTTGATAGATCTCATCGAGAACTTTTATACGATGCAAAAAAAATTCAAAAATTATTTTGGTAAATACATTATTTTTTAGTTTGAAAATTGCACGTAGTTTCATAGTGATCAAACTTTATGGGACGGAGGGAGTAATATTTTACAATTTTTAAAATATGGACATTTACTATTTATAATACAGACTAGACGTCCAGACAGCGGGCTTGCGGGCTTGGTTTATGGCGGACCGAAATTTGAATCATCAAGCCCGACCCCAGCCCATTCACTATTCGGGTTGCCCGCTCATGCAGAGCTCAAGCCCGATGGGCCGGGCTGGCTTTGTGCTGGCTTCGGGCTTGCGGGTCAAACGATGACCCTTACCTTTGTTTGTGTACCTCCTAGATTTCGGGTTGATTAACCGATTTGCGGTTTTTTTATTACTTTACTAAATAAAACGTGACTTTTTAAACTTTATTCCCGAACTACGTGAAAACGTGGTTGCTAATCACGTTTTCCGGAAAACGTATTTGATAAACACTCTTTCACAGTGGGTTAAGACGGATTAACCCAAAAAAATAACTTAATCCTAATTCGGCTTTAAAACGTGTTTACCAAACACGCCTTTAAAAAACATGGTTATGAAACACGTTTTGTTTATTAACCCCTGGCTGCATAAACACTTTGTTAAAGCCTCACGTTTTTCCCCCCTAT
Organism: Vaccinium vitis-idaea; assembly: GCA_963854785.1. NCBI lineage: Eukaryota > Viridiplantae > Streptophyta > Magnoliopsida > Ericales > Ericaceae > Vaccinium > Vaccinium vitis-idaea. The sequence continues at coordinate 3,797,091 of OY978216.1, read as the reverse complement.
TAAAGTAAAAGAGATCCTTTTTCCCTTCTACACACTTGTATTTAAAGGGAGATGGGTGTGGTCGCTTGCCATTTGGGGTAGTTTTGTAATTTCAAATCGAATTAAGGTAGTTTTGTAATTTCAAATCGAATTAGGGTAGTTTTGTAAGTAGCTCCTCTGGCGAGTAGTTATGGTGTTACAGCAAGTACGATGTGATCAGCTCGTGTAGAACCGGATAGAAACTGTAGAATCGGCTAGCAAGTACGTACGTGATCTAGCCTAGTACCTATGTGATGATCAGTTTCTTGCGTCCTTGGAGATCAAGAAGAAGAAGGGAAACGAGTAAACTGTGTTGTGCAAAGGGTTCTGTTTGCACCAAAGTTAGAGGATAACAACCAGCGACACAACATCTTTCGATCAAACTGTTCAATCAACAAGAAAGTTTGTGATCTGATTGTAGACAATGGAAGTTGTGAGAATTTTGTGGCGAGGAGACGGGTAGACCATCTGAAGTTGCCAACAGAACCCCATCCTTCACCTTACAACATTGGATGGATAAAGAAAGACCATATAGAAAAGGTAACTGAAGTCTGTAAAATTCCTTTTTCAATTGGAAAATTTTATAAGGCTGAAGTTACTTGTGATGTTATTGAGATGGATACTAGCCATGTATTGTTAGGCAGACCCTGGCAGTTTGATGTTGATGTGGTATATAAGGGTTGTGACAACACCTACTCTTTCTGTTGGGAGGGCCACAAGGTTGTCATGATTTCTTCCAGCCAAAGGGTGCCTGTTAAACCTAAAACAGAGCAGCCAATGTCTCCAACAGTTGCTAGTTCAGAAGTTGAGTTTGTGACAGATTTTAAGAAGTATGGACAGATCCATACCATGGAGGTGAAGGCGCTGGTAGTGGAAGATAGGAACGAGGCTATGATTACAATGCCTAAGAAAATACAGTCGTTGTTGGAGGAGTCTGACGAGTTGGTTACTGATGATGTGCCTAACGAGCTCCCTCCATGAGGGAAATTCAACATCAGATTGATTTGGTGCCTGGGGCAAGTCTGCCCAATTTACCACAATATCGTATGAGTATGAAGGAGAAGCAGAAAATTGTTATTGTTTTTTGTGATCAAGTTGTTGAGGACCAAGTTAATTTTTCACAAGAGGTGATTGATGCTAACACCTTATGTGATGGCTATATGAGCAAGCCGACCTTTCTAAATGGATCAATCATTGACGTGTCAACCAACACCAAACTGGTACAAAATGAAGAGAACCCGCAAAGTCAAGTTGATGTTGATTTTCTTGGGGTGCAGCGATATGATTGGATTCCCAATATTCATTTATTGGATCTTATGAGTCAATTAAAGCATGTTGAGAAGATATCATTGCAAGTAATTTTTTGTATGAAATTTTTTTGGAAGGAAATCAAGCGATTGAAGTATTCCAAGTATCTATTTATTTGGCATGGAAGATGGCAGATTCCTAATGAGAACTCGAGGTCGAGTTCTTTTGAAGAAAATGAGAATGATGTAGGACAAGATATACACCCCTATTATTTGTGGAATCATTATTTAGGTAATAATTTTTATTTATGATTAGTATTAGGAGACTTTATTTGTGCTGCCTGTTTTGCACGTTTTTAATTTTGTTTTGGTAAGATTTGATTTTATTTCCCTTTTCTTATAGTCATGGTTTCCAAGTAATAATTTGATTGGTCTCCACTCTAGGTAATTTCCTTATTGATAGGACTCTTCCTATTAGTATAAATAAGGGTGTAAGCATATGGCATTATTCAGCTTTTATTCAATCAATATAACTTTGAGAATTTTCTCTCATTTTCTTGTGGATTCAAGAATATCTCGTGGATTCGAGAACCTATCTCGTTTGGACTAGTACACTAACCAGTCTCTCGTGAATTCCGCTGCGTCACACTTGCTTGAATTTGAGTTTCTACATTTTGGTACTTCAAGAGCAAGATATTGTGAAATGAATAAAGCTCTTGTTGACTTATGATTAATAGTCTGTTAGATTGGCGTAGAAATATGGTCATGAAGGTGATTGTACTGCCTAGTATTTATTTTGGTCATGAATAATATAAAGCTCATGATGGTTTCTAATTCCAGAAATTGGATTTTGCTGGTGATTAGCTCTAGACTTGGTACTACTTTCTTAACCGCTTACAAGGACGGGTGCAAGGGTGGGTTAGCCCGGGAGACCGCCCTACCCAAGTTGAAAGATCTTCTTATAAATATAGTAACAATGTTTTTTACAACTATATAGGTCAACCCGCCCAATATAGTAACAATCTTGTTTGGTCAGTTGGACACGTGGCCGACACGCGTAACTTCATTAGGGAGTTATAGTTTGTTGAGGGAATTTTCGTGCTCCCCAATGATAAACTTGCAGTGGCCAATTTCATCAAGCTACTGGATACCAGCCATCCCAAAATGTCACACCAATCTGGACTTGTTCCATTGGGGCCAAAATCTCGGCAGTACAAGCTTCATTGAGGTGCTCACAAGCGGCCGTCTATTCATTGTGCATACCTTATTATCACATGTACAACAGTTTTTATGGCCTTGTGTATTGGGTTGTCCTATCCATTGTGAAATTTTTGCTTTTGTTTTGTTCCCCGTTGCAATGGGTAGCCTAGCCTAAGGGGGATGTCCTTTGACACAAGTTTTCTATTCCTATTTAAGTGAATTTCTAGAATTTTTTGTTTATGTTACACGTGAAATCCTATGCTTAGTGGTTATTACTCACGCAATTCCCAAAATCTGGTTTTCCACGGTCCAGTCACGGGCAAAGACAAGAACAAGTGGATTATGTGCTATTCAAATTGATGTCTTAAGGATCATGTTTAAGTTTAAGCAACTTAAATATAAAAAATGTCTAAAATGAATCTACAATTATGGTCTAGTTTCTTGACTAAGGCCAAATGTGCCCTAGAAAAATTTTAATGCATGAAAACTAGTGACACATGAACTTCTTCTTCAGATTCAACCATTGATGGAGGGAGAGCCATTTTAAAGACTTTGGCACAAAAGGTTTTCTTTTGCATAAAAGATATGTAAATATCTTGAAAAATATACAAAGAAACTAAGTATGATAAAGTAGAACCAATTGAAAAATACATAGTTTGTGCTCATAAAGAACCTTATTGAATGGGAATACATGTGAGTGATAATAATAAGAGGGTCTATAATTTCAACAACTATAAATAATTATAATTGATAATGAAGCTATCGGGAGAGGACGGAAGCGAACGATCGTAACGCATGACAGACGAGACAAAAGGATTAGTAATGTTCGTTAATCAATTATAGGTGATAATGAAGCCATCGGGCGAGGTTGGAGGCGAATGCAGACATATAAAGTCAAAATGACATATTGTAAATACTACTCCTCCACGATAACCCTCTGGGTGCCTCCCCGAGGCACCTCCTTCATAGCACCTTCTCCAACGTGCCCTCCGAGGCACCTCCTCCACGGAGCCTCCAAAGCACATCACTATGAGTGTGTCCAAGCATCTCCTAGGTCTGTACACAACTTAATTAGGTTCTCACAAGCCTAGTGACTCTACACAAAACCCTAGGTCGGGAGCAGAACTCGAGACCGAAGGAGGTATTGCCTTGGAGGCTAGAGCGAAGGGATTGTCAAGACTACCTCCACGAGGTGACCTCCATGACCAGCCATAGAGAGAAAAAAGAAAATTAAATTCTGACAAACACGATCAAAGACATATAATCATGATCGAAATGAATTCCATTGAATGAGTATGCATGAGCGAAAAAAAAGAAAAGAAAAGGAATAGCTGTTGACAAGTAAATAAAACCAATTAAAATATAGCTGGAAGTGATAATGAAATTATCGAGTAAGGATGGAGACACAACTGTGACAAATGACAGTAGAGATGAGAGGATTAGCAACATGCTAAAACTTATATTATCGAACTGTACCAAATTAGTACTGCGATTGACAGGTAAACCAAATTGTTATTAGTAAGAGCATCCTTATCAATCTTACAAAAAAAAACACCAAATTTAATCACAAAAACACCTTTTACAATTTAGGAAGCCACTTTATCAAAAATTCAAAAAATCAGACTTTCTATCCAAACTTTACTATATTAAATTATTCCCCCTCAAATCTATTAAAAAAAAATACTTTTCCCCTAAAAAGCTAAACTCCCCATCTTGGGAGTTGCTCCTACCCAGGACTTTTTGCAAATTACTATTCGGATGCCAGGGGTGAGTACACGTGTCACCTTTCTATTCTCTCCTCCCTCTCTCTCTCTCATGTTGCACTCTTGCTCTCTCTCTTGTTCACTCGTCCCCATCAAACCCCATGGAAAAACAATAAAAAAAAAGTGAGTGAACAGTGCCTACTCAAATTGAGTAGGCACTGTAGCAAAAATAATTTGGGGAGGGAGAATAGAGAGGCTGATTTTGGGGGGATTTTGGGGGTTTGGCTCTTTATTTTAGCCAAAAGGCTAATTTAGCAAGGCTGATAAGGATACCCTAACCAAAGTTAAGCACGTGCTAGTTTCTCAAAGGTGTGGTGCAGGGGAAAATGTAAAAACGTGTGTTAGCAAACACGCCTTCTAAAAGCGTGTTTACGAACGCATTCTCTCGCCATCCGTACTCATCCTCCCGCAACTTGTTGCTAACCCACAAAACTACTAGGGGTTTCGTCTCCAAGATCATCGATTCATGACGAATTATCTGAGATCTTTCGTCGTAAGTTAACGTGGTTTGTCGAATCTTCAAATTATTGTGTGTTGTTCTTTCCTCAAATTGACTGTCCATTTCTCTTTCCCCCAAATGGGTTGTTGGTGTTTTGAAGAAGAAACGCGGAGCTGGTGGTGGAGGTTTAAGGGGTTTCGCAGTGCAAACTGGGGCTGCCCAAAGCCTCAAGCTTGAGGGAGTACAAGATATTATCGCCGTTGCTTCCGGTAAAGGTGGCGTTGGCAAGTCCACCACGGCAGGTATTGGCTCTCTTGCTGTTTCTATCCTAATATGTGTATCCTAGTGCCCTAGGTTACTGCAAATGAGCAGAGCCGAGCTGGGGTTTTAGTGCGATTACGCTCATTAAGCTCAATGAAAACTGAATGAACTGAGCTCCAGCTGAGCTGGCTTAGGCTGAAGAAGAGCAACTGGGGCAAAAGTCTCCTCATAATTAATCCCATACTCTTGGGTAAAACCCTTAGCAACCAAACGGGCTTTATAACGTTCGACAGAACATCAGAATGAGTCTTGATCTTATAGACCCATTTGCATCTAATCAAAGATTTTCCAAGAGTGAGATCAACTAAATCCCATACGTGAGTTTTATCCAGGGCTCGCAAGCATTTCTTTTGCCATTGCTTGCTGCCGAAGAGGCTTAGAACTGGCCTTACAATAGGAGTAAGTTTCATGCGGAGAAAGAATAGTAGAAAAAAAATGATAATCATGAAGCAAACAGGTAATTGAGTTACCCGAATAGGACGACCAGGTGGTGGATCAGTAGGATGATCATCAGGCACATGAGATGGTGCATGAGGCTCGGGAGACTCAGTGTGATCAAAGCCAGTGTCCAAATATCCTACTTGGGGTTAGTGGGTTATAAGATAATGAATGTTTGTCCACAATTGACAATACCCTTCAAGGAAGAAGTTTAGGAATCATGCAATTACACTAGCATGTGTGATTGGTGGAATTATGTTTCCTTTATCAGGCAATAGATTATCCTATGTTATAGAAGAATTGTTTTTGTTGGATTGAAAACAAAGTTCTGGGAGTGCTGATATGAAGTTTATAACCTCTCAAGTTGTGAGTTGAGATGCGTCTGAGCACAAGCAAGAAGTTCAAATTGGGGCAATATGTTAAAAGCTCTATCTATATGCACATTTTTTACGGTATTTTATGGTTCATACAAACCATGCTGCAGTTAACATTGTATCGATGAATGAGTGCCTTGAGTATTTGCTTGAACAGGATTACAAATTTGCCTTTGTACGTTGTGGATTTGCAGTTAATTTGGCTGTGGCACTTGCCAATAAGTGCCAACTTAAGGTTGGGTTGCTCGATGCGGATGTGTATGGGCCATCAATTCCTACAATGATGAAACTCCATGGAAAGCCTGAAGTGTCTGAAGGTGATGGCTTAATCATATGGATTCATCCTTAGATGTTCCTTCACCCTGTAATGAACAATATAAACTACTTTCTGCTCATATTGTAATTGCAAGGGTAGTCCAATTATAACAGGTTATTAGCCACAGAGGTGTGTTTGATTTGGTGTTAAAATTTGACTGGTTTCTTTTTGAGAAAGCAACATTTAGCATGTTGCTTCCTTTTACAGGCATTATCGATATACTGTGAAATTGGTGCTGGATGAGAGTTAGTTGGTGCCTCTTGTGTTCAATTTTGACAATGTCTACTGCTTCTCAAGGCTATGAGTTGTACTCAGATACTGTTCTATGTATTTCCCTCTAGCAGGTAAGAAAATGATTCCTGTTGAAAACTATGGAGTCAAGTGTATGTCAATGGGATTCCTAGTGGAGGAATATGCCCCAGTTGTGTGGAGAGGACCTATGGTATGTCTCTTTGTTATCTCAGTATTCACTTTTCATCTTTGTCTTCCCATTTTTATGACTTCATCTTTCTACTTTGTTTTATATAGTAAGTTGGAGTATTTGTGCTCTAAATTGGTGAGACTCCTTCCAAAGGATGCAACTATTAATATGTTATATACGAACGGATTTTAAGTGAGTTATTATTAAGGGTTTTTACTTCAACAGAACTCATTTTGTTTGTGGTGTCAGGTGATGAAAGCTCTAGAACAGATGTCAAGGGGAGTCGATTGGGGAAAACTGGACATTCTCGTGGTGGATATGCCGCCTGGGACCGGTGATGCTCAGATATCTATTTCTCAAAGGCTGCAATTATCAGGTGATAAAATAATATATGAACAAAGTTTCGGCGGTTTTTGATGCTTTCTACTCGAGAATCAACAGTTAGCAGTTCATATTAAATAAAGCACTCTATTGCTTAAAGGCTCTCCTCGGTTCTGGGTAGCCAACTAGGGTGTGAAGATTTACTTACTTCCTTCATTAAATGTTACTACTATAAATTCATTGGAGTTGAAAGTAATGATAAATTTACTTGCCAACCAAAGGAAAAAAAGGATGCTTCGTTTTCAATTTTCCCATTTGAAACTTGTATTCCTCAAAGGTATGTGAGGGTTTCCAGAATAGCTGTTTTAGGGTTTAGCTAACAGCAACTGTTGACTATGACTATTCTGTGTGTGAAATTCCACGTTACAAGTAATGCAGGAAATGAGATTATTTACAGAGTGTTGGTGGTGCTTTGAAACTGCTTGTAAATGAGATTAACTTTATCTGATTTTGCAAACCTCTTCGTGGTTTTACATTGTATGCTATGTTTATGAAAATGTTGTTTTTTTAGTCCACAGTACCTCGTGGTCATGTGTGTCGCACAATGTGTGAGGCTGTGGTGGATACAACCATTGATTGTGATTAGCAAAACGCCGTTAATTTTGTTTTTTTCTTTGTGAAGTATATGGGTACATCATTTCACTTGGGTAAATTTAACCATTTTGAGTTTCTTATAGGTGCTTTGATTGTTTCAACTCCCCAAGATATTGCTTTAATGGATGCTCGAAGGGGTATTAATATGTTCTCTAAAGTCCATGTTCCTGTATGATCATTTCTTGTGCATAATTGTCTTTAAATATGATTGTTTCCACATTAAATATTCTATTAGAGTTCCAAAAGAGAGCAAGAGAGCAAGAATTTTTCATAAAATTAATAGACGTCAGTGATGCATTGCAAATTACAATCCTAGATGATACATTACTTGCATAGCTTTGCTGTTGGAAATTTCACGTTTGTTACTCCCCTCCCATACCTATTCTTTTGCAATCATAGGTGATACATTCATTGCATAGCTTTGCTGTCGGAAATTTCACGGTTGTTACTCCCTTCCCATATCTATTCTTCTCCTTCTTTTACTTTCTTTTGGCTCCTATGAAATGAACGTCTTCCTCAGATGGGTAAGGAAAAAAAATTAAAACTTTTGCTTTGAGCTTTTGTAAAAAATTTCAACTGTCAAAACTAGTAAGCTCTCTAGTCTTTTTGGATGCTTTGCTTTGAGCTTTTGTACCTCAGAAATATTCTTTGGCTGAAATTTACTTTTGAAGATTTTGCATGGTTGTTCCAGAGCTGGGTTTAGTTTTGATGACAGTGAAGAATAAACGTTTTTGTTGTTGCAACTCTTACCTTCCTTTCGGTTGAGTTCAATTTATTAGGTTGATAGTGCTTCATTTCTATGTGAAGTCTACTTGGCAAGTATCTTCATTTCCAACTTGCATCGTGTCCTCTATTTATGGCGGGAAACAGTTTGCTAATTAATTTTGCATCTTGAAAATGGTGGTGGATTTCCATAGAATTGTACATTGGGTTTGGTTTTTCATAAATGAGTTGAAGTCTGCTGTTATTTTCATTCCCTGAGAAGTTGAATTGCTTCACAGATTTTGGGAGTCCTGGAGAACATGAGCTGCTTTAAGTGTCCGCACTGTGGGGAGCCTTGGCATATTTTTGGGAAAGGAGGAGCTCGTAAAGCGGCTGATGAAATGGGCTCATCATTTCTTGGTGAGGTATGTATTCCTGTTTAGTAGGTCCATATTAGGTTTCCAAAATGATTGTTTTTATGTGACATCTAAAATTCTTCTGGACCTGAAATTTCCAGAATTTCTTGGTACTCGGCCTATTTTGATATCCATTTCCCTAGATTTTAACACTATTTAAATTTCACCTGTGCTTCCTCAGTTTGAAATGGAAAAGTTAGCTGAAGTTTCAGATATATTTTTCACTTCTTCCTGATTCTGAATCCAAATGTTAGACAAAAACTTCTGAACATCATATTTTGGGCTTTTTTTTTTTTTTTTTCCTGACTGAAGTTCACATTTTTTGAATTCTCCCGTTAATAATGAAGTTTGAAGCATGGCAAAAACACGTGAACGTTGGTGTGTGAGTTAAAAGGCCGAAGCTAGGATCCCATTTCATTGACTTCCATTATCAGGGTTCGTTTGGTTCACTTCCTTATTTGCTTGTTTTCTTAAAATTGGTAATAAGCAAAGTCGTTTGCCAACTCGTTGCCTATTTTTTTATAGGATCCGTTTTTTAGGAGGACATAGTAAAGGGGTCTTTACTGCAATAAGGACATCAACTAATTCTTTAATGCCAAAAGGACAAATCACCCGCACATTCCAAAAATGCCCCCACTAGCCCATGAAAGTGCCTAAACCCCCCAAACCCTATGAAAGTGCCTAAACCCCCAAACCTAATGAAAATGCTTAAACCTAAACCATAAGGTATCCTATGAAAGTGCCTAAAACCCTAGGGTACCCTATGAAAGTGCCTAAAACCCTAGGGTACCCTATGAAAGTGCCTAAACAACTAAAACTCTATAATTGGAAAGTGCACCCTAAACCTAAACCCTAGGGCACCCTATGAAAGTGCCTAAAACTAAACCCTAGGGTACCCTATAAAAGTGCCTAAAACCATAGGGTACCTTATGAAAGTGCCTAAACCACTAAAACCCTATAATTGAAAAGTGCACCCTAAGTGCCTAAATTCAAAATGCCTAAACTTACTATATCCTACGCTAAAGAGCCTAAACCCCCTGAATTGAACTCCAAAATTGAAGAGAGAGATTATTTTGTCCCACACCATCAATTAATGACGCATGAGAGAGAGAGAGAAGGCCGGTCAATAAAGTAAAAAACAGTAAAGTCCACACGGTCGGTCAATAAATTAATGACGCATGGTAAAATCCACACGGGTCGCTTTCAAGAAATAGTAAAGTAAAAAACAGCTTTAGTCCACACGGGTCGCTTTCAAACAGTAACGTAAAAAACCAGTTGTTGCTTTTGTCTGCAGTAGATTCTTCAGCATGGTGAGCGTGAGTGGTGCAGTTCATAAAGGGTATTTCTGTCTAGTGTTGTCCTTGAACCCTCAACAATTTCACATCAATGTATTGGAAGCATTAAAATAAGTTAGGCTGGACTAAACACCATTTAAAGTTCCAAACTTGGCCTTAGGCCAATTTTCTGTTTTCTATATTCGAGATGATGGGTGAAGCAGATGAGCAATAAGAGTTTGCCTAACCATCTATTTGCTGTGGATAACCAAAAGTGCCCTCATTGACTCAGTCTCTCGAAGACAATCCAATTACCAAGTACAAGCACCCAAAACAAGCCTACTAAAAAATTGCAAATCAAATTTGTTAACTTCACTCTCTTGAGTAGCTGGAAAATACAGTAACGAGATGTCATTTAAATATCTTAAGATCTTCTAGGAAGAAGTTTCTCCGGTATTTCTCTGACTCACTTCTGTGCAAATTGGATACGAAATTACTATGGAACACTTGGGAATCTTATTCACAGCAGTTCCTTATGATTATGAAAACTCTCTGTAGCTGTTGTTATATTCGTTGTCCTTGTGGAAGCACTAATGCAAACTATTAGACGTTTTCGCAGGAGTCACATTATTGTGCTCTAATCCAACTTTACTCTTTCAGATACCATTGGAGGTGGAGATCAGAACTTGTTCTGACGAAGGTGTCCCTGTAGTGATATCAAATCCTGATTCTACCGTTGCCAAAGCATATGGTGATGTGGCTCAAAAAGTTGTAAGCAGACTTCAAGAATTGTCCAAGAAGCAACAACTCCGGCCAGAGATAAACCTGTGAGCTAAAACAAAGTACAACCAACCTACAAACTAGTGTCATTTCCTTTATTAACAGTTTCCCATCGGTTATAACAAATTTACTTAATTGATCGTATCCAATAGGGGATATCGGTTGATGAATTTGGAACTTTTTTGTGACATACTGGTAGTTAGAGCTTTTGACCAAATGTAAGTTCGGATTCTTCGTGTTACTGTCCCTTGGCCACTTCCAAAGGTTTTCTTACTAGTGAAGTGTAGGAGCATCTGGTATTTTCTTTCAGCTGATCTAGATAACAGTCATTGGAACGCCATGAACAAACTTCATGATTCTTATGAACTCAGCTCTTTGCTAGTGGATTGATGCTTGACCCCCACCGCAATCTACATTGATGAATTAAACTGCATAAGTTTCAGAGACCAAGTCATCTAGACTGTTCATCTTGTTCATGACACGCGTTGGGTGGAGGCACTTCCGGACCCTCTATGTGAGAGGTTCCCTCTGAGACTCTCAGTGGGAAGGTATTGAACGGCTTTTATCAATATCTAAAAGCTTGCTTTTTAATTTCTAAAAGAAAAAAACTGTTTTAAGTTGATTTTATTTATTTATTTATTGTTTTTTAGAAACAGGCAAAGTTGTTATATTCAAACCAGGAAAAAACCGATTATATGGCCCAAAAGAGGCCCAGCAGAAATACAACAGAAAACACAATTAAAACAACACGAAACGCAGCTGCAACAACCAAAATTAATCAATGAATTGTAGACTTTTCATTAATCAAAAGCCGAAAAAGCAGCAACATTTAAGATTATAAATGTTAAGGTTTGTTGATTTCAATAAGAATGTGATGTCACATTTTATGCTTCCGACCATAGGAAGAGACAACAATAAGAATGTGATGCCACACTTATAAGATTTCAATGGTAGGAAGAAACCGGAAATGACAATTCATCTAGAAATCATATTTCCAAGTTAAGTGGGAATCTAATCACTCATTTACAGATGATAATCTTAGATATCTGGCTCAATCATTAACAGCTCCTTTGGATGGAGGAGTTTCATGAGAAAAGAAAAGAAATGAGTGTGGTTTCTAGCCAAATCACTCATTTGAATTGAGTATTTTTGGTGAGAATTGGAGGAAAAAAAAATGTAAAAATGAAATGTTTTGATTGAGTATTCCTCTTCCTCACCAAATCTCACCATTTTTTGCGAGATTTGGTGAGAAAAGACTCCTCTTTCTTATCTCACCTTTTCTCACCATCCAAAGGAACTGTAAAAAATAAAATGTAGTATTACTTTGATAAATTTTTAAAACAATAGTTTCTTATATAAAATCACTAGGTTAATTCAAACACCAAAATAAAATTATTTTAAGTTTATATTCTTATTAATTACTCCGTATTTCTATTTCTACTGAAGAAAAATTCTAAAAATCAGATTCATCGTAATCATATTGCTAATCTTACTGAATAGTCATCCAAATTTCGAGCATAGCTTAAATGGTGAGTAATGACAAAAATGAAAGAATTTTAATTTTCAAAAACCTAATCCGAAAAAAGTTTATATTCCGAGAATCCAACGGTGGGAGAATAATTCAAAGTTGGCAAGCCTCAAGTTGACCATCCGATCCTAAAAATACTTATCAATCACCCGTGCTACCTTCGTTCCTCACTTTGGTGCATGCTCTCTCTCTCTCTTCTTTTTCTCCAACTGAATCACCTTCTCTCTCTATATCTCTCTGCACCAATATCTGAATGCATCACCAAATCAAAACCCTCGAACCCTCCCAAATCAAACCCTATGGCTTCTCCCCACACCCAATCACTCACCAAAACCCTAGGCTCATTCGCGCCATTTTCCCCTCGCACAACAAGTCCTGCTCTTGGATTTTCAACTGCCAACGAGTTGAACAAGTCTCTTCAGTTCCTAAACTTCGATCTAATTCGCGAAATTCTAGTGACGGAGAGAGATTTGGAAGCCTCGGCATAGTGAAAGATGTTGATGTTGCCACTCTGGGAAATCTGTGCGTCGATATTGTACTCAACGTCCCCAATTTGCCCCCGGAGTCTGTAGAGGAACGAAAGGATTACATGGAACGGTTGTCCAAGTCTCCGCCTGATAAGGTTGGTTTCAATTTTCGCAGTGTTTGGATTTAACTGTCAGTTCTGTATTAATTTTTTTTTAATAAAGTACTGTCAGTTCTATCTTTGAGTGCTTTCTCTTTCAACTGTTTAATAATTGGAAAATTCTAAAATCAGTCCAGTGGTTGTCGTTAGGGTTTAAAAGTGTACTGAAATGGGTGGAAAATTTGTGAATATACCTTAAAAAGTGCATTTTTGTGTCTTTTTATTTGCTTATCGGGGACAATAGAAGGGCCCTTAATAGTTTCGAGAGAAAGCTATGGTACACCCGGTAGAAAATGTTATTCATTTTCCATTTTTTGTCAAACGTTCTTTCGGGGTATGTTACGTAATTTTTTGGTTCATGGCACGCATATTGTTTGGTTAATTAGTTACGCATTGTTAAGGCAGTAGTTACGAATAGGTTGTATGCATATTTTTAGCATTAGTTACGCATTTTTTGAACCAATTTCTTTTTAATGTTGTACCATAAGCTTCTCTATAATTCCGTATGCAAATTGTGAAGCTTGTGTGCAACATATGCACTTTTATGTTCTATATTCTTTGGAAATGTTTGGGGGTCAAGCTTTCAATCTATCTAGATGAATTAGTCTAGCTGTAATTATCTTGGAAATTTAACAAGATTCTTAAACTATAACCTGCTTATGCGAAAAGCAGCTGAAAATGGAATTAATCTCACCCGATGAATTAGTTTCGGATGTTTGCAACGAGGATGAAATATTCCCTGGAGCTTTAAAGATGACAATGGTTGCACAAGCCAACTTGCGCAGCATTTTTGGTGCAGTATCTGTCCAGATAATACCCCATATTGCAATTCACGCACTTGGTACTTGTAGGTAGGATTTTCCTTTTCGTTTTTTCCTGATGTTGTAATGCCAATGGATTATGATGGAATCAACACCTTTGGTAAGAATTTATCTTTTCCACACAATTTATTTGTTCTAAAGCCCTTGCAGATGTGGTGTTTGTAACTACCTATATGGGCAATCCCCACTATGAAAATGAGTTCACAACAAATACACCCCACCTATTTTATCGAATCTGCAAAATGCAATCATTTGATGTTTATAAAATACATGCTTTGAAAGGTTTACATTAGGTGCAACTCCCTAGGCTTGAAACCATTTTATTCTTTTTAATATCCATATATGTGAAAGCTTAGATTGTTTGAGAAGGTAACTGATGATCTACTAAGCTTCACTACTAGGAGAAAAACACTTTCAAGTTTCGCATTGGGAATGACTGTAAACATGAGGCAGTGAAATTTAAACTCATGATCTTTTGATTGTAGATCCAACACGACATCTGGATAAGCTATGGTCCTAGTTGGTTGTTCCCTTTGACAAATTTTCGGACGCTTAAGAATCATACGATACACTTGGAATGTTCCCATCTCTTTTTGCTGTTTGAAGTTTTGAGTGTTTTTTTTTTTTTCCTCCTTTTCTGGTTTTGCAACTAGAAATTCTGGGAAGCTGGAGGTAACTGCAATATGGCTATAGCGGCAGCAAGACTAGGACTTTCTTGTTTGGCAATTGGTCATGTGGGTAATGAAATTTATGGACGCTTCCTCTTAGATGTGCTTCATGAGGAGGGAATTGGCACGGTTGGAATGAGTGATGATAATGACGTTGAATGTTCTGGTGCCGCATATGAAACGCTTTTATGCTGGGTATTGGTCGATCCTTTGCAAAGACATGGTTTTTGCAGGTAAACTTTACATCCAAGTTTTCTGTTTGTGGTTTATCTTGAAGAATAGTCCTCTATGAAGTTCATTGCTAAGTGGATTTTTGTTGCCATAATTGCCATGAAACGGTTTATGTGAACACAACACTTTTTTCTGCCAGTCGAGCTGATTTTTGTGAGGAGCCTGCATTCAATTGGATGAGTAAATTGTCAAGCAAAGCAAAGATGGCCATAAAAAAGTCAAAGATCCTGTTCTGCAATGGTTATGGTTTTGATGAGCTTTCCCCTGGTTTGATTATATCTGCTATAGAGTATGCAGTGGAAGTAGGCACTTCAGTTTTCTTTGATCCTGGACCACGAGGGAAGAGCCTTTCTGCTGGAACACCTGAAGAGCAAAAAGCATTTGGCAAGTTTTTGAGGATGAGCGATGTTCTTCTTCTGACTTCTGAGGAGGTTTGACTTATACCTTCCATAAATTCTCCGTCCTCTCCATGTATCATTATTTTGCAAAATCATTGAAGTATGGATATCCACTAAACCTTGCAAGTATTCTTGTACTGAATGGCTGGATAACCGTTTCTTAATTGCTGAGTTTGGCATTGTAGATGCATTTTTTTTTTTGGCCTGCTATTTCCTGTCTGTTAAACTAGTGTTTATTATAGCTTTCGATCATCTTGATATGTGCTAGGCTGAATCATTGACTGGGATTGGAAACCCAGTGCTGGCTGGTCAGGAGTTGCTGAAGAAAGGATTACGAACAAAATGGGTGATTGTCAAAATGGGTGCAAAGGGTTCAATATTAATCACCGGGTCAAGCATATCATGTGCACCTGCATTCAAGGTATCAGTTGGCAGGCGTACTTCGTCTCATGTGTAAAAGTTAGTAACCTTGTTTCTTATTATTTTTGGCTTGATGCTAACTTTTACAATGGTATTTATGATTTACAATCTTCTGTTCCGTTTTTCTTTTTCAAAAATAGATGGCATGCAAAGCTGTGGATATCTGTTAAGTTTTTGACAAATCTTTTAGACGCCCTGGAGCTGTTTTCTGTTGATCTGTTTGGTTGAATATTTTCAGTTTGTGTGTGTGTGCGTCATCTGAAACCTTCCTGGTATTCTGGATTTTTTTATCAGGTGAAAGTTGTCGACACTGTTGGGTGTGGAGATAGTTTCGTAGCTGCCATTGCATTTGGTTTTATACACGGTATGCCCATGGTTAATACATTAACGATTGCAAATGTAGTGGGGGCTGCAACTGCCATGGGTTGTGGTGCCGGCAGGAATGTTGCAACCCTGAAGCAAGTAATAGAACTCATGAGGGCAGAAAACATTAACGAGGATGACAAATTCTGGAACAACCTGATTAACGAAAACTTGGATTCTCAGGAAATTGTGTTTCTATCCGGAATGGTTATAAATGGGAGCAATAATCGGCTGAATCGTGTTCCGCTGCAAAAGGTCATTTCTGAAATGCTGCCTATGCTCGAATCTGCAAGTCTAAGTAAGGCAGTTCCATCTTAACAACTACAACTTCTGTTTTGTGACTGCTAATTGATTTTCTGTGGGTTCACAATTTTTACTGCTCTGGGAAACTGTTACATTAGAGTTGAAGTGGAAAATACTCGAAGGCTTCACCTTTGGCTTCACCTTTGGGTAGATTTGAGTTTGGGGCGCCCTTGTCAGAGGAAGTTTGGGTAAAAGAGGAAATTTGGCATTCTTTGCTGCTTATGTTGCATAATGCCGAGTATTGAGATGATGTTTGCGACAATGGTTTAGAAACAGTGCTTGGGTAAGCCGTAGGGTTTAGAATTTTTGGGTTTCGGAAGGGTGTTTGGTCGGCCTTTCATGAAGACAATTCAACTTTTTAACGCCATTGGCCCATTGCCATTGCAATATGTATGCTTTCAAAAGCATGTTCCTCAATGCTTATTTTCCTTGTGATGGGATTATAGTTGCAGTATTTGAGGTAAATAAGTAGGTCAATACAGGGTTGAAAACTTGTATAATGTATCTCTGGCGCAATTCACAGGGAAAAATGATTTTGGGCAAAGGAATACCACTATCAGGTTGTCTTTTGGTTTGGGAAATTTTTTATACTGGTTTGTGTATAGTGGTTGTGTGTGTGGAGTGGATGGGATTCTCCGAGAGTCCCAGTACTACAAGTCCTTGTTTCCGTGTTTGGTTTTGGTGATTAAACTTTCCCCCAAATGCACAGCTAAACACAATAATTAAATTGAGTACCAAGGATAAAGGTTTTACCCAATGGAAAGAAGAGAGAAACAAGATTCGGAGGGTGTTCCACTCGGCCTTGTTCTCTAATAGATTTTAGGTAGATTTTATGAAAATCTCATAAAATGAGCATTTTATGGAGAGGTGATAAAATGAAGTTGTTTTCTCAACTGATAAAATGTAGTAGTTTTCCTATAGATTTTAGGAGGATTTTATGAAAATCTCATAAAATGACTTTTACATTTTATGTGTTGAGATTGGAGTGTCATAAAATGTGAGATTTTATGTACCTAAAATCTATTGGAGAACAAGGCCTTAACAAAAAATAGTTTTTCTCAAAAATTAAGACATGTCATTCTCTCACAATATATCACATAAAAAACCGTGAAAACCAGTTTGTTCTAAAAAAATCTTTAGTAGAACACCTCCTAAAGATCTAATAAAAACGAAGTGCAAAGAATAAAAGCCAAGCTGCTCTGGTGTTGAAAACCATATATGCCCATGTCAGTTTGTCATAAGAAAAAACTATCCATTTTGGCTAACGGAGAGAGAACAAAAATACCTTTGAGAAATGGTCAGAGAGGGTATAGCACTAGACAGAACTACCCTTCTTAGTTCTGTTGGTAGGATTGCCCCTCTTAATTATCTGCCCTTGTCTTCCGCTCAACAGTTGATATAACCTTCCTTCTAGCAAATATACTATCAACGTGTAAGTCGTATTATATAAAGATGCCGAAGTGGGGGTGCTGTGCATGGGATGCACAGCACCGTGCTGTGCAGCCCCACGGCGCAGCCGCGCCGGCATTTTTTTGATGATCAGAGATGTTCACCACGTAGACCTCGTCGAGTACTACAAGTGTAGAAAAAATCAATTCGATCGGATATCTTTAAGTACGTTATTGGAACACAAATACTTTGAAAACAAATGGAACACAAATGGACACAAACACTGGATCAAAATCACTTTTTCATGTTATTTGTGTGTCGATGAGGCACTTAAAGATATCCGATCGAGTTGATCTTTGGCAGACTTGTAGTATTCGACGAGGTCTACGCGGTGAACGTCTCTGATCGTCAAAAAAATGTCGGCGCGGCTGCGCCATAGGACTGCACAGCACGGTGTTGTGCATTGGGATGCACAGCACCCCCCCAGGTTCCGTGTGGGAGTGGCAGGGAGCGTGTCAAATGTCAATTATTCAGCAATGCTAATCCCGTCACGTGGTGTTCCAACACTATTTGAAATCACATTCAGACTGAATTTCCAACTGTTTTTGTCTTCACTGTAATGACAAAAGACAATGGCCATGTTCGTTTCCCAATTTAGTTTTAGTTTTAGTTTTGATGACATCATCATTTCCCCATTCCTCTCTCTATCTCTCTCCACTCATTACACCTGATGACATCATCAAAGCTAAACTAAACTATCTAACCAAACACAGCCAATCCGTTTCCACTAAAAAAAACCATTGTATTCTATGTAGTCATGACAAATGACTTGTCTTCTATAGTGGAAAAACAAGTGCAAAATACCTAATTACAATTTAGTCAGTAACAGAAACTCGATCTCATATAAAGTTTATATCTACCTTTTTTTGGCTTTTATTGTTGATGTATTGTGAGAGAATAATCTATCTCGTAAAATGTGAAAAGACACTAAAAAACTGTTTGCTATAAAAAATACTTCATCCGTTCCAAATTGCTGGTTACCTTTCCTTATTTAGAATCTCTCAAAAAAATTCTATATCTTCTAATTTATAACACCTTTTTATATCCAATATGGATCTTATTTGATAGATCTCAACTAGTTTTATTAAACAATTTTTTTGAAATTATAAAAAATGTTATAAATTGTGAAATATAAGCAATTGTTTGAGTGGCACAACTACTAAAAAGTGACCATTATTTTGGAACGGAGGGAGTAGTTTTGTGGAACACGAAACGATAACACCACTCAAACAAGACATGAAGTTAGCGGGTCAGGGTTCACTATTTCTGACGCAAAATAAGTATATGACACGATCCAAGAACACGATTGCTAAACAGGTCAGTTCGTGTTCAACATGCATAACCCGAAATTGACATGGTTAGCCTGTTTAATTATTTGTATTGACACGTTGACCTAAATACAATTTGAAAATGACGTGGTTAACCTACTCTGAACATGTCAATTCATGTTGTGTCAACTCAAACTCAACACGAAATGACACGGGTATTGTGTTATCGTGTCGTGTTCAGGTCGACACAGGTAATTTCAGGTCGGGTTAGAGTTGAGATTTTTGACACGTTTAAGTAAATAGGTCTTTTTTGGGCTCACACGTATTGATTCGAACCCGACCTGACGTAATATGAAACCGACCCGAGCCCTACTAACGTCAATGGGTTGGATCTTACATGAATGGGTGGTTCTATTAATTTTTCCAGAGCTTTGGGAGGAAAACAGAATTTGCATAAAATTGGGAGACCAAAGGAGAATATCTGCTTGACCTAAATACCCTCCTATAGAATACATCATCTGCCAATTCTGCCCTAGTTTTTGGCCTTCGGGAAACTCTTCCGATTCCCCCATCCTCTGCCCTTTTGCCCTTTGCCCAATTTCGCCTCCTCAATCTTCTCTACCCTTTCTCTCCCTCTCTTTCTCAGGTATTTTCATCTCTCTTACCGCCAAAATAAAAAAAAATTATTCTCTCTCTCTGGACATAGATACCTATACATACACTCATCTATCCATATATACACACATTTGTAAACCCTAATTTTTGTTAATCATGAATTCTTTGTTGACCATTGACTTAGTAATCTGTTCTTCTGCTTTGTCTATATTTTGCAGGTTTCCTTTAATCGGAGCCGAGGTCTTTGAAATATCGTATGTTTTGCTATGGTTTCTTCTCCGGATTTTTCTTGGTGAGCTTCTTTTAGCGAGATTTGGTTTCGTTTATTGCTCGCTGCGTTCATGCTCGGTGTTTGGTTGCTAAGAAAGCTGGGAAATCTATCAAAGCTTGAGTATTGACAAGTAGTAGTTACCAAAAAAAAAAATATCAAAATTGATGTTCATGAAAATAAGTTCTTTTTTTTTTTTTTTTTTTCCCTTTATGTTTTGGAGTTGTTAATTACGACAAGCCCAATGCAGAAATCATGCCATTCACATTAACATAACTTGCAAGATGGAAAAAAGCCATAAGCTGTGGGGGAATTTGAGCAAGCAAAAACACCTAGTTATAATTGGGTGTAGCTGAATGCGTTGATTCTGTAATTTGTTATTGTTCTTGCTTACGGCGTTTACACAAGGTTTACTATTTTGGTTCATTTTATATGGAGTTGGAATATGTGGTCTGTGATCATCATGTCCACTATGTTGGTTTTTTGGCTCCAATTGTAGGTATCATTCTACAACTAAAAGCGTCTGGCCAATACAAAGTTTGTTGTCTCCTGCGGATTCCCTGATTTGATAAGCAAGGATTTAGGTAACTACGTGTTATCGTGTCCTCAGGACATGTTCTACGCTATTTGTTTTTCCTTGTTTTGCTTATTATTTGGACTCATTTATTCTGTCTGAAGCAACAAAGCGGAACTTTTTGATTCATCAGGACGTTTCATTTGGACAGGTTTTCTTGGACTTACGTAGTACCAGCTAGTATTCCAACTTCAAAAGGTGTTGTGATTGCTTGTGATATTTGAGTGAATTGATTATGGAGAACGAGGACATGATTCTTGGGCAGAGGCGTGATTTATTGGTGGCACGGAACCAAAATTTGGGAATAGTACATAATCACAATGTGATAATTGGACAGGGTCATGATTTAGGACTTGGAAAGTCCGATGACCATGATCTGGGTACAGTTGGTGCAGATGATCACGAATTAGTGCTAGGTCAGGTCCAAGACCATAAAATGGTTCTGCTGCATACCCAAGGTCATGGTGATGAACATGAGAGCAGATATGAACGAAGCCACGACAATGGAATAAATGTTGGCAATGGCAATGGCAATAACTCTACTTCCCAGGAAGATGATACTGAACTCGACAACCGTGATCATCAGTTGGATCTTGGTTCTCAGAATCACGAATTTGGTTTATTGGAGATTAATAATCAATTGGCTGTCATTGACAGCACTGAAATTGGCGATAACTTAGAGCTTAGTCAAAATATGAGTATTGTAGCAGCTTCAGATAAGTCGGTTCAACAGGGACATCTTGCCGCGACACCTGTCATCCAGTCAAGAACTTTGGTTCCCGCTCCAACACATGAATTGACCATTGGGCAAGAGTTTCCTGACGTCAAAAGTTGTCGGAGGGCATTGAGAGACACGGCAATCGCTCTTCACTTTGAGATACAGACTGTGAAATCTGACAAGACCCGTTTTACTGCAAAATGTGCGAGTGAAGAGTGCCCTTGGCGGATTCACGCTGCAAAGCTTCCAGGTTTACCTACCTTCACTATCAGGACTATCCATAACCAACACAGTTGTGGTGGAATCACCCATCTGGGTCATCAACAGGCTTCAGTCCAGTGGGTCGCGAGTTCTGTGGAACAAAGCCTTAGGGAAAACCCACATTACAAGCCAAAGGAGATATTGGAGGAGATTCATCGGGTTCATGGTATCACATTATCATACAAGCAAGCCTGGAGAGGGAAGGAGAGGATCATGGCTGCCGTTCGTGGGTCATTCGAAGAAGACTATTGTCTCCTTCCTCAGTATTGTAACCAGATTCAACGGACGAATCCAGGGAGTATCGCTTCAGTTTATGTGAATCCAGTGGATAACTCCTTCCAACGTCTGTTTATTTCGTTTCAAGCATCAATCTATGGATTCTTGAATGCATGTCGCCCCCTTATTGGGCTAGACCGAACCGTCCTCAAAAGCAAGTACCTTGGGACATTGCTTTTCGCCAATGGTTTTGACGGGGATGGTTCCTTATTTCCTTTGGTATTTGGTGTCGTGGATGAGGAAAACGATGATAACTGGATGTGGTTCCTTTCTGAGCTTCACAACCTGCTTGAAACCAACACTGAAAACATGCCTATGCTTACAATCTTATCAGACAGACAGAAGGGCATCGTTGAAGCGGTGGAAGCAAACTTCCCTACAGCTTTCCACGGTTTCTGCTTGCGCCACCTCAGTGAAAGCTTCCGGAAGGAGTTCAACAACACCATGCTTGTCAACCTTCTCTGGGAAGCTGCCAATGCTCTCACAGTGATCGATTTCGAATCTAAAGTCCTTGAAATTGAGGACGTGTCGCCTGAGGCCGCGTACTGGATCCGACGGATTCCACCTCGGTTGTGGGCGACAGCCTATTTCGAGGGGACCCGGTTTGGGAATCTAACCGCTAACATAATAGAATCATTGAATTTGTGGATACTGGAAGCCTCCGCACTTCCAATAATTCAAATGATGGAGTCTATCCGTCGGCAGTTAATGACTTGGTTCAACGAGCGAAGGGAAGCAAGTATGCAGTGGGCATCGATACTTGTGCCTTCTGCTGAAAGACGCGTGTCAGAGGCGCTCGAGCGGGCCCGGACCTACCAGGTACTGTATATTAGTTAGGGCTTTTTCGTTACACCATGTTCACATTGCCTTTTTATCATCCACTCAATGAGCTAGTATACTTATAATGCTAGCAGCAGCACATTAATATATTGGTTGGAGACCAACTCACTCACTCGATCCGTTGGAATTCGGTACATTTCCTGCTTTGGGGGTTGACCTCCGAAGACTTTTCTGATGTAACCCCATTGTGGTCAGCCTATTTACTCCGTAAACTCATTTCTCACATTTCTAATCCCAACTCTCCTCCCAAAAAGCAAGCTTGTTCAGACACACACACACACACACACACACTTTTCTTCTGCCTGATTGCAGAAGGAATATATTTGTAAAAAATACTCTCTTCTCGTTATTCTTTTTGGGTTCAACAATTATCTTTGTTGGCCCAAATAGCGACACAAGAGGGGGGTGAATTGAGTTTTCTCAAATACAATGCGGAATTAATGAAAGCTAATACGAGACAGAGTAAAACTGGGACTGCAGCAGATTGAGGTAGCTCAATGCAGAACAGAGAGCATAAAATCAATGAACGAATGTGCAATTATCTATTGTTCAATCTGCAGAACAAAGTGACCAATCGTGAATGGTTCTACTGGTCATATGACATTCAATGATAGGCCAAGTTACTCATGGAATTGTGATGATATGACAAATATAAAGTAAATGAGTAGGGAAGAGAGAAATCAAACACAACGATTTATCTTTATTCGGTCTGTAACTTCACGGCCTAGTCTACTCGTGTCCAACTTGGGATTTGCTGCACTATTTTCAACGGTAACAATTCTTCTAGCTTCGAGGGTGCTAGGCAATCTTTACAACAAGCGATCTATCCCTATCACTTCGATTAATTTTGACTCCAGTGCTAGTCCACATGACCCAACTAATTTTGATTCCGGTGCTAATAACACCTAACCTGAACAATTTTTCTACACAAAAATCACTCACAAAAAGAAATTCTCTCAAAAGATATGCAAGGGGTCACACTCCCTTTTACAATGAACTCACAATCAGATTTTTTCCTCTCAATAAACAACGAACTTTGAAGCTCAATAGATACCATCAACCGTGTTTTCTTCTTCATTTTTTGAGACTGTTCTTTGCTTTAGCTTAGTTTTTTGCGTGTTCTTACTATTTGAAACAAGAAAGCTGCTTTTTTTCAAACGCCAGGTGCTCCGAGCAAATGATGCAGAATTCGAAGTTATATCCCACGAGGGAACAAACATCGTGGATATCCGAAATCGTGGTTGTTCGTGTAGAGGGTGGCAGCTTTACGGCCTACCCTGCGCTCATGCTGTGGCGGCCCTTCTTTCTTGCAGGCAAAATGTGCATCGGTTCACTGAGAGTTGTTTTACGGTGGCAACGTATCGGAAAGCATATTCTCAGACGATACACCCGGTTCCTGATAGGACCCTTTGGAAGGAGATGCTAGATGGTGGGTTGCAGAACGAAAGTGATGGTTCTGATGTAATCGTGAACCCTCCAAAATCTCTTCGGCCTCCTGCTCGATCCCGGAAAAGGCGAGCTCGGACTGAAGACAAGGGGAGAGCGAAACGGGTCGTCCATTGCAGCCGTTGTAATCAAACTGGCCATTTTAGAACCACCTGTGCAGCACCCATATAGATTATTATTTCTTTAACTGGCTATTTGTTGGTATTATTTTTGTTGCGTTGGTCCTTTGGCACATTTATTTTAGGCAAGGGTCTTGGACTGTTGAATCTTGATGAGTTTTGGGCTGAACATTTTGAGAGTTCCATGTGTTCGACGTCGTTTCACCCCGAAATTACTCGTGTACTGGTCCCCGATCAGTTGTGTTTCCCCCCCCTCAATTTTTTGCAAATCTGCCGCTTCTAGTTTGCTAGATGGTCATCTTGAGGTACGTTTCTGGCTGTTTCGATGGGATTACAGACCTGAAAAGAAACGGTTCCGTGGATTTTCTCTCTCTCTCTCTCTCTCTCTCTCTCTCTCTCTCTCTCTCTCTCTCTCTCAAATGGCACTGTATAATTGGTAATGAGAAAACAAACACTTTGAAGTTACTTTGCTACCGCTAATCATGCAATGCCACACAGGACTTGAGATTCTCGTAGTGACCCAAGTCACTGCACCCTGTAGTGATCTCAATTGTGATCCCTCTGAAATTTTCATTTGGGATCAAAATCGTTCATTTTTTTCAAAACTGTTGAGCACATTATGAGTTCAAAATTATGATAATTGGAGATTTGTAGATGCAATTGAGACAAATTTGTATTACAATTTGTTCTCTAAATGATATTAGCCGTCCATTTTCATAAAATAAATGTTATCCGCCCATATGGCTACCAATATCCAATTAGTTTAATTTTTTTACATGAATAATCTACTCAACATTCCGGACAAATTAAACGGTTTCAATCTCAAGTACAGATGATAGAATCCACAATTAAAGTCACAACGGAAAGTCCAAATCCCCACAGAAGTTGTGGTTGGTGTCATGGTGGAGTGCTGTGTTCCTTGCATTGTTGATTTCAAAATCAGCCAAAACTCCCGAACCAACTTTGAACTGAAATTCTGCAATAAGATTTATAGGTAATTGACCAACCAATGCGCTCAGAAATGAGTCTCGTCGAGTTACTGAACACACTGATAATTAAGCTGAGAACCCTGCAGTCTGTTTCTGAATCATGGATAATAGCAAGAAGAAAAATAATTACTCATTCTGAACAGTGTAGAATAGCAAAAAGTAAATGCATCACCTTAGCACTTCAAACCTGTCGCATCCAATTGGAATACTAAGTGCACATCAAAGGGTAGCCTTTATCCTGATGGTGGTCAATTCATCAATTGAACTTTTAAAGCCAGGAAACGAACACTATTTTAACCATTGACACCCATTTTTTGTTTCCTGAGCTGAGATTGTGCTTGAACAACAGACTTGCAAAATTATTCAGAATCCCTCACCACAACAGTTCAATAAGGTTTACACCATTCCAATCAATATCCACTCATGAAAGGGAAAAAAAAAAAACTAGTCCTGCCCGTTTAACTGTTTAAAGAAGCAACCAGATGGTATAACTGTTCACATGCAGCCACAAACAGCGAGATTCAACAAAAAGGGAGCAAAGGCGATTAAGCAAGAGATTATCCTAAAGCATATCCAACTACAACAGAGACTTCCTGACCCAGAATAGTCTCGTATTCCCCATCTGAAATCCTACTGCGAAGATCACTACCTGACACTTTGAGCCCAACATGAATGGTCAAGAGGTGAGCCTGTTTAATAACCATAGTTGGTTCCATAAGCATAGTCTGCAGTAGGAGCATGACCACCACCGAGGTTGGATGGTGGAGACCCATACACTGGACCCTGACTAGGATAGTCGTATGGTTGGCCAGTTGGTGCAGCTTGGTTGTTCTGTGTGTTGCTAGCAGCTTCTGCCATCGAATTCTGTATTCATGTAAAAGTGAAGATGAGATTATGCAACCGAGTGAACTGAATAAAAAAACTGCAAAATCAGTTTGAAGAGTATCTAGAGAGAAGCAATATGAAAACAGTCAAACTCCACCCATCCCTTTCTCCAGGTCCATTTATGGGAACTCAACTTTTTACGGAAAAAAAGCTATTCGATTACCCTTTAAAGTTCCCATTTGATAAAATCTGCTAAAATTACCAGTTGATTTTGGCAAATTTAATCAAATGGGATAAAACTTTTAACTTTCCAAAACTGCCCTTGTTATTTGATTCCTTGGAGTAATGTACTCCGATTAAAGAGAGGGCCACGAGGGAAATCCTACAAACTTTTGATCTTTGAATTTTTCAAATGGACTTTGCAATATGGGACAACCAAAAATCGAATCATGGACTAATACAGTAATATGAAGGGATGGAGAGAGTGTGTACTAAGTGCTAAATGAATCAAACACCTGTATCAACTGTTGAGCAGTTTGGACTTGTGATGCAGATCCATTAATTTCTACTGTCATTTCTCCAGGTACACCTCTTGTTTCCTGTATTGCGATGCTTGCACCGCTGGCACGACGTATATAACTAATATTTGCACCAGAGATCCCAATTACAGCATCAGCATACAGTAGAGGGATTTGCATGGTCTGTGTGACCTGTGAACACATAAACCAACAGTAACACACACAAAAAAAACCTGTTCTCAAAATTGGACAAAATTATGTAACAGAAGCAGGTACAAAACGACAGATAATAGAAAATCATTAGCATTAAGAGTTTATTACCATTAAGGTCACAAAACAAATATTTATTACCATTAAAGTCGCTCTTTTTAATTACCATTAAGGTCAGTCACTTTTTTTTTTTTTTTTTGGTTTTAAGTTTAGGGTGCACTTTTCTATTATAGGGTTTTAGTGGTTTAGGGTACCCTAAGATTTTAGGCACTTTCATAGGGTACCCTAAGATTTTAAGCACTTTCATAGGGTACCCTAGGGTTTCCCTGGCATTAACTCCTCCCCCCTCCTTCCTTCCGCTGCAAGAATGAGTACAAGTCTGTGGAACCCAACATTTAGCACTCTGCCCTGACCTCTTATCGTCACAAAGAGAACAGAAGATAAAGCAAAGTGTCAAACCTTTGTGACAACTGATTGCTGTGAAGGTGCACTAGTTGTATGAACTCCCATAGATGCATCTCTTCCATAAGCAGGTGCACTAGTTGTATGAACTCCCATAGATGCATCTCTTCCATAAGCAGGTGGCCCTTGACGAAGCTGCTTGTCATAAGGAGGCATGTTGTCTTGTGGTGGATAATAATTGTCAAACTGGCGTGGAGGCGGCATGTATTGAGGGTTAGGCATGAAACCAGGTCCACCACCAGCGTTCATAGGAAAACCTTGAGGAGCTGACCCCCAAGGTTGGTGTGCGGGTATGTTCTGGTTTGCTTCGGCATTCGGCATTTGCATCTGATCAGATAACAGACATCATTATACCCGTGTGCATAGCTTGATTATGAACATCATCAACATTCGACAGACAGATTAGAGGATAACTGTATTAAGTGCAATAAGAATCTAGACAAAGTACAAATTGCATCACTCAGCCTTTCAATTTCTTTTGGAAAGCGGGAAGGGCATTCAACTTGCCTATCTATTGACTTAAACTATACCCATTTTAGTCCCACACTAATGAGGATCTGTAAGGCGACAAATGGGAACTAACCTAAACTTTGGAAGGGATCAACTAGCCATTAGCATGATCCACCCCCTCTGATTACCATAACAAGAAACCACATTCTCCATAAATACATGAAATGAGGCTCTAAAACTTACTTGCATTTCAAACACTGGAATAACACTGCGGTCGACCAAAAATTTCCTGAGATTGCTTGCGATCAGTTCAACTGCTTTATGCACACCTGCTGCCTCTCCTTGTACCTCAACAATGCTATCATCTGGCAAGGCGAAAGGTGGAAGGTTTTCTGCAGTAATTTGTTCCATAATATATGAGCAGCAATCAATACAAAATTGAGTAGGTAAACCATAAGAGTTCAGAAAATGAAAAATATCGTGCGAATGATTCGGAGCCAGCAAAACATTCCAATGATCCCAAATTAAGCAACTCCTATAACTTTTACTCATGCAACAAAAGCCAAGACAACAAATCAGTGAACATCTGCACAAGTAAAAGGGATAAGGGATAAAATTGACGTTTGGAATTCTTTCACATAAAAACCCTGGGCCAAGGAGGAATAAAATCTTATTTTCAGAATAATTCCTCGAGCGGAAAGTCAAAGAAGCAACATTTACACTGAGAAACTAAAGGGAAAAGAATATCCAACAGACAGACATGCTAGTTGTTCCATGCAAACAAGTTTCAAAAAAAAAAAAAAGGGACAGAAATGATCTGAAAAGCACCTCCTCCAAGAATGCGGATTGTACAACTGGAAGCATCTTGAATAGACTTTATAGTGGCACCCTGTTTTCCAATCAAGACTCCAGCTTGATTGGCTGCCACTAGAAGCCTTGTGCAAACTATCCCACCAGCACCAGATGGAGCATTAGCCGAGTCAGTGTCCACATCAACAATGCGTTTATGAACGCTAAGCAAACCATCCATGGCAGGACAAATAGCGAGTTCCGGTTCCTCCTTGGCAGAAACCAATACCTAATAAAAGAGAGAAGATCCCCAAAAAGTGATATCAGAAGACTTAGAGAATAAAATACCTGATCAAAGATAGATTAATAGCAAATATTCCCAATTGGCATCCTATATCATGAAAACTAATAAGCAAATTTTACCAAACCTCAAATTCATCAAACTAACCAAAAATAGCAAAACGACTCTTGCATAGGAAAACAATGAAAGCGACCGAAGTGACGCCATAGAAATTGAAATTAGTCTTATTCCTAAGAGTTGGTAGTTTTCTGGTAAGTGTCCTGTTAGTGAGTTAGTTGAGTTGACAGTGACTTGGTCGCGCTTTTAATAGCTCAAACTCCTCCCTGCTAGTTTGTGATTGATTTGCAATTTTGACCATATCATTTGGTATCATAGATCTAGGTTGTGATCATTTACCTTCCTAAATGAGCACCAATTACGCATATTGGAGAAGGAACTCAACCCAGATTTTAATTGCATGGCTTGTGAATGCTTCAAATTGTGTCGCAACCTTACTACTCACTCTTTAACCTCATGTCTGATTTCATCTCTTATGCCCTTGATTCTGCTTCAGTTACGTCTCAGGTTGACTTACAAAGCATCAAAAGCATTAGTTTTAGAGTGTCAAAGTTGGCAAGCTCAGCAGTGACTCTTATTGTCACATTGCCAAGTTTCATATGCTCTGCTGAACTTGAGTTAGACCTCACTTGATTTTTTGCTCGGTAGTTTGGAATTGTAAATCGGATCTACATGCATTACCACATTGAACCCAAAACAAGGCACAATCTTACCCTCAGTATCCCAATCCAAATATCCGATTCGATCAGTGACTTGAAAATATAAAGAAGCCAGTTTGACATACCACTCTTAACCGTTTTAAGAACCACCAGATCTTGCTTAGATGAACAGTAAATACGTCCTGCTTTCCTTGATGAAAATCTAATGCCAGAAATCCTTCTGCATTGTATCTTAGAAATAAACAAGGTTCAAAAGGATGCACCCACCCCATATGGTGTTGACTGTAGATGATTGTAACCATTCAAACAAGCTGTTTCTACCCATAGACGGTTAATAGTAGTACAATCAGTGGCAGAAGTAAATACCTAAAAGGCCATATTCTCGTATATTCAAACCTAGCTTGTACTTCAATCAGGAAGGGCAAGAAGAAATCTAGTCTTCCTCAACATTATCAGATAAGATTTCTTCTGGTATAGCAAGTTTAGAAGCAGCCGCATTTGGACCACTACACGTCCGATTTTTTTATCTTCCCCTAGTGTACTTGCAAGAGTGTAAATAAATATTGTATCTTTGTCACTTTTAATCAACCATACTGATTTAATTTCCAATTTGCA
This sequence comes from Vaccinium vitis-idaea, assembly GCA_963854785.1. Lineage (NCBI taxonomy): Eukaryota > Viridiplantae > Streptophyta > Magnoliopsida > Ericales > Ericaceae > Vaccinium > Vaccinium vitis-idaea. The sequence continues at coordinate 3,767,341 of OY978216.1, read as the reverse complement.
TAAAGACCTTGACAAAATTCAAAGAACTGCTTGAAATCCTATTGTATGGGTTATTAAATTGTGATAAAGGTGACATTATCATACCTTACACCATAATTTTGTGTTTCATAAATAATGTGGGTAACTTCCATAGTCAATAAGGATACATAATCTTATTTGTACCAATTTTGAGTTCCGATTTTCGTTTTTGTTTCTTTTCTTTTGGTAACGAGTTTAACAACGTGTGGCAAGACACCAATCGACCAAGTTCTGAAGTTACCAGGAATAGTATCAGCTTCTTGGCACCAATGTCCGCCCATGATATTTCTGACTGTTTTAAGTCAGAAAAAACTTTTCAGCACTTCTAATGCTCATGCCGACCCCCCGCAATCTGAATCTTTGTTCTTCTAAATTGAAGCAGTTTGGTGATTGAAATGTTGCCTTAGATTCGCAAAGAACCTGCACACAAACTTTGGTTACTGTGATGAACACGGTTTCTATTTTGGTTGTTTTTCCTTTTATCATCGACGCACTTCTCTTATGGTTACTGTGATGAACATTCTTCCGTCACAATTATTCAATTATTTGAACTCAATATTTCTCTTCCTTAATTCTTGATGTTTGTTCAATTATTTACCCTTCTCAATCAAAATTTCATCTTCAGTCGTGGAACTTGCTTAGTATGTTATAACTTTTCCAATTAACAGAATAATCTTTATCAAGTCTTGAACACTGAACAGCACCAATCCTCAATAGCTAGAAGTTCTTGGAAGTATTTTCTCTCTCAAAACATCCCCAGCTAGGTAATGGCAGGCAATAACAGCTTTTCCAATTGACATAATCACTAACTGGTTCCACTGTTCCAGAAAAAGGTACCTTCTAGATTGGTAAGAAATGTAAATTGAAACAACCTTCTCGAATGTTGAAAGTTAAAGTATCATTCTGCAATGATGTCACTCATGATTCATAACAGCTTCATAAGCAATACGAATAACGATACATCTAGACTACACAGTTAGAAATTTGACACAAACATGCTTGCAATAACCCTACAAATTTACAAGGATAAATAGAGACCAGTTAAGACCAAGTCAGGTCTATGGCCCATAGGAACTGTCTACCTGAGACCGTCCCTTGGCCCGTAGGTCCTGGCACATAGGTTAGAGTTCTAACTCTTCCAGAGTGGTATTTCACTATTGACTTGGTCCCCCGGAAGGCAGTATTCTTCGCCCTCCACCTAAGCCGCGCAAGAAAGGCCCAAAGCCAATCCCAGGGAATAGTAAAGCTTCGTAGGGTCTTTTTGCTCAGGTGCAGGTAGTCTGAATCTTCAAAGACATGTCTATTCTACTGAGGCTAAGTGTGTACTTCCATATCTTTTCTTGGTGGCGGTGAGGAGACAAAATACCATGTGGAATGAGTCAGCAATAGGCTCAAATTAATTAGCACAACCTTCAACGACCAAGTCTACCACACCACCAATCAGTGACACAAAATAAGAGACAATAAGGCACTAAAGTCATTCACAATCTAAGTACCAGTTCACTCATTACATTCCATAGGCAATAGATATCAACTGACAATGTAAGGAAAACTCACAGTTCTTTCTATGCTTCCATGAGGACCATCGAGAATCTTTATGCGAGCCTTCGTCTCCTCGCACATTTTCTTAATGAATTCTCCCTTTCGCCCGATGATACCACCAACTTTCTGCACAGGAATTAACATCCTGAACACGTTCTCTCCAGGCCATCCAGGCCACTTCTGTACTTCAACTACTCCTGAACCATTTTCAGTTGCCTGTACTTCTGGTGGATTCGAGTTCTCAAGCACGTCACCCATGTCTTGTTCATCAAAGTTCTCCTCGGCCATTTGGTGCAACTAGTAATCAGCAGAAACTAATCAGCACGAATATGACAAACATCAACCCTAGATAAGTAAAAAGAGTTCAAATCTACAGTTTTCAAATGGAACAAGCAAAGGAATCGACAATCTTACAGGGAAATTTCTAATGCAAAAGCCCTACGCTATGACACAGACTTACTGAACACAGAGTTAGGGTTTCATAAACTCTAGCAAAGAAGAAGAAGAAGAAGAAGAAGAAGAAGAAGAAGAAGAAAGAGAAGTAAAAAGGAATTCACCACAAGGGATTGCTTCGTACCTGCGATTGAACTGCGTCGCTGCGTCGCGCTCTCTCTCTCTCTCTCTCAGACGAATAGACGCAGAGAGCGAATAGGGGGTCGAACAATGTAACCCTAACTTTTCCCCGTTCGCGAACGTATTGGCGCCAAACCTATGTCGATAGACCCGATACGCTCCGTTCCGGCTCTCAATTCTCGCTTTGCATTTTTGCAATTCTAGCCGTTTGCTCGGCAATTTAATGGTTCAGATCTCATATCGATTGTGCAACATCTGGCCATTCATTGCAAAATGAAATCTGGACCATGAGATTGTCCAACGGACAACTCGAATTTGCGCAGCACCAACCCCGAACCCCAATACTCATACTCACAAATTTTATTATAGTTAGTGAAATTTTCGTAAGGCAATTTCATGCTCTTGCATCCGCTTTTACTCACGCACATGGTGTGACTCAGCGCCGAACTAATGCTAGAGCTTTGGCTTGAAGGGTTACCAGTCTAAAGTTTAATATCGAAATTTCGGCCGGTACAAAAGTATTTGTGTACTTTCTCTTGCTAAAAAAATGATTTGACTTTTCGGATAATTTAAAATAATTTGGAATCTATTATAGTATGTGTCTTTTTTTTTTTATTATTATCATAGAGTCTACAATATTCTAATTATGTTACTAACGTTAAACGTACTAGAGGTCGGGGCACACGGGATGAATGTGCACATCGGACTATGACAAAATATATCCACAAATTTTTCCGGTTTTTGTTTGATTGTTTATGCATCGCAATATCGCATTATCTTTTACATAGCAAAAAAATCACACTGCGACCAATAAATAGTAGTGGAAATAAATATCACATCAAATAAAATATTCATGCTTTTCATATTTATGCAGTGTATTATTACGGATTACACATAATCAAATCATACATTACCATGCTAATGCCACCGTCTTGCAAGGTGGTTTAGCATTAATTCACAGCAAAACCATATCACGCGCTAATGTGGGGAAGAAACCCCAACAGAACCATCTAGTTATCTGACGCTGAATTGGGGGAAGCGGGTGTTTGTTGCATTGTGTGAGTTTATAACTGCAACTATGTGTAGTGTTTTTGTGGGTGGTTTGTTTTGACGTTTTTTTGCCCTTATGGTAATTCGGTTTTTGGGTAATGTAAGGTTTGTCAGATGGTATTAGGGGTATTTTTATGGGCAGTTTAGGTAATGTAAAAGTCGACACAATGATAACAAAAGAGAGACACCAAACTGGTGGTCTCTACCTTTACATATTAGACAGATAGATATCAAAGTGTTAGATTTTGTTTTCTTCCTCCACTTCAAGTCTTTTTTACACGTAACTATATTAACGATACATAATACTCCTATATACTATGGTTAATCTGAAACGGTGCCAACATACACGCTAGTATTGGTATGGACATCACAATAGATAAAACTGTACGCTTAGCAGTACATGATTGACAACATTGGTCTAAAGTGTTTGATTGGGATGTCCTTTCAGTTTGAATTGTGAATTAATTTCTTTAAAAAAATAAGAAGAAAAATTAAGTTAGATTTTTCTCTCTCCATATTTAGTGAATACTTATCTCTTTGAAACACATTAGAAAAATTAAAAAAATCCAACCAAGAACAAAAATCAACAGAGAAAATGTACTACGCAATAAAATTATCCCAAAATAAAGATACCTTGAAGATTTTTGTTCAATATATGATTCAAGTTCAAACGAGTTTATGTCAAACTGAATTGAATAAGTGTCCTACTATATTTAACATATACAAGCTTATAGTGTATATCTCAAGTACAAAAGTGTCCTATTTGGTTGTGCAAACATCTTTGCTTTGACGTATTTCTCCATTATTTGTCCACAAAATCACTTTCTACGTTTTAGCAGTGACAATCCATAGCATCGCAAACATGTTTTTGGCCATTTCTTCCACTAGATTCAATTTCCTTGCTGTCTTATTAGGTTGTTTGATTTGATTGGTGATTGGCAAGGCCTAATCTAAAGTAATCTGAAGCTCCCAAAATTAACAATATAATGAGTGGAATAAAGGGTTTCATTGCCCCACATTCTCTTGCATGCATCAATAGGTATCTATGAAGGTTATGAATACCGTATCGGCTTGAGTATCGATTTTTCTATTGGTATGGTATGGTACGGTAACGGTACCGGGTATCATATCGGATTTACTGCAAATATATATATATACAGTGAGCTTCACCTAAGGGATCCCCATCCTGCCTTCTGTGCGGACTTCACGTTTCCGGATCAAATTTCGATGATCTAAATGGTTCAATGTGTTTAAAACGTGCTTTTAAGGCTCCTTGCGAGGATTGATCAAAAAAAAAAAAGACACAAAAGGGCTTGATCCGAGCAGCTTTTCGATAAAAATGTAAGGCTCCCCCGCGAGGATTCATAAAAAAAAAAAAGACGCGGAAGGGCTTTATCTGAGCAGTTTTCGATAAAAATGTCAAGCCCTTCGGGTCTTTTTTTATTATTTATTTTTATGAATCTTCGCGAGGACCCTTAAAAAACAGGTTTGAAACACATCGAACGGTTTGGATCGTCGAAATTCGATCCAGAAAATGAAAAGTCCGCACGGAAACAAACGCGTTCTGAAAACGGTTAAATCAACGAGAAAGAGAGAAACGTATGCATGAGGAGAGAATAGAGAAAGAGAGAAACCGATTAGCAGATCTTCTTCGATCGATTTGTCCTCCTTCGATCGATCGTTTCTTCGTCGGCTATAGCCTCTCTCTCTCTCTCTCTCTCTCTCTTTTTTTCTCTCTCTCTCTCCCTCCCCCTACCTTTGTTTTGAAAAAAAAGTGTGAAATGAGAAGATCTGGGTTGGCTGGGTGACCCGCGAGGAAGGATATAACCCGCATAGTATGACTCGGATTTTTAACCCGGTTCAGACTCGCGGACTCCTTCCCTTTCCACCAGTTGTTGGATCAGATCCAACGGCCTAGAAAGTTGTCCTGGATTGAAACTTAAATCCAGGATCTACTAACATAAATGTAATATCAATCCATAAACAGGAGTATTAAATCAAGAAGTTCATTAAAATAAACGACGAAAAATCTATTGATATCGAGTTATACGATATCAAATCTAGAAATCTATCATTTTCAAAATAGAAACGCAATTGTGGGTTCTATTGAAAACACAAAGATTCCAACTTTTGAAGAATCGGATATTCGGATTTTGACAGCTACCAATCAGTGAACTTGCGGCCCCGAAACGAACAATAATTCAAGAAAGTTAATACCCAAAACTGGTCACAAAGACTTGCATGTATAAGACTATGTACAGATACAGATGTAAAATATATGTCGAGAGAGAGAGAGAGAGAGACCTTTCGTTGGTAGTCTACGGGAGGCTACTGGCGGCAATTACTACGTTTCCAGATCTGAAATGACGCCGAAGAGAGTAGGTTGAAACTGGCCTAGGGTTTTGCTGGGTTACACATATATATAGGTGAGGAATTTTGAAAAGAGGGGTTAATTTCAACAAAATTACGAAATAACCAAGTTTGCAATATATCGCCTGGTATTTGAAATACTGCTGATATGCCCGATATATCCCGGTACTGCCGGTATTGAACACGGTATGGTATTGGGTCCCCTGTACTATTTCTATACAAAACTGGTATGTACTGGGCGGCCGGTACGGTACGACATTCATAATCTTGGTAACTATGGCATGAAATAAGAAAGTTAAATTTAAAACCTTGTTTGGTTTGGGTTTTCATACCGGTGTTCACAAATATTACTCAATCATTATTCACATGTCTCTCCACTCATTACCCCTATATTTAATTATTATTCTTATTTCTCTCTTCAGTCAATACTCATATTTATAATCATTATCTCGATTTCTCCGTCCAATCATTACCCAAAACTCAAATTCAAAATCCAAAATCCAAACCAAAGAAAGTTTGGTGTGACCGTACTTATATACATAACACTGAGCACATTTCAACTTTTTCCTTCCTTATATGGGGGGATTTTTAGGTTGGGGCGGATTTTTTTAGGCTATTCTAGATGTGCTTGTGGACTCATGCATATTTAGGCTCTGTTTGGACCTTAGGAAAAAAAAAGTGGAAAGGAAGCAAAAATAACTGGGAGAAAAATAAAAAAGAAAGTTCAAGATTTTCTTTTGTTTGGCGTGATGAGGAAAATGAAAAGAAAGCAAAAGAAAATAAATATTCCTTGCTTGGTTTGAAAAGAAAAATGGGGGGGAAAAAAACAAACAAAAAGGACTTTAATAAACCTCCAGATTTTCTCTTCACTTTCTTCCCAACTTTCTTTCCAGTTTCTTTACATTAGTATTTCTTTTGTATTTTTTCTTTACATTGGAGTATGTACTTGTTCGCGAACATCTATTCTGATATATAAAGGGGAGCAATACTTGTTCGCGAACATCTATTCTCACACTTTCCTCTCCCTAAATTGCCACATGCAAAAAAAAGGGAATCTACATTTTAAACAACCTCTGCACCAAATAACTACAAGGTCAAAATGGTAAAATACCCAATACTACCCCACGTTTACATGAGTGTGCAGTTGTACAAATCTGCCAATAATTTGTTTTCGTCTCAGTGAAATTTCATCCATGGCTCTTCCCCCGTAACTCAAGCAAAAAAGGTGCAAGGATGTACCAGTGATATCGAGTCGCAGAGCAAACCTTGGATTTGGACCAACTCACCATTCAAGCCCTCCTGCGTTTTTTCTTCCAAGAAGGTATGTTTTGTACTCTTCCATGTTTAAAATTCTCTAACTTAAAAGTAGTTTTCTTTTTGCCGATCTAAAAAAATAAACGTAACAGTAGATTTATGTCGGAGTTGTTTCTTTTAATTAGAGTTGTTTATTGTTTTTTTTATTTTTAATCAGAGTTGTTTTTACTGCACAGATTCAATGATTCTAACAAGTAGAAAGGGTAGAAATTTGAGCATTGTCCAAAGTGAAAAGCCTAGGAGAAATAAACCATTGTTTGGTTTCAGTCTGTGTGAATGTTATTGCACCCATTGTTAGTACCCATAGATCTTTTTTCTTTGTCTAGGGTTTATTAGAAAACTAGAGGTCGGAGCACACTCGATGCGTGTGCAGATTGAATTTTATATTTTTTGTCAAAATTTCAATCAAACAAATAATAAGCATGAAGTCATTGTGTCAAAATTTGACCTGCACACACATCGAGTGTGCCCCGGCCTCTAGTATTACATATTGGTGCCTAACCTATGTCACCTTATCGCTCCATTTCGGCTCTCAATTCTCGCTTTACGTTTTCACAATCAATTCTCAGAGTCCGGTGTTGGTGCTGCGCAATCCGAGCCGTCCGCTCGGCAATCATGTGGTCCAGATCACATCTTGAATTCTTGATTATTCAACATTTGGCTGTTCATTTCAAGATGAAATCTGCACCATTGCATTGCTCAATAGACAACTCAGATTTGCGTAGCACGCGTGCTACACACTCCCTGCGCAGCACCAACCCCGAACCCCAATTCTCATACTCACAAATTTTATTATAGTTATTGAAATTTTCGGAAGGCAATTTCACGCTCTCGCATCCGGTTTCACTCACGCACATGGTGTGACTCGGCGCAGAACTAATACTAGAGCTTGGCTCAAAGGGTTACCAGTCTAAAGTAAAATCAAAATTTCGGCCGGTACAAAAGTATTTGGGCACTTCTTTTCTTGCTAAAAAAATGCTCGACTTTTAGGATAATTTAAAATAGTATTTTTTTTTTTAAATCATAGAGTCTACAATATTCTAATTATGTTACTAAGTTTAAAGGTATATCGAAGTTTTAGAATTTATTTATTCCTCCACTTGAAGTCTT
>OY978216.1:3494950-3759164 GCA_963854785.1 Vaccinium vitis-idaea | reverse complement strand
CTCGTGCCCCCCACGACCTGGCTCTGAAGATAACAAACTAAGAAGGGTTATTTTTTTTCTAAACTATAAACATAGAAAATACAAAACATTTAGAATTTTAGAAGGTAAAAAACCTTAATCTTTTTCAGTACAAATTTATCCACTGCATTCCCTAGTTGCGATACAAGCCATGTCTGCCCAAAGGAGCCTTGGCCTAACTCCTTCAGGACTGTATACCTGGTCAAGAATTAAAAATGTATTTCAGTGTCACAACCTTTTATGAACTACTAACCCAAAGCTTAAACAATATATAACATATTTCAGTGAAAATATATCAAAACCGGAGTTTATAGAAAGGAGTAATGTGATGTTATCACATTTTCTAAAGCGTTTAGCTACTAAAAAAACTAAGATTCGAACTGTTTACTTCCATAACTTTGGACGATTCGATGGTATTTTAATAATGAAATATTTAACTACTTAGCAAGAGTAAACCTTCAAACCTCTTTTTAGAATCATTTAATTTGCGAATTAAGATTATTAAGGGGAGATAAACAAGTGTTTCTTATAAGAGATTCTTATACTATTTTATACTATTATGGAGCATATATTCAGAAAATAGGCTTGTTCTCCTATCTAGCATTTTGCGAAGCGCATCATAGGCATGAAGTGGTAACTAACATACCTGTCTAAAGGGGAAGGGATCTTGAGCTGCAATCCCCTCACCCAGCAAAACCTAAGGTCCTCCTTCAGGCATATCTCGTCCCATCCAAAGTGAACTAATTACATATGGAAAAAATATCAAGAGAATCAAAATACATAGAGTTACAAGAAAACCAGTGGTTGGGTTGGCTATTATATTGACCACAAGCTATCTCATCTGGTTAGATAGAAGCCATGGGGTTGGGTTGGCTTACTAGTAAAGTCAGATTAAGGAAATTGCTTCCTTCTACTTTTCAAGTTCGAAACTCTCTCACGGGGCATTCATACAGTTTCAAATGGCCCCGAAAGTGTATGTTGAATAGTCAAGGAATAGTTGAAGCGAACATAACAACTGAGCTATAAAAAGAAAAATACACGTAACAAATGAGCCGAGCTCAAGCTCGAACACTAGAAAATTTGGCTCAACTCATTTTGCACCATAAGGAATTCTTTTGTACTTACATCGAACCAAAGTTAAGATTTCACTGCGTGCTACAAGTATGTAGCCCCATTAAGCGATTTATGTAGACTTACACGGTTACACCAAAGAATAGGGAGGAACTTCGTACTGATCAATTGAACCAAAAGACAAACAGGGTAAGCACGGAGACTCGCTTGTGGTCAATATAATAGCCAACCCAACCCCTTGGTTTTCTTGTAACTCTCTGTATTTTGATTCTCTTGATATTTTTTCTTCCATCTGTAATTAGTTCACTTTGGATGGGACGAGATATGCCTGAAGGAGGACCTTAGGTTTTGCCAGGTGAGGGGATTGCAGCTCGAGATCCCTTCCCCTTTAGACAGGTATGTTAGTTACCACTTCATGCCTATGATGTGCTTCGCAAAATGCTAGATAGGAGAACAAGCCTATTTTCTGAATATATGCTCCATAATTGTATAAAATAGTATAAGAATCTCTTATAAGAAACACTTGTTTATCTCTCCTTAACAATCTTAATTCGTAAAGTAAATGATTTCTAAAAATAGGTTTGAAGGTGTACTCTTGCTAAGAATTTAAATATTTCATTATTAAAATACCATCGAATCGTCCAAAGTTATGGACGTAAACAGTTCGAATCTTAGTTTTTTTAGTGGCTAAACGCTTTAGAAAATGTGATAACATCACATTACTCCTTTCTATAAACTCCGGTTTTGATATAGTTTCACTGAAATATGTTATATATTGTTTAAGCTTTGGGTTAGTAGTTCAGAAAAGGTTGTGACACTGAAATACATTTTTAATTCTTGACCAAGTATACAGTCCTAAAGAAGTTAGGCCAAGGCTCCTTTGGGCAGACATGGCTTGTATCGCAACTAGGGAATGCAGTGGATAAATTTGTACTGAAAAAGATTAAGGTTTTTTACCTTCTAAAATTCTAAATGTTTTGTATTTTCTATGTTTATAGTTTAGAAAAAAAATAACCCTTCTTAGTTTGTTATCTCCAAAGCCAGGTCGTGGGGGGCACGAGTTTTTATGCCAATGCTCTGAGGGAGCAGTACTTCGGTAAGAAGTTGACTGGAGATCACGTGGGCCATTTTTTGGAGTCTTTCGATCACAAGAAGGATACATACATTGTATCCTTCTTTGACTCATTCTCTTTGTACTTATATGAATCAAAACAATCAATACACCACGAGAGATGAAAACATGTAATAAATTGTGATACATCCCTAGTGTTATACGTCATCAACCCCGTTATAGTTGGAATCTTTTTCTGTTAAATTTCCTTTTGTTTTAGCTGTGAGTTGGTTAGTCTAATTGGCAGGAAAGTCTGTTAGGAGGGAGCTGTATAAAATGAGTAATAGAGGAATGTAGTGAGCATTCAACTTGTAAGAAGTAAATTATAAGCCAGTTATGAATTGGAACGAGCATTTCTTGTAACTACTTCCCTTGGTTCTTGAATAAACATAATTCCATTCTTCCATTACCATTTCAATTCAATCTCACTTTTACTCTTCATTAGTTCAATATCAGCAATCGTATCAGATTGGCCAGTATTGAAGCAATGTAGGCTTCTATCGATAAGAAGTCAATTCCTATCGATAGAGCTGGGTTTTCAGGTAATTTTTGTCACTATTCATGCGACTTTTCGAAAAGAGAGAGAGAGATGGAGGAATCAAGCACCAATACTCCAACAATGCAACAACAATAATCACATAAACATGTAGATAGTGTAAAAGAGTCCCTACCTCAAAGATTTGGACTCCAAGCAAACCTCCAAACAAACCCTAGCTTCCAAACCGAAACCCATCAAGATTTCAACTCTACCGAGCTTCTGCACGTATTTACCGAGTCTAGATGATGAGAATGTGAGAGATTTGGAGTGGGTTAATTGTGATTTCAAGTGGTGGTGGTGGGTTTTGGAGAGGAAGAAATAAAAATGAAGTTTCTCTCTCCTACAAGTCTTATATAGGGGCAGCTATGGTCCAAGCTCAATTAAACCTGGAACTAACATGTTTTCTCTCATTAATCTCCTGTATCTCAAAATGTTTTCACTTTTGCAAAAACCCCAAATTAAATTAGGAAAAATACTTTTAAATTTCCGGGTCTTTACACGTGGGATCAATACACTTTTTGTAATAATGGGGTTACTTTGTAGTGGAATCCAAGAGATCAAATTTTTGTAATAATAGGATTTCTTTATGGTGGGACCCACAGTTTTTCACCAAGTGAGGGTTATGTTCACCTCTTTTAACGACAGTGAACAAAATGATTGTCTATTCTAATTTTGACAATAGGCCAAAACTTTTGGACCCCTTTTCAAAGCAAAATCTTTTGCAGACCCAAATTGATTGCCTGTGTGGGCTTTTTACGGCTGGGATGATCCATTTTGTTTGATTAATAGTTTTGAGAAAGAATTCGGATATATACTTTTGAGATAGTGTTTGGTTTGATTTTTTGAAATGATTTTTGGGGTAATGATGGAAGAGGGAAATGAGAGTAATAACTGGAAAGAGGGGTAATAAGTGGAGACAGAGCCGGCCCTTCCTTTTTGGAGGCTTAAAGTAAAAGAGACTTGGAAGAGCTTTTCACTAGTAAACTTGAGAGTAAAAAACTTTCAAATTGGTTTGGGCAAATGAGCCCTCACCTATTTATACGCATCAAGGGAGAAGTCTAGAACATTATGTAGAAGCTTCTCAATTAATCTTCTCTAAAATTCTCCACCATCATCCATACAAGTCTAGAATTATGTACAATACTCTAGATAATTTATACAAGTCTTCATACTACCGTATGGTTTTAGGGAACTTAAACCATAAAACAATAATCAAACATTCAAAGATTTCAAACTCGTCACTTAAATATGCTTCATGTTCCTTTTAGCCAGTCTCATGTTCTTTATTATCCAAATATGTTTATTCTCTATTCCCCAAATTCTCTTGTTCTTCATTTCCCAAATCTTCATGTTTCTCTTCCACCAAGTCTTCAACCAAACTTGAACTCTTTTTTTGTGATTTACTGAAAAACTTATCGAGAGCACCCACTTGAGATTGAATTAGGGCGTCTTTTTTTTGTTTTTTTTTCTTTATGTCCAGAAAAATCCTTTATAGTTACTGTAAATTTGAAATTGGACATATTTTGAGCTTGAAATTGGGCCTTGTATACGATGTAATTTTTTTTTGGTATTACAAAAGATAGCTAGGGGTACTCAGGATACTAAAATATGGAGGCCCTTAAAAATTCAGTAGATCACAAAAAGAGAGTTCAAGTTTGGTTGAAGACTTGGTGGAAGAGGAAAATGAACTTGAGAGTAAAAATTCAGTAAATCACAAAAAGATAGCTAGGGGTACTTAGAGAGAGTACTATTTACTCTGTTCCTTTTTAACTGTGTAGTTTTGTAAATTCAACTTGTTAAACAGATACATCATTACATCTTTCATATCAATTTTTACCTCTATTTTTTATACCTTTCTCATCAATTTTTACCTCAACTTTTTAAAATTATCCTTCACTTTACCCATTAACTCATTACCCATCAACTTTTCAAAAGGACAAAATAATACTAATTCTATAAACTCTCACCTATTAACCATTCAAAACACATACTTATTAAGAGACAATCTAAAATGGAATACTCTACTTTTTAAAGGGACGAAGGGATCCAAAAAGTTCCTCCTATTTTCAAATTCTCATCAAGTTTTAAATTTAGACCCGTTCCGTTTTCAGAGAAATCTTACCGCCAATGTGAGATAAGAGGCCTTTTCCAAAATTTTAAAGTTTTCAATTAGAGGGATTTACGGGCCAGTACAAAAAATTGGAGTTGATTCCCTCCGGGTCCAGCCCAAGTTCCAAACATTCCTGCCAAGGTAAATACCCTAGTTTCTACCAAAATTACCCCCAAAATTACCCCGCAGCCTAAGTAGAGAGAGAGAGAGAGAGAGAGAGTAGCAGCTCCGCAACTCCACCCACGAACAGCTCGGCAACTCCTCTCCATCGTCCATTCCGCCGCCCTCCACCACCCTGACGTCAGCTCCGCCGTCCGATCCATCGCCAACCATAAACCACAGAGAAGCTTCGCGCCTTCTTCTCCGCCTATGGCGAAATCAAAGAAGGCAACGCAGTCTTGGACAATATAGCTAACAAGATTCATCAATGCACAAGCAAAATTGAAGAAGGTATTTTAATCCATAACAGCACTGGTAAAAGCAAAGGCTACAGCTTTGTAACTATGAAAACATTGACGACGCCTTGTTGGCGTTGAAGAAAAGCAACGGATTTTTTCAGATCTACAAATTCGCAATGCATTATACAAAATTCGCAGGGTTCTATTTTGAAGAAATGACAATGTTTTTGTCCTCTTTTATTGGGATTTGCAGTAATTTTTACAAATTCGCACCCATAATTGAAGAAGCTTCAGAACTTCGCAGCCCTGCGAATTTTTCCGGGTTGTAAATTTGCAATTTATCTGAGTTGTTTCATCTTCTTTGAAGCTGGAAGTATCTTTATTGTAGTTATCTAGTTTAGGAAAAAGTTCGCAGCCAAAATTGGCACTCAAAATTCGCAGGGAAAAAATTCACACCCAAAAAAAAATTAACCAGTCGTCGGAAACTGGAGCTATGGCGGCGGCGATGTATCTTCCGGCGACGAATCTAACAAAATCGCCATTTTCAATTTCCAATTTCATCTCAAATCGCCATTTTTTCCCCGGCCTTGATTTACCTCCTGTCCACCATCTTCTTCGATTCACTGCTCTCTCTAGCTGTTTATGGTCTTATGGCGCCACTGTCGACATAAGCAGAGGTGCAGCATCACCATCGGTAACAGTGAGAGAGAATTGGAGAAGGCAGTGGATATGGCGTCTTTCACGATCTATTTGGAATACGAGGATTATTCTGGATTGTAAAAGGGCATAATAGTAATCTAAACTAGCAACTAGAGTTGGAGGTAATTAAAATACTGACCTTGACTTGGAGGGAATTAGAATCAACAAAACTAGACCTAGTAGTAATTATCTGTTTCAATTATCCACCCCAAATAGTGGCATCAAATCAAGGGTAGAAATAGAAATTTGTACCAGTTTTTATTTGTTCATTTGTTAAAGGGGCCGGTTCCCCTCACACTTAAAAAAACACATAAAAAAACACACGATTTTGTTTCGAGCCCCACTGTGACGTTCTGAACCGTTGATCTTGTTTAAATAAGTAAAGGGTCTTGCTAGAGACCACCCTAAGGGTGATGTCCTTTTTCTTTCTTTATCCGACTGAAAAACCATAAAATAGTTTTGATTTGACATAGTGACATTAGGTAGCGTAAATCTCTGAGCTCTCCGTACTGTGTTCCACCTTTTTCAATTCTTCGCTGTGTTGCCCTTTGTTCCGAAAGGTCACTCCTCTTTTTACCCAAGAAAAATGTTAGTGTGTGGTCAATAGACACATATTAAGGTTTTAAAAATATATTAAAATGTGTGAATAAAGAAAAAAATAATCTAAATTGGTTTTTTAGTATTTTTCGTTTTGTCCTTATTCAATTTTTTTTTGCATTTGTTAGTTTTCGGTAGATTTTTTGTAGTTTCTTGGCTTGTCTTGACGAAAGGAATCTAAAAAGTACTGTATAAAATTATTAGCAAAAATTAAAGTTTTGTGAATAAAGACGAAAAATAATCCAAAAAATTGGATTTTTCGTAAAAATTTTCGTCTTTATTCACAAAACTTTAAGTTTGGCTAATAATTTTATACTTTTTAGATTCCTCTTGTCGAGACAAGCCAATAAACTACAAAAAAATTTACCGAAAACTAACAAATGCAATTTTTTTTTGAATAAAGACAAAACGAAAAAAACCAATTTTTTTGATTAAGCCAAATCACCCCTAAATTTTTGAAAAAACTATTTAGCAGAACAACCCAAAATGCGTTGAACTAGGAGCCTTTGCAGGGAAAATTGGGAAGGGGTTACTATTGTTGTTTTGTCCAAGGCTTACATCAACGCAAAAGCTGCTGCCGATGCAGTGATTCATATTAAATACACGTACGCGCGCTTTGTCTCTGCGTGTGTCTCACGCTTGACCACCCTTAGGGTGGTTTGCAGAATTTGCCATAAGTAAAATAGGAGGTCCTGCAAAAATTCAGCTTAATCGGATATCGGTGAGAGCTTGATCCAAATAGTTTTGCAAAAACTGTGACTGGAACTAGTGTTTTTAAAATCGTTTGGATCAAGCACTTACCGATATCCGATTGAGCTGAAATTTTGCAGGACCTTTTATTTTACTCATTTAAACAAGATCAGTGGTTCGGAACATCACAAGGGGGCTCGGAAGAGTGTTGTGTTTTTTTATGTGTGAGGGGAACCAGCCCCTTTGTTAAATTGGCCATATATTGGGAATGCGGAAAAAATAAAAGTCGCAGCTAGTACAATTTTGGGACAGTAGTAATTTGGCGTGAAAAGAAAATTGGGGGTGAGTAGTTTCGCAGACACGAATCTCCCCGTTCAGATCATAGCGCGAAACTGGACGTCCCTTCAACATCACCGCCGTCGGCGCCGTCACGGACTCCTCGACAGAGGTACTTGATCTCTTGTTTTCTTCTTTGAAAATTTATCCTCTTTTTTTTTTTTTTTTTCTGATAAGTGATTGGGGTGGGTGTGTTAAAATCCTGCTTCGTACTGCGGCGAATGATGCATTTGATTTTGACGATGCGACATCCTACCCTCTATAAGTTCTCCATGAGTAGGGAATTCTGCATCTGTTTTTTGTGTGTGTGTGTGTGTGTGTGTGTTTTGTTCTATTTTTCCACAGTATGTTCCCATTTTGGTTACTGAAAACCCAGTTGAAAAGATAATAAGAGGGAAGGGGTGGGGGAGGGAATTGATACTACCTTATAGTTTTTGTTGTGCTGCTTTGGAAGAAGTGGCCGAGCCCGGATTTTGAACTAGGATTTGAACTTGGAGTTGGCAACGTCCCAAAAAGAATATCTGATCCGTCAAACCGAGAAAATAAAAAAGAACACATTTTTATTCCAATAAATTCAAACTTTTTTTAAAAAATTTAAAAGAACTCGTTGATATCTAGAATCTTCCGAGAAAATTTGAAATTTATCGAAACAAAATATATTTTTTAAATTCTTGTTTTGAGGACCGGACAATCTCTTTGGGGTGGAAGGAGTATTTAGTACCAATATGTGTATAAATATATCAAACATGATACCCCCAAAATTACGTGTTTTCCTAGATTAATCATCGCTGATGGGAGGTTAGGACCCAGGAGCCCCTGTTAAGAAGTGAAGAATTTCAATACTTATTAAGTAGGCCACATGTTCATGATAGTGATTGGCCTTCTTTCTAGCTTACTTTCTTTTTCTTTTTTCCTTTTTGTGTTTGGCCTTATTTAGTTTTGTCCAAAGTAATGAACTTTTCTATCTCTTCTCCGTTTGACAGCAGTGGAAGTGTTGTTTGCAATAATGCAATAGCATGCATAAGCCTTTAATTTCTTTTCTAGGAACTATGAAGCAGAAGCGGAGTACGAAGCAAAAGCGAAATATGAAGCCGATCAACATAACTGATTTGAATGTTGATGTACTGAAGCTTATCATGGTTTTTGTGGCTAAATCTTCTGACGGAGCACGTAGTTTTGCAAGGGCCACATCAGTGTAAGGCTTTTTTTTTTCCAAGAGCAATGCTGAAATTTTTGTGGTTTGGCGGTAAAGATGGAGGTTTCACCCTACCCATTTGACTTGGAAGGATTAGTCTGTCTTAGGCTAGTCCTACTGGAGATACCTTTCTGAAAGTATTTAGGAGTAGAACCAAAATGTTGCAATAATCATAACGGGCTAACTGACTTCTTACAACCTAAGCAAATCTCTAAAAGATACTGTAGTTGTCGATAATAGTTCATGGCCATTCTGTTCACCTTCTGTATACAACAGAAGGTAGTAGTCCCCTTACATAACACTGCAACACATCTGAGATGGAGGTATTCTCTGAGCTCTGAACTTTGGGTTCGAGTGATTTTACCCTGTCATCACTTTTACTGAATCCTCAATTCGACAAGATTGAGGGTCGAACTGGTTTGGTTTCTGGGTTTTTGAGGTCTGTTCAATTTCGAAATGGGTTTGTTGTCCCAAAACAGCTCTGAAATGGTCAATTGGAGAGTGTTTAGGGTCGGAATCAAAGTTTATGGTTTGGGGTTGGGTAGATCTATGGAAGATGAGTGAATTTGGGCTCCGGCGAGGCTCCAGCGAGGGTTGGGTGAGATCAATGGTCAGGATCTGAGCTTAGAGCTCTGATACCAAAGGGTGCAACCGGAATATTCCATTAAGATAAAATAGAGAGAGAAACTCCTGAAAGGGATACGAAGAGCAATGGTCTTGATATTTCTATTCTCAAAATGATAAAAGCTACTCAAAATGAAAGACCCTTACACTATTTATAGACCCCCTTACAGTACGACATAAAATAAAAATACCCTTTAAAATGACTATATCACAATTTATAGCAATGACCATCCCAACCCCGGCTGTTCAAAGTTTAATAAAAATTCCGTGCATGGGAAGTTTGATATTCATTGCTCGCTCATTAAAAAAATACCCTTTTTTTGTCAAGAATTTGGTTGAGATACACAGTGATGCTGCTAGTAACTGATTGGCAAAAGTAGCTACCTTGGTTCTTCTTACTGAAAGCGTGCGAAGAGATAGATTTTGTATTCAGTCAGATTCTTATCAGAATTATCAAAAGGCATGTGGAAAGTGCACAAAGACACGCCACCCGTCGACAAGCACACCGATCACTCTTTTGTTTGCGTATTATTTAGGTGATGTTCTTGTTACAGATGCAAAGGATTCTTGGAGCTTGCTGAGGACACAGAGGTCTTGAAAACAGTAGTTTTTGACAAGGGACGTGTCTCCAGATTTGGTGAATCCTTCTGGAAGATCGATGGCTTGTTATGCAAATGTTTGCGTGCTAGAAATTCGGCTGCTAATGACATACTTAAAACGGTAATGTGTGCCTTAGACATCAAGCATGCCGGTGTGTTTTTGTATCTTCTCCACACAATGTGTTTGGATCTTGTACTTATGGAGGGATTTGTGGAGGAAAAAAGAAAAGGTTAGGGAAATACAACTAGAATTTATCGTGGGAATTCTCTTACCTTTAGTTTTCCTCCCACAAATCCATTTGGCGTGGAAAACAACTTGGGATCCTCGCCATAGCGGTGAATTGACATTCCCCAACAATATGTTTATTTCTTGTCAAATGAACCTCCTTTTCCGGAAAGAAAGAGAAAGGAATAACTTGGGGGATCCAACGGGTGTGAATGGTTGGATCTTCAAAATTTTCCTCTTCCCTTTCCTTTTCTGGGTTTCCAAATTGACATTAGATGCAGTAGCACGCAAAGATTTGAGTCTACTAGGTTTAAGTGAACATGTAGCACTTGACAGAGCTCAATGGAGGAAAATGATTCATGTAGCCGACCCCAATTCATTGGGACATAAGGTTCGGTTCGGTTTGGTTTTGCTTTCCTTTTCTGGGTTTCCCTCCACAAATCCAGGATCCAAATAGATCCCCAAGGATTGTGCCTTAGCGTCTCGCCTTCTCAAGCCTTAGCTAACCTTTTTAACTTGATTCCGTGAATTAGTTTTGTACGTATCTTCAATTACTATGATCTGGATGGGCCTGCATGTTAGCTAATCCATAATGTATGTGCAGTACACTGGGGAACATTTGCATTATTCAAAAGTAAAGTTAAGAGCGCTTATGGCAGCCTGGATGGTAACAGCAGTTTTGAATATGGTGTTATATTCTAGTCTTCTTTCCCACTGGGTATGATTTATTTTTCGCTCTCCTCAATTACTGACTCAAACATACAGGACTTTATTCAGAGCATGGAAGCCGTTATAACTGTATCTACAAGGGCAAGATGGAGAGCCGCTACGTTGGCCAACAAGGTAGTACAATGCTCTCAAATTTTCTTCGACATTCTCTCTCTCTCTCTCTCTCAATATTTACGTGTGTGAGAGCACTGGGTACTTGCGTTGCGCATTAATAGCCCTATTCCGCATTTCTATGTGCAGAAGTTTAAGCAGAAGCTTCATGATTTTCGAATGCGTATGGATGAAATCAGCGAGCATATGGAGCTATTGGTACATTCTCTCTCTCTCTCTCTCTCTCTCTCTCAGTGCAGTTTACCATAGTGGGGGCACCAACATATGCCATGCGCCTCTACATAAGTCCGCCTGCGAGAGAGAGAGAGAGAGAGAGAGAGAGAGAGAGAGAGAGAGAGAGAGAGAGAGAGAGAGAGAGCATAGGGATTTGGGTTGCGCATTAATGCCCCCTAATCCTGTCACTTCTCAATTTCTATGTGTAGGCAGCTAAGCAGCAAATTAAGCAGCTGTTTGATGATTTTCGGATGGGAACTATTGAAATGAGTGATCGTGTGGAGCAATTCACTGTTGATGCATTACGACTTGAGGGAAAGTGATCGAAGGTTAAAAGTTTTTGCTTCTTTTCACTTTATTGCCACAATGTAGCGTAATTTCATGTCAACTGATCATCATCTAGTCGTCTGACTTGTTTCTTTTGTCCGTTATGAGGCCAATCTAATCTCGTTTTGTTTCACTTCATCGCCACAATGCAGCTTGTCTAACTTGTGGGGTTTTGTTTCTGATGCAATCGCACGACCAATTACGAGTTTATTGCATTGCTATTTGCAATTTTGTGGCACAAAAGTAAAGCTAACAGATGAACTCAGCCTTTTTGACATCATGTCGAAAGAGTTGTAACTGATTCCTGTTCTTCATGGAGCAGGCGCGGCTCTAGAGCGTGTATTAATTTTAAGATACTCAATGTAATTACCGGTTGTTTAATGCAAAAAATCGCATCCAGGATGTCGCCCCGAAAAGAATGAGGCTTAATTATGTGTAGTTGAAGCTTTCGTTTTCGTGGCCTTGTAGTGTGCATGAGGTGAGGTTAATTTTAAGCTGAACATTTATAATTTCTCTAAATACGTAATTTTTGCAGGTAAAATAACTTCTTTTTTTTGTGTGGTGGAAATAGGAAGTGCATCAATTGTAAAATAATAGTTCTAGGGTATGTAACCCCCTACAACATTATCAGGGAATTGATCTTGTAAAAAAGAAAGGCATGAAATAAAGTAACTAGGCCTAAGCTAGCATTGAGGCCCAATTGGGCGAACTTTGTCCGCATGCGTTCGGAACTTAGGGAAAATAAGAAAAAATGAGAGAAAATGAAATGGGAGGAAAACGGAAGAAAAATGAGAGGAAAATTTTACTGTATACAAATTTTTTGAAAATTCTTATTTGCTCTCCTCTTTTCCTCTACACCAAACAATGAGGAAGAATTTTTTTAAAAAAAATTCCTTTTCTTTCTCTTCTTTTCCATAATTTCCAAATAAACCCTAAGCTTCCCTGAACACATGTTTGATGGAGCTCGAGAGGAACTTTTCCAATAGCAACTTGCAGTCGAGAATCAATTGAAAAAGTGGGTGATGAGTATGAATAACTATGGAGTACTATTATAGTTGTAAACTCTAATTTATAATAGTGAGGATGATTATACTTGGGTACAATAATTTAAAGAAATAAATGGCCTTGGACGGGCTTGAGAAATAAAATTTTAATAGGATTGGGTTTGAGAATATTAAATGAAGCCCGCTTATAAATGGCGGGCTTGGACATACAAAAGTCTTGTTATTACAGATTTTTGCCTCTAGGTCTAAAAAATAAGCATCTAATTACCATTAAGGTAAGTCATTATTTTTAATTACCATTAAGGTAAGTTACTTTTTTGGGGGGTTTAGGTTTAAGGTACACTCTCATATTATAGGGTTTTAGTGGTTTAGACATTTTCATAGGGTACCCTAGGATATAGAGAGAGAATATTGTGCCCAAATTAGGGATGGCAATTCTGCCCGATCCAGTCCGCTCCGATCCGTCCCCTCCCCGTTCGGGTTGGAGTTTTAGGGATTTTTTCGGGGATCGGGTCGGATTTGGAGGAAAAAATAAAAATAAAATCGGGGATCGGGTTGGAGGCGGTTCTACATACCCCCGATCCATTCCCCGACCTGTTTTTTATTACACATTTAATATGATATTCACATTTAGACCTCTTAAATTATTTTTAATTGCTAGGGTTTCCTCGAAATATATACTATTAGTTTGTAATAAATACACTTCATTCTTCACATAATTTAGTTGGTAATTCCAGCCTTCAAGGTTGGAATCCTTGACTATTATGTAATTTTATTTGGTTGGTCGGAAGTTTTAGTAAAAGATTACAAATTGTTGCCATGTATAAAGTCTAAGGGATATTTTTTTAGATTTTTTTATTTTATTTTTTAGTAACTTTCGGATCGGGGCGGGGATCCCCAATCCCCGTTAGGAGTGGGGATGGAGGGTGGAGATGATTCCCCGTTTGGGGATCGGGGCGGGGTCGGAGGTAGATATGAGGTTCGGGGATTGGAGGCGGGGATGGCCAAATCCGTCCCCGATCCTCCCCATTGCCATCCCTAGCCCAAATGGGGTGTGGAGAGAGAGAGAGAGAGAGAGAGAGAGAGAGAGAGAGAGAGAGAGTAGTGCCAAATTCAAGTCACAGCAATTGCAAGGATAATTATCTGAGAGATGAAGATGAGACGGCTGAAGGTGATGATTCCAAACCCCTAAGCAGTAGAAAGGAAGAAGATGGGGCTCAGTTGGATTTTGATGTGTCAAAACAAGCTGGGA
Organism: Vaccinium vitis-idaea; assembly: GCA_963854785.1. Lineage (NCBI taxonomy): Eukaryota > Viridiplantae > Streptophyta > Magnoliopsida > Ericales > Ericaceae > Vaccinium > Vaccinium vitis-idaea. The sequence continues at coordinate 3,745,316 of OY978216.1, read as the reverse complement.
TGGAGGATGATATGGCAAAAGAGGCTGCTAAGCTGGAATTTGAGGAGTTATATGTGCTTTTTCCATGGGAAGCTGGAGCCGGGCGTAAATCACCATGCCAAATTGTACCGGCCGGGAATTCTCTCTTGTTGTTATATAGCATAAGCCTGCACGACCCTTTACATGTGCACCCATAGCTTGCACACACCTCACTAATACCGGAGTTGCGAAATTAATGATCAGGTAAACAACCAGTTGCCCCATGGTTTGGGTTTAGAATGTATATCTTTGGTGAAATTCGACATTGCAACATCTTGAGGACAAACCCTTTAGTTACTGTTTCAACCTTCATTCCACTTTGATTCATATCCTCTCCCACTTTTGCCATGGTAGGTGTTATAAAAAGCCCCCCAAAAAGCCCAAACTGTGGTAAGCTTGGGACTCAAGTTTGGCATCACAAACCAGGCTGCATATGCCTTCATTGATTGAGGTTCTCTTTCCTAGTCCCCTTTATCATAGTGGGAAGCAAAGGACATATCCTTTACTCGAGAGTTTGGAATCAAAAAACAGAATGTCAATTCATTACAATTTATACATGTACTCAGTTACAGGGAGTCCTTATAATCCGGACCTCCCGCTTCCGGACCTCCATGATACAAACATTTTTTTGACGATCCGATCCGTCTAATGTGTTCAGAAGGTGTTTTCAAGGGTCTACGCGGAAAATCTTCAAAAAAAAATACCGGGAAGGGGTACATTGGACGGCTCGGATTTTCCAAAAATAATTTGCAACACACAAAAAATCATTTTTTTCTTATTTTCGGGAGGTTTGGACTAGAAGTTTTCCACTCAGTTATAATCAAGTCAGAGCTATAAAATTATGTTCAGGAATTCAACAACTCGATCGAATCCAAAAGCAAACAAGTGATCAACGTGTCTAATAACTTAAATAAGAGTGCCAGATAACCGAACTAATCCGGACCGTAAACACCCCTAACTGAAACGATCAACATCGTACTCATAATTTTAAAGCTACATTCACCACATTATTTGCCTATATGAGATTTATGTTGGGGAAAATACGGCAAATAGAGAATTTCAAAGAATTCTAAAAACACAACAAAACTAGATTACATAAATTGAATTGAACAATATAAAAATGTAGTACTTGATACAAACAGAGCGATGAAACCGGAACAATCGAGTCCTGTGTGATACCACAGTCTCCTTAACAAAAATTCACCGCCTACCATGGGTGTTGTAGGATTTACTGATGTCTTTGTCCCAGGATAAAATGGCTAAACCACAAGCCGACGGAACACCACCGTCGACTACCTTAGCAAACTTACAACGTCTGCCCCTCTCTCTCTCTTTCTTTCTCAAAGAACTGTATTTTCGGAAATGAATTATAGAGTACGAAATTCTTGTGTGTTCAACAAGTCCGGGATGAGCAATATATAGGCAAGTCTTGCCTATTAAGCTTCCAAGTACATGGATGTGGAAAAAACAACTGCCGACCTAAATGAAGCCAATGAATCTCATCACATGGGGGAATAAACTACAGGTCCTTCTTTCTATTCGTCCCCGATATAATGTACACATAATGGAACACATCGGTTGCCTCGAGAGACTCTCTGCATGCTCATTTAATTCATTCCGAAATTATAAAATTTCCAACAATTTATTGGTAAACATTCCATTGGTAAAATGCATTAGAAAAAGGGTACCGTAAAGTCGGTGACAAAGATACGAACCCCATCAATTGCTGATTGACTTTACCAGGGGAATATCAAAGGACCCATATTATCAATTTGGTAATGATCATAAACAGACACTTGTGTGTGGATTAACGGTCCATATTAAATCCAATTTTTGTGTTAGCCAGAGAGATGTTGAAGTTAGAGTAGCCTTTTTCTGGAATGCTATTATGGTTGGAGCCTAAAAGCAGCTATTTGAGTTGACCTCATCATCAGTAGAAGAATTGGAACATTTTCGAATCATGAGAACAAAAGAATAACTTGGGTGTGAATTTGTCAAAACATTCTCGATTTTACGATGTTTTGACATTTTAATTAGATAAGATGAAGAAAAATGAAGGCCGGGTTCTAACTTATTCGGGGTCTCTTTTTTTTTTTTTTTGACGAGTATATATATGCATTCCTCTCACTTAAGTAAAAAACCAAACCATTATCTCGGATTATGAGAACAAAGGAATAACTCGAATATGAATTAGTTAAGATGAAGAAAAATGAAGGCCATGTTCTAACATTTGCAGCCTTTTAATTTTTTGGGGCTAAATCAACCGAAAGAGACGGGGTTTTTGACAAGTATATACTCCATTTTCTTCACAATTCCCTAAAAAACCAAAAGCAATAATAATAATAATAATAATAATAATAAAGCATAAATCTGTAAATTCTTCCACTTTTTCTTGACTTTTCCTTTTGTCTCAATAAACCAATATCTAAATAGGGCAAAAGATTAGATTACTATGTGCGAAAGCCGAAAAGCATGGTGCTAGGGGGGTGTTGAAAGTGGACTCCCAAGTTATGTGACGCAAGGAGAGAATTTATTCTGGCCCTCAAGTATAAGTAGACCTCATGAAAAATAGTGCATGGACTAATCCAAAACAATCTCTCTTGTTTGAGAGGAATGCTGTCTGGTTCGAGATCGTTCGTGTATATGTGAAGAAGCTCAAACACGATGTGAATGATTTCGGACCAGGCTTCATTCCCCTCAAATTTGAAGAATGGCCTTAATCAGCAAGGTTTTCATTGAAATCACAATATTTACTTGTGGTTCGAACCTTAGTCACTCGATCTTTCACAGAACCATTTGCTCAATCTTCACTCCGTCTTCGTGCTCTCTCTCAATCCTCTCTCGTGAATTTTAGTTAGTTCGGTATATTTTTGGAAGACTCTTTCATGCTCGCACTCACACTCCTTCACACGCTCACGTACTATGTGACGAGGTTCAAACACAACAGGAATGTTCAATACCAAGTAGATCCTTGTGCATTTGCCGCTTGAACAAGGTGAAGACGACTTATTGGAATCAAGCAAAAACTATTTGCAGAAGGTGGGTAATATCTTAAACTTTTTGCTAATATTTAACACTTCGACTTAGCCTTGATTTGTATCACAATTTCGACTTCGGAGTACCACACGTGGATGACATACTACATATAATTCCTCCTGTCCGGTAAATTTAGTCCTCTACAAAATTACGTGCAATTTCAAGTTCAAAAATAATGTACTTACCAAAATATTTTTTTGTGCAATATAGATCTTGTTTGATAGTTTTCGATGAGATCTTTGAATGGTGCAAAACAATCAACAAATTATTTTAGTAGATACATTATTTTTAGGTTTGAAAATTGCACATAGTTTCGTAGGAGACCAACTTTATAGGACAGAGTGAATAGTACAGAAGATTAGAAGAACCTTATGTAAGATATACAATGCCATGGAAGATTTGATATAAGCAAACGTCGAATCACTCGTCCGATATTCGAATTAGTAAATGCTGTCAATCAAACATGACATATGGGTTTTGGTTCAGGTTTACAGATAATTTAGTTACTTTTGCATTAGAGTTTACCCTTGATTATGCTCCTGTTGAGAGAGTCATTGTCTCTCACTTCACAGTTCACACCATGATTCTGAAAAAAAATGAATTTAGAGGGCAAGAAAAGAAAGCAACTGTTTAAGCTAAATAGCATGATGGCACAAGGAATTAGGTGGGATTTTGGTGGTCTTTGTGGAATAGTAGCTAGCTAGGCTGGAAATTTGGATCGACAATGGTAACTCAACAGTGCTACACACGGCTTGTAAATCTCAGCAGGTTGAAATTTATGGTCCGACCATCGAATCAACTGGTGATATGCTCAGAGACCTTTGATAGAACTCGGATTAACGAACGAGATTATTGGGTTTGTGGTCTTGAAATTTGGATTTTCCTTCACCTGAAAAACACTAAGGATAATTTGTTATTGTCCTGCCTTGAGAAGTTGATAATTTTTTATTTTCTAGGCATCAAAATCATTGCCAAGAAAAAGTTGAACCTCAATTGTAGACTTTAAAGTCATAAACCAACTTTAAAACTTAAAATGGGGTGAAATTTCACTCCGTGATTGCTTATAATAACATTGATTCCTACGATCATTAGTATCTTTCTTCCTTTTCCCCCTCTAACTGAAAGACACGATAAAGGAAGAGAGGAAACAAGAAAAACGAAAGAACATAAAAACAGCAAAGGAGCAGCAAGAGCGAAAAAACAAAATACCGAATCCCACCAGCATCAAAGGATGATCTCCACAGCCGTATCCTCCTGGCCTTCAACAGAGGTAATGGAAGCAGAAAAAGAGCAATTGCATCAGAACTTGAGAGTCAGCTTGAACATACGATGATTCCTAACTCTTTTATGAAGCCCAAAAAGCGCCATTCTAGCTGCTTCTGCAAGACAGCAGAAAAGAGAATCCATGTGAACACTTGTCACAAAGAATAGCACCATCACCATCTCTAGCAATAGCAGCAACCACCATTTTCTTAAGCAAAATCAAAATTGATCTTAAATCCATTATGAGGAGGGAGCCATTTCGCAAGAGATTGCAAAGCGGCTGCAATATGCTCATTGGGTCTAGACTCACAAAGATAAAATCCCCAAATGAATTGCGATTTGCGATAACAGGTTCTTCTGTCTGGTGTCGACTAACAAATGCTCATGTTCCTTGTACAAACCATCTCACATTCGTTTCTTACACAAACCATCTCACATTACCTAAAGCGTGACTTCTACGCACAGCATCAACTGTATGGTACACGACATCTCATGGTCCATCACGAGTCAATTTATTTAGAGTCACTTGGTTTTATTTCACATTATTCAATCATGGATTGTCATAGGTTAACCATCCAAACATTTGAAACCATAAACGCCTCTTCTTATACCTTCGAAGGAGCATGTTTAGAATAAATTTTCCGTAGGCACAGGCAGTGGCGGACCAAGGAATCCAACCCAATGGGGGCACCTTATTAATTATAATCGTGCAATTTTTTTTTAGCCAACGATCTTGCTAAATTAAGACAATTATTATAGATTATAAGGTTTATAATGCATACTTTTTATATAAAAAAAAAGAACAAAAAATGAGCACATAATTAATTCTACATTTTTATTTTTGAGATATATGTAAGTGTGTATGCTAAATATAGTGTTATATTACATAATTGTGCTAAATATAATATATAGTATATACAGAGAGGATCAAGTCAGGACTCCCTGACTTTGTTAAAATACGGACCTCCCCTCTCCCGGCCAAATGGTTAGAATCCGAACCGTTAGATGTGTTTAAAATGTGTTTTCAAGGGCCTACGCGAAGATTCGGCAAAAAAAATGACCGGAAGGGCTTCATCCGAGCACTTTTTCATGAAATATATATCCTACGGTTTGTATGAAAAACTGCTCGGATGAAGCCCTTCCCGGTCATTTTTTTTGCCGAATCTTTACGTAGGCCCTTGAAAACACATTTTAAACACATCCAACGGTTCGGATCCCGACCATTTGGCCGGGAAATGGCCGGGAGAGGGGAGGTCCGGATTTTAACAAAGTCAAGGAGTCCTGACTGGATCCTGACCATATATATATAATATATATATATATAGGAAAAACTTTCAATAAGGGACCCTTATCTAAGTTAAAATGCGGACCTCACCTTTCCGAGCCAAATTTTGACGATCCGAACCGTTCAATGTTTTTAAAATGCATTTTTAAGGGCCTCCGTGAGGATTCGTCCAAAAAAAATACCCGGAAGGGCTTCATCCGATCAGTTTTGGTTTAAAACGCTACGAATCCAAAAAAAATACCCGGAAGGGCTTCATCCAATCAGTTTTGGTTAAAAACACTATATAGCAGAGGCCCTTAAAAATGCATTTTAAAAACATTGAACGGTTCGGATCGTCAAAATTTGGTCTGGAAACACAAAAAAAGGCTAGGTCCGCATGGTATTTTTATATAAGGGTCCCTTATTGGAAGTTAATCCTATATATATACGAGAAGTTTTTTATGAGGGCTCCCTCACAAAAAAAAGTGCGGGAAAACAGGTATAAGCAGTTGGATCGCGTGAAGGGTGTAGGATCCAACGGCACACAACTGTTTTCCCGCACTTTTTTTTGTGAGGGAGCCCTCATAGAAAATTTCTTATATACATATTTTGAGCGGGGGTCAGTGGGGGCACGTGCCCCCGCGTAACCCCACTGGGGTCCGCCCCTGGGCACAGGCTAAGAAAGAGATCAATCTTCTTCTTCTTATCAACAAAAGAGATTGAAATCCACGGAAGGCGGGGGACCAGGTGCTTACAGAACTATGATAAGTTTCGTTTAAGAATTTAATGAATAAACAACCAAAGTTGGTCAAAATAGCAAAATGAGATTTCATACCTATGAGCAGAAAATCTTTGGCCCTCATTTTTTGTCATTATGTAAATAACTCAAAGAATACAGAGTTATAGCTTCCCTGCAGATCCTGTTGCAAATCCACAAAACTACAATGTCAACTACAGAAAAGCATAAAAATAATGTTGGAAATAATTGGCAATGGGCCATCATTTGATAACTCTGCTAGAATGAAGAGTCCAACTTACAATTTTTTTCTCAACTGAGTTCGTCTCATATTCTTTAGTGTGAGAGGAAATATCGAGCCGTATATCAATGTGATGCATCCTTGCCCATGTCCCACATCTTGACAAGGTAATTTTGCATTACAATTTAGATGCTCATGCTAGCAGATTCAGTTCCTTTCAAAAAGTAACAACTCATCAGAAATATCCTCTTGAGTCCTCTTGTCAAAACAAGTATAGATTGAATCGCTATTTCCATTGGACATTGCTGGTTTCTAGCAAACATTTGATCCTCGTGAGGGGATCAAAATCTGAGCCATCCACCAAAACTCATGCTATTGGCTTCATATTATCATCTTACGTTCTTACCTGTCTGCCCCTGGGCAGGAAATGTTGGAAGCAGATTCAGATACTCGCTACATTTTTCATCCTTTGACAGCAAGTTGATTACTATCGAGGCTGTATGTGCATCTGGTGAAACATCTCTTTCTGCCATTTTCCGTAAGAATTCTACAACTTTCAGTGCCTCATTATTTTGGCAGAAGCATCTCAAAAGTGTATTAAATGTGACAACATTTGGCGCACAACCCTTCTCTTCCATCTCCAAAAACAAGTCGGTCGCCCTTTCCAACAGCCCTTCTTTACAAAGCCCATGGATCATGGTGGAATACGTCACAACAGTTGGCACCAAGCCTTTCTCTGGCAATTTGTAGAATAGCTCTTTAGCAATATCAAGATTTCCTGCTTTACAAAGCCCATCAAGGATGATGTTAAAAAACTCTATGGCCGGTGCAAACCCAGTATTTCTAAGACTCTTGATAAATTCCAATGCCTCCAAGAGGCATTCATTCTTGCAAAGTCCATCCAAGAATACTTTATATGTACATGAATTTAGTCCAACACCATTAGATTGTATTTCATTATAGATTTTCTGAGCATCCTCGACTTTACCTTTTTGAAATAGACCAATCAACACGATGTTATACGTAATTATGGTCGGCTTGATTCCTTCACAAATCAACTGCCTATAAAGTCTCATTCCTTCCTCTACCCTCCCACTCTTGTTATACCCATTGATCAACACGTTGTAGCAAACAACATCACGTTCGTGGCCGTTGGTTGCCATTGAAACAAACAATTCCCTCGCATCATCAACTCTACCCTGTGTACAAAGCGTATCCATCAACATGTTATACGTAAACAAATTAGGCTTCACACCTCTCTGAATCATCAATTTTAGCAATCCATTTACTTCTTGGGTCTTCCCCTCCATGCACAATGCATTTATCAATCCATTAAATGTTACTACATTAGGACGAATGCCTTCGTCCAGCATTTCGATAAACAACCTTTTGGCCTCTTCCCATCCATCTTCATAGCTCAGACCATAGATTAGAGAGCTATAAACCACAACATCGGGTGAAATCCCGCTACCCTTCATTTCCAAGAAGAGCTTTTTAGCCTTGTCTCCCATACCTTCTTTACAAAGACCGTCAATAATCGTACTATAGTAAACTAAATTGGGTTTGAATTTGGAATCTAGACTACCATCCCTATTCACCATTTCTTGATGCAGCTGAAGGGCAAGGCTGGTGTTGCCTGTTCTACAAAGCCCATTGATCAAAGTGCTGTAAGTAATTATATTAGGTCGGCAACCCAATCGAGGCATTTTCTTGAACAACTTGGCTGCATCTCCAACCCTATCTACCAAACACAAACCCTTAATCAATGATGTGTAAGTAACAATACCTGGACTGTAACCCTTCTTCAGAATTCCACCCAAAACCGCAAACCCCAAACCAACCTTATTCAAATTGCAAAAGCTATTTATCAAGATGTTTGATGTGATGTAATCAGGTACCACACCAACTTTACTCATCCTATCGTACATAGAAATAACATCACTGTAATGCTTGATTTTGGCAACTGCACCCAATAACTGATTGAATGACGAAAGTGGGGGAGTGGGTTGCGTTTTAAGCATCTGATCAAAAAAGTTAAATGCATCGTTGAGATTGACATTGCCTGACTTACAGTTTATTTTGAGGAATTTTTCCAGAGGGGTTTGAGATGGGATTTCGGTAATTGAGTTGATGGTTGTGAATTTGGTATCAGAAGTACCGGGATTAACAGGGTTTGTAAAGAAAGAAGAAAGAGTACCTTGTCGAACGGACCTATTAACAGCTGTTGCAGCCGAAGAAGCAGCAGAACAAGGCGAAGCTTTGAAAACCATCTGGACAGTGCACACTATTGCGAGAGAGAGAGAGAGAGAGAGTGTCTGGGTTTTGGGGTTTTTTTTTTGGGGAGGATTGGTCCAGTCTGAGAATGCAATGGCTGTGTTCGGTTAGTAGGTTTAGTTTTGTTTAGTTTTAGTTTTGATGATGTAAGCAGGTGTAATAAGTGGAGAGAGGTAGAGAGAAAAGTGAAAAAAGTGATGATGTAATCAAAACTGGAATAGTGTCAAAACTGGGGCAAACCCCCTAACCGAACACAGCCATTAGAACTTTAGAAGACCAGTCCGCGGGCCATATACTATCTAGGCCCAGTTCGTTGAGAACGGGTTGTTTTTAAACGGTGACACCAGTCACCCGGTAACGTGTGTCACCGATTCATTCATGTCCAGCCTCGTGTGCCCGATGCAGACCTCACTGCCAGTTCAATCTTGGGGCCCTCCTCGAACATATGAATATGCAATGCTACTAATGCATATAGGAATCCACAAATTTAAAACACAGATTTATCCGAAACCATCAAATGAAAGTGGGTTGTGCATGGTAGGTGTAGCACCGAAAACACGTCGGACGATTCCGTGTACATTTGGATTCAGATCATTGCACTTTCATCTGTATTCGTAGCAGAATAATCAGTATAACTACGACAGTGCGTCACGTAGTGTCACCGTTTCATAAATTACTTTTCAACTCGTGGCCGACGCAAGACTTTTTTTTTCTTTTCCCAATTGAGGTGTTAAAGTTGTATCTGAGTATTTGATCATTCAACCTTGTTTAGGTTAATACCCCTATGTCTAAGAACAGTAACTATTTTGGGTTAATAACCACCCCACGTGTCATCTCCTAGTATGTTGTTGTAAAAAAGAACACATGAACCACCTATCATGAATCTTTGTTCCAAAAACAAACATGACGATTAACCAGCAGCTGTAACAGCATTTCAATGGAAAAACTCTGAACTCTCTCATTGCATGGAAATCTCAATCCAAAATTTAATCAAAAGCAATTTTGTCTTCCCATTCTTGACAAATCAAGACATGCAGAAAGGTAAATCCTCTGTCCCTTTCTCTCCAGTATTTTTCATCAATGTCATCACATGTTTTCTTACCTCTCATCATGAACATGTTTCTCTCTTTAGATTATTACAATGGCACTAGCAGACCAACCTGCACACAGATCCTCGTAGCCTCTTCCATCGGATTGATCATTGCAGCTGCGATGCATTACCGTCTCAAAAAGATAAGAGATCAAAAGATCATTCCTCGGATAAAAGTATCAGATACCGGCCAGGTTGAGAAGCTCGAGCGTTTCTCCCATTATGTAGGTATAAAATCAATGTGATCATCCATTTTTCCCAATACCCTTTTGGATTTTGGATCTTCGATCCTGTCTTTATATACATGATGAGCTCATTATTTCCGATCTCTTTTTCATCAATGGATGCAGCTAGGCAAATGGGATTTGCAGATAGACGAGAATGTCCACATCTGTGTAAGTTGGCTTCTGATTATATTAGGAAATCTGAAGGGTGTGAAGAGAATATATATGCATTCTTTGCTGAAGAACCGGATGCCGATTCGTTGTATATAAAGATGGTGGAGGAGTTCGAGAGGTGCATCCTTAGCTACTTTGCATTCCATTGGAGCCATGCACATCAAATGATTAGCCAGGTAATTCCAGAGGATTATGTTTTACGAACTACCAAAAACATAATATCCCTACAAATATGCAATTACAATACAACGAAATCCACCGAAAAAAGATGTCACTAACTTCATAAATGTCACTACATCATTCTCGATGAATATTTTACATAAGTGTTAATTTTGTAAGTAACCATGTACAGATCTTAGTTAGTTAGTTTCATACGAGGTACAACTACAATGAGTAAATACAATAATCGTTTTAGTTATGTAACTCTGTTCTCAAACAATATATCAGGTACTGGGTGCTGATTCTGAGCCAAAAAAGAAGCTCAAACACATTGTCATGGCAGCTACGAGGTAGGTTTTCCATGTAAAGAGTAAAGCCGTTTTTCTTCTTTTTTCCATTTCTAGCTATAGTCAAGCCATTATACTTCTTCTAAATATTTTCGAGGATACTATGCGAAAGCAGCGCTGTCAGTTTGTGTGTGTGAAAAAAGAATTTGGGCTCAGAGATTTTGTCGATTGAGCAAGTCCTTTTTCGTTGGGGATCCATTAATTTACACCTCTCCGTTTGTTGGGTGATAGGGAACAGAGATTTGAAAGGGTGACGAAGGACCTGAAGGTGGCGAGAGTGTTCACGACGTTGGTGGAGGAGATGAAAGCTATCGGTCTTCCATCGGTGGTCGATGATTCGATGTGTACAGACGTGATGGCTCCCGTAGACCACAAAGATAGGAGCCCACTTCTCCTCCTTATGGGTGGCGGGATGGGAGCTGGAAAGAGTACTGTGCTCAAGGACATTCTCAAAGAGTAAGAATATTCACACCTCATTAATTCAAATGGAAAACTAAATAGACAAATAGTGTTAAGAATACAAATAATGATAAAGTGTGCATGGGTTCTACATGAAAATGTGTACAGACCATTGTGGTCAGTAGCAGCAGGGAACATGGTGATAATAGAAGCAGATGCCTTCAAAGAGTCGGATGTAATTTACAAAGCCCTCAGCTCTCGAGGCCATCATGACATGCTTCAAACGGCTGAATTGGTATGCTCTCTCTCTCTCTCTCTCTCTCTCTCTTGCTCCAATAACCATGAATGAGATGGCTAGCAAGTTCTGCTCTTGGCTTTGATCAGCTTTGATTCCCAGTCTAGAACCCACCATCAACAGATCAGTCATCTGCAAATGACCCCTAGCCTTTTTTAGATATCTTGTAATTCCAATATATTCAAGTCATTGGCCTTGGGATTAGAAAAGACAATTTGGAGATCAAACAACAGTTTCCTGATAGATTTAGGTCGAATCCTCATATTTCATACATGTCAGTATTAGATGAACCTAACAAGGATTTAGATCCCAAAACATAACTTGACGACGCAAACCCCAGAAAGTTGGATTAATTAACAGCAGTTTCAACACTAGTTGGTAAAAAATAGCCAATTCATTACACAAGCTGGCAGTGATTTACCAGTGTCCAGGGTAGGAACAGCAAGGGCTGCAAGACGATGGCAGAAAAACTGGAACAGCGAAAAGACAAGTAAATAAGTGATACAATATATACCTAGATCCAGAAATGGCACTGTTACCAAATGCAATTGAGCTCCTACCAGAACTCAGGTTGATCCTGCCCAGGTTTCTCAAAACTGACTAGCTTAAGGTTGAAATTCGACGACTCCATCATCTCTTTCAAAAGAAGACCTCCATAGTGCCATGTTTGTGTTGTGTACCTACTGCATTCTATACTGACACACCACCCACTTGCCTTCTTCACGAGCAAAATCTTTTCTTCAGTCTGTTGTGCCTAAAACAAAGAGACTTGTAGTACCAGTCCTAATGTCCATGTCAGTAATCTATCTTTTTCAAGTTCTGCTCTTGCAATAGCTTCGATAGTAAAACTCAACAAATGACTCCAAACAGGTGCACCAATCATCTACTGACGCAGCATCATCCCTGCTTGTAACAGCACTCAATGAAGGGAGGGATGTGATCATGGATGGAACACTCTCTTGGGTCCCCTTTGTTGTGCAGACAATAACAATGGCTAGGAATGTTCACCGGCGCCGTTACCGAATGGGAGCTGGTTACAAGGTGGGTGATGATGGAGTTGTGACTGAAAGCTACTGGGAACAGACTGAAGAAGAAACAGAACAAGATGGAACTAAGAAGAGAAGACCATACAGGATAGAGCTCATTGGAGTTGTTTGCGATGCTTATTTAGCTGTTATTAGAGGCATAAGGTACATTCCATTATTCTCAACAAAAAGAAGAATTGTGACATTATTCTCTCCTGCTTATTAAAGCAAAGTTTTGCAGAATGACAGCAATTTTTTTGGCTAATATGTATAATTAACTCTTGGTATTTTTATGGAGACGAATGTCACGAAACAAAATTCTAACAGTCCCTTTTACTTAACCGAGTGTTTGCAGGAGAGCTATAATGTGCAGACGAGCTGTGAGGGTGAAATCACAGTTAAAGTCACACAAGAGATTTGCAAATGCATTTACAACATACTGTCAACTAGTAGATAATGCAAGGTTATACTGCACTAATGCTTTAGAAGGCCAACCTAAGGTATACCTCTCAACCATGCTTTTTCTTTGTTGATTTTCTTCAGATACTGGGAGAAAACTCCATAATTTTCTTTACAGTTGAGCCGTAGATTTGGAAAAGATATCTAGCTTTGCTATGTGAGCAATGAGCATTATAGGCGACTTCAATGCTAATCAGTTCTGAGTGGAATGAACATTCTATCAGATCCACTTTGCAGGAGGCCTAGGGTGAGACTCAATTACTTGAGTTGACAGTAATTTGACCAATTGTTCGCGCCATAGGTGCACTTTCTGTACGATGTATTCTAATTCTTCTTTATACCAATGGGGGTCAGGGAATTCATAGACCTCGTCTCTTGAACCTTGTGGGCCTCTCATAACCAATTGATTTTGAATTGAACGTTATACAAATCTTCAAATCAGGCATCTTTACAGGTTCAATGTCTGAACCGGCCTACAAGTTCAATGTTTGAACCGGCCCCATAATACATCAGTGCTGCGTTGTTCCAAATCCTACGAAAACTGGAATGGCCTAAACTAATACGATCTCCATCTGAACATCAGAAGCATCTCTATGCAGTTTTCCCTGCCTCTTATAATAGCAACAAACATTACTGAACAAGTTGCACTGACAGAATTGTGTTTGTGAAGTTGATAGGATGGAAAGACAGGGACAAGACATTGTTGGTTGATCCAGATGAGATAGGCTGTTTGAAGACAGTAGGCAGGTTGAATGATGAGGCAAACTCCATTTACGAACTTTACAAGCGCCCGAACCCAGCTTTTACAGTTGGGTCAGTTTGGAAAGACATTGTCTTGTCACCTTCAAGATTGAACATTCAACAAGAGCTGAAGTATTCGATCCAGAAAGTTGAAAGACAGAAACGATAAATTTATACTGCTATCAGTATTAAACTGCTTACGGTGCATGAGCCAGAAGATGGAACATGAAGGTTCCATATTGTCTAGTAATGATCATGAACAGAACGTAGTTTGTAATCCGAGCTGTATTAAACATTGTAGCTCAAATGTAGATTCTTTTTGTCTTCGAAGTTCAGATAAGAGAATGGAAGATGAATATTGCAAATATTTTATATGATTTTAGAAGGTTTTAAGGAAGATAATAGACAGATTGTGCTTCTATAAGAATTTGATATCTGCACAAGTCTGTTGTTGGATACTTGGAGAAGAGAACTGCGTTAAATGCAACAAACAAACATTACAAGCTTTGGGATGAGTAGCTCGCGGTTTGGCACGTTTCGAGTTTTAGGTCTCGTTTAGTAAACGAGCCGAGCTCAACACTCAAAAGCTCGAGTCGTTTGTGTATGCTTGGCTCATTTAAAGAGAATCCTTAAATAAATATCTGGGTTCTGCTCACTAAGGGCATTTACAACAGAGCTGAACTCGAACACTACAAAGCTCGGCTAGGCCCGTTTGCACCCCTTCGGGTTATATGAATTAGATCAAGAATTGCCACAATCAGTTTACACAAGGGCATACAATAACATGATAGAATGTCGATCATTAAATTTGCACGTCCAAGTAAATCTAAAGATGAAAGCGATAAGAAGGTATCATATACTATTGCGTTCAAAAACTAAGAAGGAAACGACAACCGTTCTTATTTTTATTCTTCTCATTTCACTTGTAAAAATTTAGCCAAAACTTACCCCTATACTACCTATATATCCTTTGGGATAACATAGATAGGAAGGGAAATAAATAAAATAAATAAATACTATAAATATAGATAGGGAAATCTAAATCTAAAAGAGAATAGCCACCACAATTGGAAATAAGAAAAATAATTTGAAGTGGCCAAGAGGTGTTGCCATGCTCTTCGACGGTATGGTTTTTGGGGTTCCGGGGGTTGGTGGTCCACCCACAATATTGGTGTCGGAAACATTCCTGCAACAAGCAAAATAAATTTTAGACGTGCGAGTAGATGATAAGTATATACTTCAATATGTCAAATAATAAAAATATTTGGGGCGTCGATAAAGATAAAAGAAAAACCTGTTTAAACATAAATAAAATTCTTTATTTTTTAAACTTTTTCTTGGTTTACATCAAATTTTGTATCTTTTTAGTTCATCTTGACAAGTGAAAATAATTAAAAACACGAAAGTTTTGTGCCAAAATTTGAAATTTTTTACTTAATACGAAAACCCAGTTTTTGATTCCTATAATCTGCACAAATAAAGAAAAAATTGACCAAAAATATAAACAAGCTAAATACAAAATAAATTAGGACGATTGAAATTAGCTGACTTACAACATTTTCAGATTTGGAAGGGTTGAAACTCCGGGTGGGACAATTCCAGTTAAGCCTTGATTATCATTGAGCCGTCTACAAAAAATCAATCACAAAAATATCAGTTACATGAGAAGTCAAACTCGCAAAAATGAAAAATAAGAAATTCAAACTTAATTCATGGAAATTATGAAATTCAAATATTGAAATTGGACAGAACTCACAAGATTTTTAAGGACTTGAGGTTTCCGAATGAAGGTGGGATAGGTCCTGTTAAATCGTTGTTGTGTAAATCCAAAGCAACAAGGTTTATCAAATTTCCTAGCTCAGCGGGGATAGTTCCTTGAAAGTTGTTGTCTTCTAGTGACCTGCCCGAGAAAGTTGAGAAATAGAAAATCAAATTGGATTAGGTTAAACAAACTATTCATGTATGTTGCTCCCCCATCGCAAAAAGTTAGTTCACTTCGAAAAGATGTGTAATTTTGAATAAAAAAAATAAAGTATTTTTGTGCAAACTTTACCGTACGTATATCTTCGCACCAAATCAGAGATCTCAATTAGTTCTTCAATTTAGTGCGAAAAAATTCAAAAAATTATGAACGGAAGTATTTTATTTTTTATTTTAAAATTATACGTCTTTTTACAGTGGACTAACTTTTTTGGGAGAATATGAGAAAATAGTTTAAATATTGAGAATTGGCATACATGTATTGTAGGTGTTGAAGGTTCCCAAGTTGAGGAACTAATTGACCGCTCAGGTTTCTACCGGGCATCTCCCTGCACATAGATTGGGATTTGTTATGACAAAAAACAACAACAACGATGACGACTTCAAACAACAATGTATATCAAAACACATCCGGACCGTCCAAAACACGATTCGACGGCCGAGAGGTGCACAGCATCCCCCGGATTCTGTATATTTTCACTAAAAACTTTATAAACGCCCACTCTTATATGTATAACTAAACTGAATCGTAGAGCAATGTATATTTTCACTATCTAAAACACATCAAGAAAGCTTGAGAGAGTGGAAACAAAATATATACAGGCGGGTGACTTGTGTATCGCCGTTGCATGTGACAAAAATCCAAGTACATGGATTAACAAAAGTACTATCCCAACTATTTAAGGCATTGTTTGGGTCAGACAAGCTTTGTTTGAAGGCAATCAGAGCATCCCCTTCAATGTTTGCATTAACCATCGAGCACAAAAACAAGCACAAGATGCAAAAAGTGATGGGTGTGGCCATGGCTATTTTTTATTCCTTTTTTTTTCTCAAGGGAAATAATTCTAAGTCTTTGTGGATTTAATTAGGAGAAAGAGCATTGTATTTATAGGGTGAAATACAATGTAGCAACTGTACTCCAAATTGGAAACTAAATGAATTTTAAGAAAATTAACTTAATTAAGGAAGTTGAAGTGAATGAAATAGTTATAGAAATAAGATCCAAAGCAAACTTAATGGTATAGATCTTCTCCCTAGAAAGTTAACACTTCCAAAATTACTTTTTTAATTAACTAGTAATTATTATTAATTATTCACCCATAAAAAAGAGGGTAAAAAAGGAAACACTTCAAAAATAGAGTACTATTATTGGGACATATTTAAAATAAATACGAGTAAATAAGTAAATTAAAACAGAGGAGGAAACTAAACTTCCTAAACCCCTCATTTGACATATAGCAATACTCATGACTGCTTTTGAAATCTTTATGTAAATTCGATTTAGGATCCGTGGATTCCAAATTCTATAAACAAATTCTATTTTTTTTGTTCCTCTTCATTTTTTTTTATCAAGTGAAATAATTCTCAGTCTTTCTGGATTTAGTTAGGAGAAAGAGCGTCGTATTTATATGGTGAAACACAATATAACAACACTCCAAATTAGAAACTAAACATGAATTTTACGAAAACTTAATTGAGGAAGTTGAAGTGAATGAAATAGTATAGAAATAAGGTCCAAAGCAAACTTAATGAAATAAACCTCCTCCCTAAAAAGTTGACGCTTCCAAAATTACTTAATTAATATTATTAATGTTAACCCATAAAAAAGAGGGGGGGAAAGGAAACACTTCAAAAACAGATACAATAAAATTATTGGGAAATTTTACAAAAAATTAAATATGTAAATTGAAACAAAGGAGGAAACTAAACTTCCTAAATCCCCTCATTTGACATATAGCAATACTCATGGCTGCTTTTGAAAGAGGGGGGGAAAAGGAAACACTTCAAAAATAGAGTACTATTATTGGGACATTTTTTAAAATAAATAATTAAATTAATAACAAAGGAGGAAACTAAACTTCCTAAATCCCCCATATACTAGCAAATTAGCAATACTCATTACTACTTTTGAAATCTTTATGTAAATTCGATTTGGAATATAGAATCCGTGGATTCCAAATTCTATAAACAAATTAAATCTCAGAGTGTCTTTTTTTTTCTTTTTCTTTTTTCCTTTTTGGGAAGTAGATGACCACAAATATTACACTATCTCCATTTTATTTTGTTTCTTTTTTTTTTCCCCGAGATTTCCATTTCATGTTCTTGATATATAATATAGGGTAAATTCACTGACCCCCCCTTAGGTTTGCCTTCATGACAGATGTTCCCCTCACATATGAGAAACAACTATAAACCTCCCTGTTGTTTTAGATTCAATGTTAATTTTGTCGACACCCAACCAACAACCCTGATAGAAACAGCCAAAGTGTTCTTATATTGACAAATTCACTCTTTTTAATGATAAAATAGATAATGAAAATTCTCAATATGTTTGACCCAAAAGTAACAAATTTTCATTTTTGACAAAAAAAAAAAGGGTTCTTTTGAGTAGTAAAAAATAAATAATTATTAATAAATTTTACCCTTTTTAATCAAAATAGTTCCTCCAATAAGTAAAGTAAATTATCTTGATTAAATATAAGTGAGAGTTGATAGTTTCTTTTTCATTACTTTTCATTGTTTAAAATGGTAAAGTTTTATATTTCAGAAGTACCAAAAAAAAAAATGGTAAAGTTTTGTATCTAACTCACAACTCCCTGTATATTACAAAAATTGTGAGCAGAGCAGACTCTAGGTATAAGACCAGACCATTGCTTAGGGCCCCAAATTTATAAGATTTATTAAATATTATGTAAGTCAATTGCTTAGTGGGTAATGGTATAATAGTTTTGTGGTAAGATCTCCTTGTTTTAACTAGGTCTTAGGTTCGATTCTTTCCACCTTCACTTTTTGATGATTATATTTTGCGGCTTTGTTTCCCATTTTATCAAATGGGAAAAATCTATAAGATCAACTGGTTGATCTCATTTGCTAAAATCAAAATGGGTTAATTTTAGCAAATGATTTTTATAGATTTCTCATTTTATCAAGTAAAAACAAGCGTTGAATATGAAAAGAAATGCATCCTGAATATGCACAAAAAATGCACGAGAATGGAACTCAAGACCTCAAGTTTGTGTTATTAGTTGCAAATGACAACTATACCACAAGGTGTTTTCAAACCTCCATTGAGCTTCCAATCAGGTATCAATCAGGTATACCTGATGGGCTTCCCATCAAGGACACCTATTTCCCGATCAAATTTTCATGATCTGAACCGTCTAATGTGTTTAAAAGGTGTTTTTAAGGATCTCCGCGAGAAATCAGTGAAACAAAATACCGGGAAGGGATTGATCCGATCAGTTTTCGATAAAAACTATATATATACATTTTTATTGAAAACTGATCAGATCAACCCTTTCCGGTATTTTTTTCACTGACAAAAACACCTTTTAAACATATTGGACGGTTCGGATCATGAAAATTTGATCGGAAAATTGGAGAATTATAGGACTCCCTGATGGGAATCCCATCAGATATACCTGATTGGAAGTTTGGTGAACCTCATGCTCAGAAACAAATGTGTATATATCAAATGCTCATGGCCCACGGTTAAAATTCGCTTGACGCCTCAAAAATTTCAGGGCTGGCCCTAATTGCGAGCGCGCATACATACAAGCTTTATTCTTCTTTTTCAAGGGAAACATATATTGCATTCTAAACTAAATGAGCAGGGCAGAATAAATTACTGTTTGGGCAATACTCCGAATCCGAACGCTGATATTGCTTTGCTTTCCCAACAAGATATGAGACCGACAAGAGGTACTAATGGGTTGTGCATTGATACTGCACAGATGAGTCAGGCACATCTCCAAGTCATTTAATAGTTCTTCGCGAGCCACGTAAAAATAAGCTCAATTGAATGAATGCAGATGGTTATTAATTAAATCTTTTAATTTTTTTTATTTAGAATGTAAAATCTTGCATTCTAAAAGAAAAATTAAAAGATTGGATCAAACACATAAACTTAGCCAATCTAGTTTTTTATTTATTTATGAAATTCAAAAAATTACTTTGAAACTATTTAACACTTCAAATCATTCGTGTGAGACACTGAAAGGGGTCGGAATTGAGGGGAAAAAAAAATAAAAGTCCAAACAAGTAGGCGGCGTAAACTTAAATCATCCTTCTCTTTTCCTCCTTTCAAATTTGTAAAGTGGGATATTGTGAGATGGGGAGCAAAGGCCATTGAATATTCCCTCCTCTCCTGTCAAACAAAAGTCAAATGATCCAAAAGTCAAAAGATGCCACCCACATTTTTGGAAAATACTAATAAAAAGACAAAAAGACACCTTCCATAAGAAATGGAGTCATGATTTCACTTTTGTGGGGCCGAAAATATATATTAAATGATGAATTTTTTTAAAAAAATCTACTTGTGGCGAGTTTGTATAATTTCTGGATAATTTTTTTTTATTTTATATAATAATTATATTTTCTCAAAACATTGTGGTGACAGCTGCCACTACTCATCACCCCTAGCTCCATCTTGCCTTAAGCATCAATAGATTGCTTAATTATGATAGATACACACCCTTTGTGCCACTCTCCACTACACCCTCACTCACATGGGGTGTGGGGCCTACATGGAGCCCACATGTGGGGACCACACCCCATGTGAGTGAGGGTATGGTGGGGAGTGGCACAAAGGGTGTGTACCTATCATTTTTGTATCAAATGGACTTTTCTCATAGATTTTCTACACCTTCACGTTCTAGGCTTCTCCCCATCATTTAAGCCAAAAAAGTTTCAAAGAATTATCAGCACGACACCACCGAGGATGGTTTCACATCACTCGGACGTAGCTGTGGATAATTCTAGTTTTTGCGATGAAGACAAAGAAAGAGGAGGACTTGGAGTGGAATATTCAGTTGATGGAGGAGGAGATTCGAGTGGCAGTGAGGTAAAAGGCAGAGGTACATGGAAGCACGCCGCTTTCCACGTTGCCACCACCATCGCCACCCCTGCCGCTTACGCTCCTCTTCCCTTCGCCGTCGCCTCTCTCGGTTGGCCCCTTGGTAATTATTCACTACAGTATTCTGTTTCTATTACCAGCAGTATTGGATGTTCAAGCTTAGTAGCTTCAAAAATGTTTTTTAAGCTTCGGTTTGTTTGTCAGTCGAGCTAGTTTAGCCTGTGATCGCGATTTGAGCTCGAGTAACTTGTCCTTTTAGAAAGCATGAACTAATTGAGTTGCTAAGCTTCCTTTTAAGCTTGACTTGTTTATTTCATATTTAATCTTGGTTTTCGAAGCACTAACTTGATTTCAAACAAGGTTTCATTGAACCCTAACACGTGACACTTGATTAAGGTGTTAACAATAAGTTCTTTGAGTTGAACAATCTAACAGAACCTTAACTTTCAGTCCTTCATATGATCATGTTTCAAATCTTACGCTAATTGTTTGATGCTGCAAATTTTTGCTATTGTTTCCCATGTTTTTCTTGGAACTGTGAACTTGTTTCTTTGGTAATAAGCAATAAAATGATGACCATATTGGTTCTTCTTGATTCAGGAGTGGCTAGTTTGGTGGGTGCTACATTTGCTACTTGGTACTCCAGTCTTTTAATAGCCTCTCTATGGGGATGGAATGGGAAAAAGCATACCACATACCGAGATCTTGCTGGGAGCATATACGGTTTGTAACTATGTTCTTGACTTCATCTAACAAGTTGGACATCTATTTAGTCTCGTTTTCTCTTTTTCACAGTATTCCCCTTTTGATATATATATTTTTTGAGTTGCCTGCCCCTCGACCTTCAATGCCATAATCCTGTTTTTCCTCCTAATCATGGTAGTTGTGTGGAAAAACTTCATATTTCAGTCCTTGAAACCCCTCCTACGTCGAACTTCTTCCAAGACAAGTGGATTGAAGTTTGCAGCATATGGGCCTCTGCTAGAACCACTGCTAAAGTTATGAACTCACTTCTGTAAGTAAGACTAACAATGCAACCTCACAGACTGGAGGAAGCGAACTAAGAGATTTTTACTCGGTATCCAGCATAGTAGACTGACTAATTCGAGGGACTGGTCACTGGTCTCACTGTCACACTAATGGGAGCCCAATTAAAGCCAGGGATGCCTCAGGCCCAACATAGCAATTGATTAGCAAGTGGGTGAAAGTTGAACTCACACCAAGGCTTCGTGAGCATGCTTTGGTTGACAGTGGCTACTAGTGGTGCGCCCCCTGGGGGTTAACTGAGAGATGTTCCCCTTGTTAAGCTTCATGTCCGTACTTGTTTTCCCCTTCTTTCCTAAACACCTGATAAGGTCTGTTGTCCAATTTTTACGTAGTGATTAATATAAAGTATAAACACATTTGCCGGTTATCACTTTCATGGCCTTAAAACATCTTTCATTTATGGTAGTTACGCAAATGCTAAACTATTTTTTTCTTCCTATGATAAATATTTTCTCGTTGTTCGATTTGTTAATATCATTGATATTTGATTTAAAGGACTCCATGCCTGTTTAGTGAATGCATTAAACTTTAAAGTTCATACCAGTTAAGCTGAAAGGATCAAATTACTGGTTAATACCTTTTTGGCCGATTTTCTTTTAAGTCTTATTAGAATAAATTGTCTAAGTGCTATGAATCCCTTCTGTTTTATGCGTGCCTTCGTGTTGACTGCAATTGTCCTTTCTGACTTTGAAGGATCTGGGGGTTATTGGTCTATTGCATTTTTTCAGCAGGTGGCTTCCTTGGGTAATAACATTGCCATTCAGATTGCTGCAGGAACTAGCCTTAAGGTTAGTTATATTTGAAGAGAATAATCTTGTTCAACCATTACAATTCCAATAGCGTTTTATCTTTTTCACTTTTATTTCCCATAATTTTGCAGGCAGTATACAAGTACTATCATAGTGATGGTAACTTGACCTTGCAGCATTTCATTATTCTTTTCGGGATCTTTGAACTTTTTCTCTCTCAGCTCCCAAACATCCATTCTTTGAGATGGGTAAATGCACTTTGCACTTTAAGTACTATTGGTTTTGCTGGTACAGCCATTGGTGTCACCATATACGATGGTAAGCTTGGTAACGTTTTTGTTGGTTGTTCCTTTGGGTTGTGTTTGCATTACGGATTTTTGGAGAGATATCTGTAGGGATACAAAAAGATAAGAATATGAAGTGAAGAAGTGCTTGTGAAATCCGTCCTCTAATCTTTTATCCAAACGCATCCTTGATGTCTTTCGGACTGCACAGAGAAAGAATGTCTATCGTGTTGCAGGTAAGAAGATTGACAGAGAATCAGTCAGCTACAGTTTGCAAGGAAGCTCCTCATTGAAAATGTTTACAGCATTCAATGCCCTTGGGGTGATAGCCTTTTCATTTGGAGATGCTATGCTTCCAGAAATACAGGTAATCTCTAAACGCAGTTTTTGAGAACTCATTTTGCATTGTGTCTTAATTCTTGGCAAAATTGTTCTGGCGTTTGTTTGACATAGCACTTTATAAAGCTTACACGTGCAAACGCTTGGAATTACATGAATTGCGACAATTAAAGGGCATTTGTTTGACATAGCACTTTATAAAGCTTATACGTGCAAACGCTTGGATTACATGAATGTGACAGTTAAAAGTAAACTATTTTTCGTGTGATGTCTTAGTAGAGTACGATGAGGGAACCTGCAAAGAAGAACATGTACAAAGGTGTAACAACAGCTTATGGCATTATTGTGATGACTTACTGGCAATTAGCATTTTGTGGCTACTGGGCATTTGGAAACGCTGTCCAGCCTTACATTGTGGCTTCTCTTACTACTCCTAAGTGGACAACCGTTATGGCAAATCTCTTTGCCGTTATTCAAATATCAGGATGCTTTCAGGTATAGTTTTTCCCTCACCACCTCTTTTCCCGCAATCAAACTTTAAGCTTTTTCAAAGGCTATAAAGTTTGGGATCGTGTAGAAAGGATGCCTCTTTTAACTCTCGAGTGTTGTCAATACGAAGAGAAAATAACAGGTACGTTTCCATTCTGTTATCAGATATATTGCAGGCCAACATATGCATACTTTGAGGAAAGAATGCTGTCGAACAAAACCACCACCACCAGCAGTTTGCTTCTTGGGAACCATCTTATCCGTCTACTTTTCACTTCAATCTACATGGCTCTTATAACGCTTATTGCAGCAGCCATGCCTTTCTTCGGGGATTTTGTTGCTATCTGTGGAGCTATTGGGTTTACCCCACTGGACTTTGTCTTTCCTGCTTTAGCATATATGAAAGCCGGAAAAATCCTCAGAAGCCCAAAAAATCGGTATTTGTTAATGTTCCTTAATCTCGCTATTGCTTCTTGGTTCTCTGTTGTTGCAGTCTTGGGCTGCATTGGTGCGGTGAAGTTCATCGTAGACGATGTCAATACTTACAAGTTCTTCCATGATATGTAACATCCCATGCGGATTGTATTATGAGCGATACACGCCTTTTTTTTTTGTGTAAAATTTGTTACTGTAACAGAGCTGAAATTAGTTCTATAAATGGAGTAGTACTTGGTAGCTGAAAAAATTGAGGTTTCTGCTTTCCAATGAAGATGTTCTTTAAATCTGATGTTGTAGGTTCTGTTTTTAATTGAGTTGAGAAGCCGTAATGAAAGATGGTTAACATGTGTTTGCTGTTTGTTCTGTGCTGTGGAGTTGTCTCTCTTTTCTTTTTTAAGAATCTTTCTCTTCCTTGTATGTGAAGGGTCGATCGCAAAGCCATAATATCTCAAAGCGAGGAGGCCATAGAGAAACTCTTTTTTATTTCTTGGTCTTGAAATTCGTGAAGAAAGACCGGTTTTCACAGTAGTGCTGCCACTCTTAAATTGTAGTAGCTCTCCATATGATATTCTTTAACTGTTGGAAAATGACACCGGCATGAAATCCAAAGAACAATTTCATTGATATTATAAACAGTAAACAAATTACATGAACAAAATTGACATAACAGATTGTACAAAACTGAAATTGAATAACGAAAAACAAACCGAGTCCTCAAACCAAGTCCTATGAAAACCACAGTCTACTTAAAACGGATTCGCCCCCATTGAGGGTGTTGTAGGTTGATCGGTGTCCGTCTCCAAGGATAAAACGGTTGAACCATGCTCGTCAAAACACCTCCTTCGAACGCCTTTGCGAACTGAACTTCGGCTCTCTCTCTCTCTCTCTCTCTCTCTCTCTCTCTCTCTCTCTCTCTCACAAAAAACACAAGTTCTAGAGTGATATTGTAGGAGCTCGAAATTCTGGTGGTGAAGCACGATACGGGATTGCAATATATATGCACAAAGGAGAGCCCTTTGTAACTGCCAGAATGAACATGGAGAGTTAAGTCTGCCATAATCCCAATTCATGAGGAGTTTTCAATCTTTGTAACAGCTCCCAATTCATGAGGGGTTTTCAATATTTGTAACAACTGACTTTAGGGCTGTCAATTTTAATTCAAAATTTCTAACACTAACAAGAAGTATTATCTTTGTTTCCAGGCAATTTCAATCGTAGGACCGTACACAATTTGACATTTTGTTTAATGTTTGGGGTAAATTATGTCAAGGGAGAAGTTAAACAGTAGTCTATTTTGCAGGAAATCAGTTACTATAATTTTTCGCAAAGTTACTATAATTTTTCGCAAAGTTACTATAATTTTTCGCAAATTCGATAAAAGAAAGTAGAACTCGGTGATGATTCAAGAACGTTATCTCCTTGATTTTGTCTGAAAAATTGTTGTTACCTACATTCTTGAGTTGATCATAAAGGAAGAATTCAAGTTTTTGTTGAACTGTAATAGGATTTGCAGGAACTCTGAATTACTATAATTTCTCATAAATTTGATACAGGCAGAATTACAGGATGATGATGATTTTGGGGGTTCTGCACTGTCTTCATTTTGCCTAGAATCAGAGGATCATCACTGATACATTTAATCTCAAGGTGGAAGAAAAACCAATTGAAAATCAGGTAAATTTGTTCTTTACAAATTTAGTTGATTTCTTTACAACAAAATAGGAGTTTCTTTTAGTTTCTTTTAGAGAGACTTTTTGTGTACTGTATTTCTCCTTTGCACATAGAATTTGATTCTCTGTTTTTT
Source organism: Vaccinium vitis-idaea (assembly GCA_963854785.1). Classification (NCBI taxonomy): domain Eukaryota; kingdom Viridiplantae; phylum Streptophyta; class Magnoliopsida; order Ericales; family Ericaceae; genus Vaccinium; species Vaccinium vitis-idaea. Next base: position 3,719,586 of record OY978216.1, on the reverse strand, counting down.
AATTGTTGGTATTTTAATGTGGTGATTCCAATTCCGCCTATCGGCACCCGCCAACCTGCCATATTTTATATTTTAAATAAAAATGTCCATAGTAAATTGTCAAAAAGGTTAAAGCTTGTTATATTACTTGGTATAAACTAAACAATTGTTTGCAAAGTGAAGTTTTTTTTTTTTATCCAAATAGTTGGCGTTGTTTACTCTCATGCACAAGAATTGGGTTCAAATTCACTAACTACAACTAACAATTAGGGGGTGTTCCACTAAGGTAATTTTTAGAATAAACTAATTTTCACAGTTTTTTATGTATTATATTGTAAGAGAATGACTTGTCTTGGTTTTTGGAAAAAATATTTTTTTGTAGTGGAACACCCCTTAACATTTGCCCATTAAAAAAAAAAAACAAATGTTGCAATAGCACCAGTGAACATGTGGTTGCGATAATATATAATCGATTATCCCGGTACTAACATGCTACATTGGGGAAAAACATAATCAAATTGGTTCCCTCGCTAGCAGTCCACGGGATTAGTAGAAGATCTGCTAAGGCCTTATTTCACATAAGATTTTACGAGATTTTTTATAAAATGGGAAATCCCATAAAATCTTATGATCATTTAATCAACCCATTTTCCTTTATTAAAATCAACAGAATCCCATAAAATCAAATGGGAAGCAAGGCCTAATAATAATAACCAAATGGCAAATAATCTAAAGAGAAACGGATTATATTCGAAGAGATTCTTTAACAACAACCAACTATTTCAGAGTACTGTACTTAAACTCATCAAAGAAAAAGAAAAACTATTTAAGTAGTACAATATAATATATACTAGTTTATGTGAAGGAGTGAGATATGATCACTCCTTATTAAAAGTACGGTAATCCTACTAGTACAGAAAATTTTGTACACAAAATGTACAAATCGCTCTTGGGGACCCACTTTTGGGTCCCACACGAGTGATCCAAACCGTTGCCATTTCAAACGGTGTGATTTTGGTTCAAGCACTTCTAACCGTCCGATTGAGCTGAAATTTTGTAGAGCCCCTCGGAAAAATGTTCTAAGAATAATGAACGGTTCGGATCACTCGTGTGGGACCCAAAAGTGGGTCCTCGAGAGCGATTTGTACATTTTCTGTACAAAATTTTCTGTATCAGTAGCAGGATCGTTAAAAGTACTCCCTCCGTCCCAATTTCTTGGTCCTTTCCATTTTGGGATGTCCCAAAATATTTGTCTCACTTCTAAAAACATCCATCAAAATTGGGTCACTTTTCAATTTTACCCTTAAAAAGTACTTTTCCCATCTTAATTGGCTAGTCTATTATCTTTTATTTTGTAACGGTTTTTATGATTCTGAAAATTTTGTATAATAAAACTAATTGATATCTATCAAACAAGATCCATATTGAATATGTTTTGACTTTCATATAATAAATTAGCCTCACAAATTTGGGCACAGTAATATTGACTGGATTTAGGGGCAAAATAGAAAAGTCAATACAAAGTTTTCACACCCCTTAAAAACCCATTTCCCCAAAAGGGGCCAAGAAATTGGGACGGAGGGAGTAGTAGTATAATAGAGTATTAATTTGGATGCATCATCCTTTCTTAAAAGCAGGGAGTACGGATGCCTCATAATTTTTGTAGTGTTCACACAACTTTTTTCCATGCCTCGTATTTTGTATGGTTATTAAAAATATTGCAGTACAAAAAAGTGCATTGTTTTACATATATATATATATATATTTGGATTTAGCTCCTCTTTATACTGTATCCTTTCGTATCCCTTTATGCTTTCAATTTGTGTTCACATACTGAGCTAAACTACGATTCTAACGGTTCACCTCGTAGAACAGGCAAAGAACTAAAAGCCTACAAAAAATTAGGATGATCAAATATCGATAGAAACGCAAACACTTTATAAATTGTTATTCGAAATGAATGACAACTGAATTATACAATTTCACAGAACAAAGTGTAACTTATTTTCATATACATCAATAACTGATCATACTAATATTTCGTAGACTAATAATTATTTACGTGTTCAACGCAATGAACGATTCGGATTATATTGTTGGATCCGATATTTGAACACAAATTGAGAATGGTAAGGAGTATGGACAAGTGGGGTATGGAGAGGAGCTAATCCCGACATTTTTAGAGGAATAAAAAAAGGAGCAAATGGCCAAATAATGTGCCGCTTAGATCAGAGAATAAATTAGTAAGTTCGAGGGAGAAAAAAAAGGAAAAAGAAAACTCGTAGATTGACGAACAATTTTTTATTTTATTTTTTAAAATATTTGTCCAATCATTATCTGGTGAAGTCGACAACAGTAGTGAGATCGAAAAAACAAGAAGTCAACAGATTTTATTAGTGTTTGGTCAGAGATACAGGTGTCATTCAATTATGCAGAGATACAGGTGTCATTCAATTATGGGCACACGACACATGGTTCGGACTTCGGACACATGAAGAAATGTGTTAACTACACGGATTTTCACGTACTCAAAAAATTACCCCAGAAAGTGAAATCAGAAGCTTACACGCTTATTTTACTTTTTGAGTAAATTTTTAAGTGACTATTCTGGGTACTTTAACATTTTCCTGGACTTTCCCTAAGTTTTCTCGTAATTGTAGAGATTTCCTCTAATATATTTGTACTAACTTATTTTTCCGATTGTTTGTATCTAGCGGTATCTACTTCTCTGTCAATTTAGTTTTATTATTATTATTATTATTTTATTCCTTTCATTAGGCGAATAATTAGTCAAACGTCTATTTGATGCAATATTGACCAAAAAATAAAAGAATTTAAAAAAATGAAGGCAAAAAAATTATTAATAGAATTAGACAAAACCTAGCCAAACTCTTGTGGTTAATTAATTATTCCCAGGGACTTAAACGGAACATGATTTTGGTCATTTTTTAAGGACAGTGATAATGTCAAAACTGTTTTTGATTGTGTCAAAACTCTAATGCATGAAAGGCATGTACATAAGTACATTGCATATAAGTACAACCATTTTATGCATTGGAATTTTGGCACAATGAAAAACAGTTTTTGCATTAGCATTTGCCTTTTTGAATGCCTTGTTCTCGAAATTACGCTTGCAAACACAACCTAATAACGTATTATATTTGATATATTCTGGAAACAAACATCATTTCTGAACCAATCATCTACCTCATCACCCATTAAAACAAACCTCTCTCGGTCTCTCTATTTATCAATCTGAAAGCCAAAATTTTAGAGTGTCAAAATGATGAGTTTGCTAGTTTTCGAATATCTGCATAATATAAAAAATAAACGAGAATAATGCACTATGCAGATGCTCTTTTTGTCGCAATCTACGAGATTTTTAAGCTTTTATTTCGGAGTATCTCGAAAGTTCATCGCAAAGACAGTCACCGCGCTCATTGTTTAGCGAATGAGGCTTTGACCTCACTTTATGCATCATCCAATTACAGAGTTTTCAATTCCCTATGTAGCTTTTATTAATCAAATGAAGTTCTTGCTCTTTCTAAAAAATGAAAAAGAAAGAGAATAACGCAATTTTAGATTTATACTCCCTACATCGTCATCCGTGGAGCTCCTAACTTTTTTTAGGAAGCATCACGATTGCTTTGTATGATTATCATTATTCCAATTTTACCCTTCAATCATGATTTGATTTGTTAATTAAATATCTGATTACAAACATGGGCAAATTTTTAGAGATGAAAAAAAGTATCGTTGATTAATAAACATGGACAGAGGGTAATAAATCAGTGTAATTAATCCTTAGGATCTTCGAAATATTCGATTCGACAATCTCTAGCTGTCACGTGGTGTTCATTCACTGGAAATGCCAAAGCCATTCCCATGATCCAACACATCATCCAATCATCACCGTCCATCGGTTATGTAGGACCCACCACCTGTCTCCAATTAGAACCCCCCAAGGTGTATAATAATCACCAAACCCAAAAAAAACAAATCCTGGACAGTCAATTCTTGTTTACAAAGCCGTTGCAGTCACGAACACGGAAACTTTTCTCTCTCCTCTCCTCTCTCTCTCTCAAGAAGATCTTCGAACCAGAAATCAGAATCACCGGAAAAACCCTAGCTCCTTTTTTGTTTTTTGCTGAAGCATCGAATCTCGATCCAAACCTGTATGTACAAGCAATGTTTATGTTGGAGAACCCTAGCGTCGTTGTCGTTAGGTTCATTTGTAGATATCGATGAAGCAGATTCGTCGATGCACGAGGATATCAATCCTCTCTTTGCTCTCTGTTTCTCTTTTTCTTCCGATTTTTCTGCTATCCATTAAGTCGACGAATCTCAATTCCGAAGGTAATGTTTATCAACCTGTATTAACGTTGTGATCTTTTTTGTTTCCTCAGATTGGTTAGTTGGTTTTTGTTTTTCGCTTGATCGTTTGATTGATTGGGATTCTTTTTCCCTTGCAGCGTCGGAGGAATATATTGAAGATTTATCGACAATTGTATCAATTTCAATACTTTCTTCGAATTTCGTTTCTTACTAGCGTTGTTATTTGGTTGGTTGCACAAAAAACAGAGGAAAACAAAAAGAAAACCTTTTTTCAGAATACCAATTCAAATGTTACACTCACCAACTAGGGTTTAGGGGTTTATCCAATGGAGATGTAATGACTTATTTTTTCTTTTTTGAGGACAGAAATATAGGACAGATGCTCTCAAACTTAGTGCAATTGAGGAGGTACGCTCGATTTCATTTAGTATTTTCGACCAAGTTGTTTCTGTTTCATTGGTTGCTTATTTGAGTTTAACGGAATTGGGTGCTTTGGTGTAGAAAGAAGGTGAAAGCTTGAAAGAGCCGTCACTGGTTGTGTACAAAGATGGTGATTCCGGTTCTGAGGCGGCCGACATTTCTTCTAATGGGAGTGTTAAGTCTGACGAATCTGAAAATGTCAAAAACGGCAGAGATATGTTGGAGAGAAATGGTGATTATATTGTTACATTTTCCCTTCATTGTTATTTGTCTTTGTGTGATGAATGTTTCATTCATTTCCTCCTTGCCTTCAACTTTAGGTTCTAATCAGGACGCAAAGCAAGATTATCAACAGATGCAGCTGGAGAAACCATCATTGGTATGATATTATCCACATAGATTTGATAGGATAATCTCAAAAGTCAATGCCTCTTTGAATAGAGTTTAGAATTTTCAATGTTGATGATGGAAGTAAACTCCCTTCCAAAATCAAGATCTTGTTAATCTCAAAAGTCAATGATTTTTTGAAGTAAACTCCCTCACATTCGGATTTGTATTTAGTGAGGGTAAGGGAATGAAAATTACTCATTCAAACACTTTTTCTTTTTCAAAAAAAGAGAAGAAAAGAAGAATATCTTGTCAAAATATGTTCGCATTTTCCTTTCATTATCCGAGCCATTCAAATTACATAAAAAGTGATTTTTTTTTATTATTATCTTGCATTCTCTCTCTTTCCTAATCCGTCCCCTAACAAATCCGAGATGCAAACATAGCGAATGTGGAAATATGAACTTGTTTCCGCTTTGCAATCTGCTGACTGGCAGGATATGTTTTTGTATAGCAGGAACAGTTGGAACAGGGTACGGTTCAAAGCAATCGAAATATACGGACGAATACAGTTAGGGTATCAGATGAGAAGGTGAAAGAGATTAAAGATCAGTTGATTAGGGCCAAAGCATACATGAGACTTGCACCACCCGGTAGCAACTCCCAGTTAGTAAGAGAGCTGAGACTACGAATTAGAGAGTTGGAACGAGCTGTTGGTGATTCCAGCAAGGATTCTGATTTGTCTAGGGGGTAAACTTCTAATCTTTGTCTTTTTTTATGTTTTACTACCATTCTCCATCACCTGTTTGACAGAAATGAGCCATGATAATGAGTTGAATACGAATTTATGATGCTACGTGGAATCAAACTTACAACTACAACATAGCAGTGCATTTTCCATTGACTAACAATTGCTTAACCAGTAAATAGATTTGCATAAAATTTGGGAGGAACAAAAGTAGGTGTATCCTGCTTGAAGGAGATGCGAGGGATTTGCTATTTAGGAATGGAACAGACGAGATACAAATCTTACCTGAGGCACATTAATTGGTATGAAGATCCATAATTGGTGAAATAAGACGCAGCTCTTTTTTTTATGTTTGTTGATGTACACTCTCTCTTTCTTTGAAATTGTGTTTTGATCCTTTTCTTATGTTGAACTATCTTTCTGTACCAAGTCTTGCTTTTGCTTCTCTGGATTGGGATTGAAGATCCAGCTTCCTACACGATTAATATAAAGGGATCCAATTTCAGGGTTTTTAAATACTTCATAGAGATGTAAAGGAAAGGCCCTTGAGTATTAAATTTGGTTAGTGGTTAGTTGGTGCAACCAAAGATGTATAATTGAGTAGCTAGTTGCCTATAGCTTTGACGTAATTACCCACATCTCATCTAACAAGCACTAAAAACTTTTCAGGGCTTTGCGTAGGATGAGAGCGATGGAGGTTACCTTGTCAAAAGCCAGCCGTGTCTATGCAGACTGCCCCGCCATGGTCACTAAACTCCGTGCTATGACTTACAATTCAGAGGAACAAGCTAGGGCACAGAAGAGTCAAGTTGGATTCCTTCTTCGCCTTGCTGGAAGGACGACCCCCAAAGGCCTTCACTGCCTGTCCATGCGGTTGACTGCTGAATACTTTGCCCTACAGCCAGACGAGTGGCAGTTCCCTAATCAACATAAGTTGCATGATCCTGATCTCTATCACTTTGCTGTCTTCTCTGACAATATTTTGGCTTGTGCTGTGGTTGTGAACTCAACCATTTCAACCTCTACGGTAAGCTGCCTGAGGTTTTATTTGGTGCCATATCACTCAGATAGCATATTTTTTGGTCCAAGTAATTATAGTATTCTGTCATATCACTCAGATAGCATATTTTTTGGAGAGAGAACTAGCAATCTCAATCATGAAGTACAAATGAAAAGTCCAGATTTTTTTAGAAAGAAAATGGAAGTAGTGGATTTAATCAATGGAAACTCAACCATCATATATTGCAGTTTTGGCCAGTAGCTCACCTGCCACATGGATGTGGCCATCTGCTGCTAGTTTTGACGCTGAATCCACCTTTTCTTGTGCTGTGCAGTTGTGAAGTGGCTTTATTTTTGGTGCAACTCATTCAAAGCTATCACTTTCTTTTTTTGCATAATTAGTTATACGAATTTGATGCTTATGGATGCTTACTGTTTTGTCTCGCTCAATTATTTTTTTGGGAACCACTCTGTTGGTGTTGCAATGCTTCCGTGTCATAGTAAACAGGACTGAACAATTGAAGCAAGTCTCATGATAACAAATTTCAGTGCTCGCAAAACTTTTTATTTTTTTAGGTCTTAGTGAAAAAGACAAGTGGTTAAAGAAGCATGTGCGCTGCCCAGTCTTTTTGTGCTAACTCAGTTGACTAATAGCATGATAACTTAGATAATAATTGATGCATGAATATGTGCATGTCTTGTTTATGGTTATGAGGCATCGAATTGGATTAGAACTGAATTATTATTGCTTTGCAGGAACCAGAGAAGATAGTCTTTCACATAGTGACAAATTTTAGTGCTTTCAAAAAATTGTATTTGTTAGTGAAAAAGATATGCAGTTAAAGAAGCTTGTGCGATGCCCAAGCTTCAGTTCTGTGATTGATGTATGAATAGTCACACGTTGTGTTTATGCTCATGAGGCATTTAACTGAGTTGGAACTGAAATATTATTGCTTTGCAGGAACCGGAGAAGATGGTCTTTCACATAGTGACAGATTCTATAAACCTCCCGGCAATGTCTATGTGGTTCTTATTAAATCCTCCTGGTAAATCTGCAATGCAGATCCAGAGTATAGACTCCTTTCAATGGTTGTCCATCAAGTACAATACAACACTGGAGAAGCAAAACTCTCCCGACCTAAGATATACCTCTGCACTGAACCACCTTAGATTCTATCTGCCTGATGTGTTCCCTATGCTGAATAAGATAGTACTTCTTGACTATGACGTGGTTGTGCAAAGGGATCTGACTGGACTTTGGAACATCAATATGGACGGGAAAGTAAATGGAGCAGTGGAGACTTGTCAAGAAGGTGAATCCTCGTTTCGTCGGATGGATATGTTTGTCAACTTCTCAGACCCAAGCATTGAAGAGAGGTTTGATCGCGAGGCATGCACATGGGCTTTTGGGATGAACATGTTTGATCTTCAAGAGTGGAGAAGACAAAATCTAACTGGGGTCTACCACAACTATCTGCAACTGGTATTGTTCAAACCATTTCTTTGCAAGTTAATTTCATTCTATTTTACTGGTGGATCTTTTGGAGTTGTGGATCTTATTTTTCAGTGTTCTCGGATGTGGTCAATTTCTATGCATGTCATTGGTTTGTGGGTGAAAGTGAAATTTCAACAATGAAACTCCCTCCCTTTCCCCGGTGAAAATATAATAGGACCAACCGTGGCATGCAATATTGTAGCTAACCAATAGTACCGTGGTAGTATAGCTCCACAATGTCTGTTGCTTCGAAATTGGAAGTGATATAACTCCTTTCATTCTTTAATCTGAGATTTTATGTACAGTTTTTTCGGGAACCTTATATCAGATGCCATTTCATTTGTCTGTTGCAATGGTTTCAAGTCTAGTTGATGTGCATTTTAGTTTCTGTGTTGGTTCTAGCACATCAACAGGGCATTGGAAGGGTTCATTAGAGCGGTTTACAATAAATTGCGATGCTTATTGTTATGGCTGGGGATCATGCAGGGATATGAAAAGCCATTGTGGAAGGCGGGTAGCTTGCCCTTAGGTTGGGTCACATTCTACAACCACACCGTGGCTTTGGAGAGGACATGGCACGTCCTTGGCCTAGGTTTCGACTCTGGTGTCAGGCAAGGAGACATCGAGCAGGCTGCAGTCATACACTTTGACGGAATCATGAAGCCGTGGTTGGATATCGGGCTTGAGAAGTACAAGGAATACTGGAGGAGGCATGTTTACTATGAACACCCATACCTCCAGCAATGCAACATTCAGAGATGACTAAATCATCAGGCCATTGGAGGCCTGAACTTTTGGCTCAAATTCACCACACAGATTCGTCGTTTTGAGATACCGGGACTACACATTTTTACTTGATTTCTCTCTCATTCTTTCGATAGTTTTCTTTCTTTCTTTCTTTTTTTTTTTTTTTTGGACAGAATTTTTTCGGCCATAATCTTCTAGGAGCTGCATAATTGTTAGGAATGATAAGGTGATGGAATAAGGAGAGTCCTTATGGGGGTTACTCTTAATCCTGGGCTTGTTTGTACATAATTCATTCTAGAAATCGATAGTTGATTTTCAAATGATATGGATGATAACCTAGCAGTTTGTTCATTGTTTTCATAATCAATTGGTTAGAAGTTTAAAAAAAAATAGAAGTATTCAGTTGGATGAAAATATTGTAATTTTCATATCGCAGTTATTTCTTAATTGATAATAAGTTAACGAATATATTGTTTTTGGTTTTCTTAAGGTCTAAGTAGTTTTTTTTCCCGGAAATTTTCGGGAAAAAACTATGTAGACATCAATGAAAGCATCCATTCGAAGCAAGTTACATTTTTTTGAATCAATGGTGGGTAAAGTTTTAGAAGAATTGATGTATTTTTTTAAGAGGAAAAAAAAAACTATTTTTTTCTTCACGTCACATTTACTTTCGATGAAAAACTATAGTCTAGAATGCAAAATATACATAGAAAAGAAGTTTATTTGAAATAATTTTTGCTTTTTTTTAAAAGTTTTTTTTTTTGAACTGATCACATGAATTTTAAATTCCAACTTCCTTTTTATCAGTTACTAATTTCAAATCTCCATTAAAAAATTATTTTTTGGGTGAAAAAAAAATTATTTAAAAAAATCTATATACTGGTTATATAGATGATTCAAACATTCAACGCACGTTTTTATCTTTACTTTTTTCAAATAAAAAAAAAGAAATTGATCAATATATACATTAAGCAAAAACGCGTTGTAGTCACACTAAATTTTATTATTGGTATTTCCTAAATATCGGTTTTGGATGTATCCTAATAATAGTAATTTTTGTAAAAAAAATTCAAGGAAATAATTACGAAATAATTCCCAAAGTATTTATCTCAAATCACTTTTGCAAGATGTCAATATTTTGGGCCACTGTAAGTACTTTTAATTGTATTTGGATTTATAGTGGAGGTAGGCCAGGCCGAACTTGAAATCAAGCTCAAAAGGCCCAACTTGAAATCTCGATTTTTGACCCACAAGGAGAACATTGCGGCCACGAGGCTTACCTCTGCAAGATACTCCTATAACCTTGCGGCCACTGTTCTTATGAGGTCAAAAATCGCGGCCACTGCTCTAGTGTTTCCACAATTCCACCCATCGTTAAACCCTCTAGATTTTCAGAAAAAAGAAAAAAAAGGCAAAACCCTCGCTCTCTCTCTCTCTCTCTCTCCTCACGATTTCAGCAGCAACGACATCCTCCCGCTTCACAACCAACTCCTGCAAGTCCAACGAGACGTTCCATACTAAATAATCTGAGTAATTAAGCAAGCTCAAATGTTCTGCTTAAGTAAAATCGAGCACACGCTGCGTTTGCCGCCTCACCTGCTCGACCTTCCTCTCCCCGTCGCGATCAAAGGAGAACTTGAGAATCTCTTCTTAGATAAGGTCCAATTTCTCATCGCACCATATATTTTTTCAGTCATTCTTCTCTCATCCTTCAGTTTTTTTTTTGACATGTTTGATTTTTTTTTTTTTGTAATGAAGGTTATTGCAGATTTAGGGCTTTGTATCTCAGTCTACGATATTCTGAATATTGAAGGTGGTTCTATTTTTGCCGGAGACGGTGCTTCGACCTATACGGTACGTGTATTGTAATGTTTTTAGTCGAATTCTTTAGAATGCTTTTTTCCAAGAAAGAATTTTTATATCTACGTTGTGGTGGTTGTTTGTGTGGAGATGATTGTTAGAGGATTTAAGAAGTTCAAGCTACCTTGTTTGTGTTTTCTATTGAATGGGCAATAGATACGTTTTCACAGGAGATAACAAATTCCTTATTTATGTGGAACCAATGTTTACGTAGGGTAAGTTAGAAGTGAGGACGTTGTGTTAGGTGTGGTGAGAATCTAGGGTAAACCATGTTGTTGTTGTTATTGCTGCTACATTTTAGATTAGTTTATGTGCGATACACATCGTTTTGTGAATACAGTACACTGTCGAGTGAATTTCTAACGCGGTATTTTTTATTTTTCGGTTTGAATCAGAACTGGTTTCTTTTCTAAGCTCCTTTGTTACGTATTATGGTTTTTTGCGATGTACTCCGTACTCAGTATTGGATACTCTGAATCACCCATTTAACGATTTTTCAGCTTCTATTTTAGTCTGTGATGAGGTTATATACAGGGCCAGTCCTGGGCATACCCCACTAGGCCGCCACTTAGGGCCTCCACTTTTCGGCCAGATAATAGGGCCCTAGAAAAAAAACGTAATAAATACCTTATATTACTGATTACATGCAAGAGGAGCATTCGTGCTTTAGTTGTAAGGATGCCCCGTTTTATTCCTTACGTCATGGGATTGAATCTTCCTCTCTTCTTTTTAAACATTAAACAAATGAATTTTCACTGGACCTTGCCACTGGGTTCAATGGCAGCATCCAAGGGACCTTCCAATGGACTCTTACTACTGTTCCACATGCTAGCGCTGCCTCTTGGTACAACTAGGAAAACAATAGTTTCTTTTAATATAAGTACACACTACACAGTAATAGTTATTCTCTCTCTTATATTTTCTCTTCCATTGTGACGACCCTGATTTTTAGAGCCATCAAAAATAAATGAACTACATAACTGTTACAAAACATTTCTTTTATACATAAAAATATAGACTTTTTTTTTTGGGTAAATAATATAGACTTTTTCCGTAAAGTAAAAGTACAAATTAAGTTCTTTTACAAATTCTTTGAATAGGAATTCGGTCCCGTGACTCCCAATAGCCGACCCCATCGTACTTCCCGTTTTCAAAGCCATCCTGAAAATAGATTAAGCTCGGAAGTATACAATATGACAGAATATAAATGCTCAACGAAAGAGATTAAGCTCGGTCCCGTGACTCCCAATAGCCGACCCCATCATACTTCCCGTTTTCAAAGCCATCCTGAAAATATATTAAGCTCAGAAGTATACAATATGACAGAATATAAATGATCAACGAAAGAGGGATATAATCAACGAATTCAATCGAAACTATCCATATAATTAAACCACATACTAGGCTTTTTTTGGTACATGACCATTGAACGACCTCACCCCCTCTGAGCCAAGCCCCTTTTTGGCTTATTCCCGGCTACTGGGTCAGCGTCTCGGTAGGTCCACTCGATCAACGTACAAAATAGTTCCATACCATTTAGTCATCACATAGAGCAATATCAATTGTAACATGGTCATAACATGGAATCCAATAAAAAGCGTAACGCAACAATGGGAATACAAAATGAGGAGAACAAAGAAATACTTCGAAGATTTGAGGAGCATATTGTATACCACCCAGTTTACCTCAAATCGAAGCCCTTGATCCACTGACCGAATTTCCTCTCTACTTTCTTTTTCTTTCTTTCTATCTTTCTTTCTATCTTTCCTTCTTTCATCATTTTTCCCTCCCTTGTTTTTCTTTTTCTCTTACTGTTATGGGATGTGTGTGGTGTGAGGTGTGTGTGTGAAGGCCCTTATTTATAGAGGGGTACTTAGTGATAAGCTTGAGGAATATTCCAAGATTATACCTTTCTAATTATTGTTAGGGTAATTAATAAGTGCCACCTCACCTAGTTTCCGGAAACCCTTACTTGGGGACCAAGGATCCTCCCTAGCGTTAACACTTGTCTAACTCTGCTCCGCGATGCTGATTTCGATAATCCGAACTAGCTTATGAAAAATACCTAAATATATATTATATTTTTGAAAATAATACCAGAACCATTTTTTTGTTGTAGAAGTAAAACAATTTTATAAGCCAAATGAAATATGGACATTTACTAAAATACGGGGTGTTACATTTATCCTCATCCTTTAAATTTTCTCTGATTAACAAACTTTTTTCCATGAATACATTAATTTAAATAGTTAAGAAGTAATTCATAGCTAAAGAAGTACCTTAATTTTGACTTCAATAGATTCTTTGCTAACATAATTCATATATTTTAATCTTTTTTACTCTTGCTTTATACGAACTAAAAAGTCATATTTCATGTAAAAAAAGAACTTTTTCACTAGTACTAAAAGTCTCACAAAATTCAAAAACATTTTTTTTTTGTGAGATCTCTACTACTTGAACAAAAGTACTAGAATTACTTAGTGTTGAACTTTTAATACCAAGTCTTGAATTGGGAATCAATTATATATGAAGCAACAAAGAGTTGTTTTGTGTTCTATGATCTTTATTTCAACTTTATTCGAGAGTTACCTTTTCTCCGAATTTATTGAGAAAATACATAGGGGCCCCATTTTTCAAGTTCGCTTTGGGCCTCATAAATCTCAAGGCCGGCCCTCATTGTATATTTCAACACGAGTGGTTTTGTTGGCAATAAGTGGGTCCTATATGTAGTCCATTTTGCAAACTAGTGTTTGGACAAGAGAAACTGAGGTCGGTGGTCATGTCCATAATGGCAGAAACTATCAAAATGAAAGAATAACCTGGATTGGAATAATTAAGTGCTTCAAGTTGATGTACTTCAATGGAATTTAAATGAAGCCTTATTTGTTTTTTACAGGGTGTTTGTAGCAGAGACTATAGTCGTATAGTTTTATTAGCATGCGTTATATGACGTTTCTTTGGACAAAGAAACCTATTTTAGTTTCATTATGGTGATATCTTCTTATTTTTCATCAAGTTTGATTATGGTGATGGCATTTTTTCCTTATTCTCATCGAGCATGGTGTTGGTGATGTCTCCATACAAAGGTGCCTTGCGCTTTCACAAAAGCGGTAAAAATTAAGTTACTGAGGATGCCCTTTGGGTTTCCCTGCACCCCTTCACGCATGTTAACCAAAGAAGGGTCATAATGGTGTTCTGACAGGTGCTTTTCCAGCTGATAATGTTTCGTCCATTTGTGGGAGAGGTTATAGCTGCAACACTCAAAGAATCTGATGCTAACGGTTTACGTTGTACGTCTCTTATATACTTCTTGTCCATTTTAATCACCTTAAATTTGCTTTATCATATTTTATTCTTTGCTTTTCAAATTATTGTCTTTTTTTTCCAGCTAAAGTCCTTGCGACAAATTATGTCTAAGCATTCATCGTTGGATTTGCCATAGTGCTGAACGATGCATATTTTCCTTCCCTTTTTGTCGCAGTTTGCTGTTTATTTTGTGCCATGAAGGCTTTTGAATTAGGCAATTAGACAGCATTGTTAGAAATACAAAGGGACCTCCCTACCCACACCCGCTGTTAGGAAGATTCCATCTTTGACTGCGATGGCCCTTCAAGTTATTTATTCCTCAAATTGACCAGTAAACTTCCATTAGAATAATGATACATGTACAACAATTAGTCTCCAACATAGCTCCAACACACTCATTTTCACTTGATCAGATGTGAGAAAAGGCAGAATAATCAGAATGGCAGCGCTTCATGCCAAATCGGATCACAGCTTCACTGAACTTGTCAAACCAAGGCCTTGGAGATTGTTTAAGCCCTTAAAGAACTTTCCGAAGGCGACATACCTAAGAAGACTCCTCCTGAGTAACAAACCCAGTTGGTTGCTCCATATAAACCTCCTCAATGAGATCTCCATGCAAGACTTTGACTTCCAACTGAAATAAGGGCCAACTAAGATTGGCAGCAAGAGAGATGAGAACCGGTGAAAAGGTCTCCGCATAATCGACACCATAAGTTTGGGTATAGCCCTATGACACAAGATGAGCTTTGTAACCCTCAACAGTCCCATTAGGCTGATACTTCACGGGGAACACCCAGTGACACCCAACAGTAGTCTTTCCAAGAGGAAGAAGTACCAACATCCAATTATTATTGCTATGAAGAGCAAACATCTCATCCTCCATAGCTGTCTGCCACTTAGAAATAGACAAGGCCTCCTGAATAGTGTTAGGACAAAAACAGAAGGCACAGAAGTAGCAAAAGCGCTAAGGGATAGAGAGAGGTGATCATAAGAGACAAATTGAGCAACAGGATGAGAAGTAGTACAAGTGCGAATACCTTTATGGAGTGCAATGGGTAAAGAATTTGGGGATGGAACCGAATCAGGAGACAAGGGGGGGACCGGATCTCGCAACGGTGGAGAAGATGGAACGGTGGGCGGAAGCGGAGCCTGTGTACCTTTAGGATGGCAAACATATACCTGCAATAGCAGAGGAGGCGGGGGGGAGGGCACACGAATGTGCATGTAGTCTGACAAGTCCTCAGAGGAGTAGAACTAGCGAAAAACAGTAAGGACTCATGGAAAGTAACATCGGCACACAGAAACTAACAACGAAGGGTTGGGGAATAACACTTATATTCCTTTTGAGTGCGGGAATAACCCAGAAACACACACTTGATGGACCGCGGATCAAGTTTATCCCGATCAGGGTCCAGTGCATAAACAAAACATGTGCACCCGATTACCTTAGGAGGTAGGGAGTAAAGTGGGCGATCAGAGCATAATATAGTAGTTTTGGAGGTATTAATTAACCAACGTGGGACAAGTTCTAACAATGATGAAGTTGCATTGGCAAGCAAGTGGCATTTGACTTATTTTTTCTGTGGTGTTAGATTAGTAGATCCCTGATGTTGTATAAGGTGAAGGTCTACGTCCTGTGATTCTAGTCCAACTTGATTGGGTATTGTTAATGCAAATTGTTTTGCCCTTGCACTGTCGCTTTTGGGCTTTGGCAGTCCATGTAGTGGGCCTAGTGGCAAGAAAGGTCTCTGATTATTCCCACAAAAATGTGTCTACTTACCAATGTCCCAAATATCGAGTGAGGTTAATGCAATTCACCCTGGTGTTTAGAAAAATAAGGAAGACGAAAAGGGAAGAGGATGCTTTTGTTGCTGTTGATCCCACTATCCCTTGGCCCTAATTCGCATATTGTCCATCTAGTAGTTCTAATTTTGGAAGAATGTCAAATTAAGTTTGAATAGTGCAATTCCATTGAAGTTGAATTTGTTATTGTCAGTGTCGCTCGGATTTTTTGATGATATCTACGTGCCTGCCCATCTAATGCCAAATCCATCCCGTCTTGAGGCTGATCCGGTAGATAGGTAAGAGTCGTTTTTGAACTGATTATTCTTATGGAATACCTACTGTAGAATGCTCCTGATCAAGTCTTATATATATTATTCGTGTAGCACATTCAGTTGGGTATGGGAATATGAAGGACAGAGTTTTCCTATAGACGGAACTGATGAGGTTGGTATTTTGCTTTGAAGCTTTTCAGTTATTTAAGATAATGACGAACTCTATTAATTAACAGAATCTTATATTCCTGTGTTCAATTGCAGATTCGATTCCGCGTTTTCAGTATAAAATATCCTCCGATACCAGTTGAGGAAGAAAAACCAGAAAATCCATTACCAGTTGAGCAAGAAAAACAATTAAATATGAAGGAAAAACAATCCAAGCCATTTGCTCCTATGGTGGTTACTGTAAGTTCACCTTTTAATCTAACGTCCCCAATTTTTTTGGCTCCTTTTGCTGAGGCATCCAATACACTCCTTTTGAGTGTTGTGATATGGCGTTAAAGGTGGAACTGTGTGTGGTGGATAAACCATTTTTTATTGGTTTTTCCTTATTGAAATATATGGGGACACGTGATGGCCAAATTTTGTGTGTTAGGGCATCTCCAACCCATCCCCTATTCTTCGCGATATTATCATTTTGGAGGATCATTCTCCTCCTCATCCTGCAAAACTTTTCTCCATTTTAGAGGATGGGCATTGGTCGTTTAAGTATAGAGGAGGGAAGGAAAAAAAGAGGATCATCATGCAAATATGGAGGATGGAACTTCATTTATGCATGAAATGGATAAACTTATCAATTTCTACATTCATTTTTCATATGATTAGTACTATTTAGGATGGTACTCACAATACCTAAGAAAGAGACCAATACTTTGTTGGAGACTTGGAGGTAATTCATAGGCGATCGTTTTTTTAATATATTTTGATAAAAATGTATAAACACGCTCAAATTTGTTCAAAAAAAAATTACTTATAAAGAAGAAAAAAATAGTGAAATCAAATGTTGGAGGAAATGAGAGAACTGTTGGAGTTTTAGATAGAAATAGTTAAGGATTTTGAAGAAATAAAGTAATAGGGTTGGAGATGACATGAGTAGTGTAACACTATATATCCACTTTTGGAATAAAATATCTTGTTTTGATCCTGTAAAATAGAGTTTTAAAGGGTGTTGAATTATATGGAAGCATTTTAGCCTGTGTGGATTAAATTATCAAGTAAGTAACTTGGCTCAGAGGTTTGTGACAACGCTTTCTTCACACATCCCTGACTTGATGCTTAGTACCTCCTAGTTAGCATTTAGCTCTATGCCTCTAAAATCAGGAAGTGAATTTCTTGATAGTACCATTGTGAACAATCTCATCTCTATACCCTTTCCACTTGTCCAATTGGATGCACCTATATAGAAGCGAAGGACCAATTAAGTTTATGATGTAATTAAATCATACTCATATTGTGCATTTTGCCAGTGCGCCAAGTTATAATATTTTGGGTTCAGTCAGCCTCACAAGAGGGACCACGCTCTACTTTTGCATTGTGCTGTGATTAGTCCACGATCCTAGTACCAACCTTGCATTACTGAAGATAAAGTTACAGTAATATACTACTTCAGTGGTGCCTTATAAATCGAAAATGATTGACACTCTGCTCGTGTTCAAAAACTCCATGAGGAGTGCTGCTTTTAGAAATTGCAGTTTCTGTGAACAATGAGGTTACCATTTTACTATCTCTATATTTTGCAGGGTTCACTTGATGCTGATGGTTTAGGCCCCATTTCATGGTGGTTATAGAAAGATTGCTTCGACTCTAGTCGGTTTGTTCGAAATTTTCCAGTGTGTTCGGTGTTTCTAAAACAAGAAATAGGAGTGGCGGCTTCTGAGCTTCTGGAATAACTTTTTACTTGGCCATGAGGAAACTGGAACAATAGGCTTAGGTTTTGCCATCAAAGGTGTATCTATTTATTTCTGATTTTGTATTGTGCTATTAATTTGACTCTGCTATTAGTTTTAGCTTGATAGGAAGATATGTTTAGGATGCAATTACAATTTTGACCAGAAAACATTATTTTCCACATATTTCGAAGCATCCAACAGTGTCGCTTGAGATGTTAGGTTTACTTTCCTCTTCTTGTTTGATATTTTTCTCTTGTTCCTTTAATCATGTATCCCTGATATTTAATTAATAAATTTTTTTTGCCGTTCAAAAAGAGAGATGTGAGGTTTACAATCATCCGCCCGTGAGATTCAATTGTTGCTCTTACCAGCTTATTCTTTTGTGATGTTATGTGGTGTACTCGTCAGTTCAGGTCGTGGTAAATATTTGGGATATGTATATGTACTTAGATAAGCCCCAAGGGTTAGTCCGGTTGGTTGGTGGGTTTGCCTCACATAATTGACCAGTGTTTGATTCTTGGTGTCAGAGTCAAACCGCAAGAAAGTAATTTCTTGTGAATCCTCTTGTCATGACGTGAATGGCCTGCCTTTGACTAGATTGAACTGAAAATTATTCGAGGTACGCGTAAGCTGGAAGGGACACCCACGACCATCGAAACAAAATAATAATAAATAAGAAAACCATGTATGTATACGTAGACATCGATGATGTATGGGCATGGAATGGTCCCACGCCAGCTGTGTTAGTTTCAGAGGACAGGGTAACAAGAAGGAGAGTGAGGGTAGGGCCTGCATGCAGTTTACAGCCGTTGTGGTCTGGTCCTGTGGTCCAGGCCCTATTGCAACCCAGAAGTGCCAGACCTCATTTCACGTGTGGGTTAGGGTCCACAAATTTTACATACTGTAGTACGTCGCACTCGTGTACCCATAGTAGTAGGAAGATGCTGCTATCCACAAAGGCTTCCGAGCAATTAATGTCGAAAGCAAATGCTGCCAAATACTTCGGTAAGGAAATCGACCAATTTGATCAAGAAAAAAAGAAAGGGAAGTGATGGAGAGAGTGTAAGAGGACTAGGGTTTGGAGTGAAGAAGGAACGTTATTTCTCCGTTGTTATCTACATATATCTTTTTATACTCGTAGGAACGTGGTATATTGTCCTTGGTCGAAAAATTAAATTAGTCTCACGCACCTTGAGACTCGGGTTGGGTTCATGCCCTTTAAGCATTATGGGCTCTAAATAAGGCTGAAATAAGACTTGAAGATCAGAATTCAATCAATTTCGACAAAACAAGAAAAAGAGTGACACCTTCTTTGTGTGGGACCCGGGGTGCTGGTGTGCGGTTTTGGTGTGTGCATCCAAGCTGTCCATCTCAGCAATCAATGACTCATATATGTTTCTTAATTCTTACCGATAAGAGTACTTTTGCGAATCTGAACCATCGATTGCAAAGAAAGACGGCTCGGATGCTGCACACCGGAGTCTGATTCCCTTTGTGTGGTCCTTGGAAGACTTAAATGCAAGAAATGGGTGCCTAATCCTGGTGGGGCTTTATCCAAAATTTATGAGTTGTTCTTTGATGTAACATTGCTACTCTTTTGACCTTTCCCACAGGTGATGAGTTGGGTGTTTCGGTGTGTGATTTTAGTATTTGTGGATAAGTTTTGGGATGTCACACCTAACCTATATGTTGGGTTTAAGCACACGTCTGAATAGGCACTGCCAAACAAGACCTTACCCCATCCTCCAAAAATGTGTTGTTTGTTAAGCAAACTCATATAGTTCAACCACTGATTAGTTTATATTCCAGAAAATGAGGATCTGTTTGGTAATAATATTCCAGTTAGGAAACTTCCACACGATGCTTGAGGCTAACCGTTAACCACACACTAAAAGAATGGAATATTAAAGAATGGAATATTACAGACTGAGACCACAAAAAGTTTATTATACTCCCTCTATCCCGATATGTTTCTAATACTTCTAATATTTCAACTTTTTAATGGAACACAATGAGTACTATTATAAAGTTTTCGATTTTCCGTGAAAACCTTATACTACTAATTTTTAGGATCAAATGAGGATGCACATTCTCCCTTGCATGATTTTTTGAAAAGAGAAAGGGTATTAATGAAACTTTTATGAGTCAATTTCAATTGGACTTTTTGTTTCTCCTAGCTAATTCGTTCCTCTATTTCAAATTCCGACTCACATTGGCGTGAAAAGTGAGAAAACGTAGAGTACAAATTTAGAAATACGGATGAGATCACGACGCCTCGTTTAAAGTGAGAAAGCCTAGAGTACAAATTTAGAAATACGGATGAGATCACGACGCCTCGTTTTCAAAGAAAGATGGAGCATCGTCATCTCATTTGTATTTTGATGATGAACCAAATCAAAATAAGCGTAGCTACTACATTTGCAGTAGCGTAGTATTTAGGAGAAATATATGGTGCTGAACTAATTATTTCAAAAAAATGGAAAATTTCGGTAGTATTTATTTCGCACTAGGTCCCATTCAATTGCAGCCTGCAAGGAAAGGAAAAGAAAGAATACGAATATTTAACTGTCTTGCATTTTTAATGTGTTCAGTTAGTAAGAAAGTTAAGGAACCTATGTCTCTAACTTTTCCACTAGGTCCCTCAAAAAATACAAGATTTTGGAAGAATTTTGCATCTTCATTCATTTCTACCTAATTAAACTACTACTTTCCAACTTTCTATTAAATTTCTTTTATCTAATGAACGCATAAAGAAAAATACTTTTCATTTCTTTTATTTTACTTCACTATAATTCTCTCGGGAACAATTTACTTGCACTAGTTTTTTGACAAGTGAACGTAGTTTAATATAATCACGTAGTATTTGAAACTCCACCACAGAAATAATAATTACAATTAGTAGCACATGTTTTTAGAGCAGGTTGTCGCACATATGTAGAAAGTGTACTTCTGTTATTGTAGAATATCACCAAATCATAATGCATCATTAGTGATGCTATTATTCAGCTTAAGGGAAGTATAATTAGCCCTAATTAAATGCATAAAACGAGGGTCAAAACCTTCCAACCTGCCCTATAATTATAGGTCGTGGCCTACACTACCTCTCAATTTGTGGTTGAAACTCACAAATGTTCCAACTTCCAACTTCCAACTAACTTTCGTTTTGTTTTGGTTTTTTATTTTTCATTGTTTTGATTTTTGACCTGTAGTGTTTTTTGTAATAGTTTTTACTTATAAATATAGTTTTTCTCGGTCCAAAACATAAAAAAAGAAGAAAAAAAAATGTTGAGACCACCGTGCGGTGTGAAAAGAGTGGGGAATGGATTGTAGGAATTAATCAGAGCCAAGCTGGGCTGGGACACAATATATCACTCCCTCCGTACCAATTTGTTGTGTTTGTTTCCTTTATTGAACGTCTCAAAAAAATTCTATATTTTTTAGTTTATAATATTTTTTATATTCAATATGGATCTTATTTGATAGATCTCAATTAATTTTACTAAACAAAGATTTTGAAATTATAAAAAAACATTATAGATTATGAAACGTAGACAAATTGGGAGGGAGTATCCAAAAACAAAACATTGATACCACTAACGAGTGCATAAAAGATGAATGACTTGTGAATCGTAAATCATATGTACAATCAACTATGATGGGTCCCGTTTATAAAATACAGTGTGTGTACATATATAAGAATTAACCAGCATAATTACCAAAAGAAAAAGAAGAAAAGACTTAATCAACTTTTATCCACAAAATACTCCTAAGTTGATCGATACATCCTTAGCTATGAAAAGAACCATGCACAACAACAGAGTTGTTAAAACCTGTAGTTAACCCTATTGCCAAAGAAGCCTTCGCTGAGCTTAGAAATTGAGAGAAGAACCGATCAAATTTTTACCGATATCTTACTGAACTAACTTTTTACAGGAATCCTTAAAAATATAATTATTTTGAATAAGTTGAACAACTCCTCAATCATTTATGTGAAATCTCGAAACGGATCTCACACAATGCTGAGTACATTTGGTGTGCACCGAATAGCGTGCCCATAGCAAAAACTAAAAAAAATAAATCTCAAATTGGCAGGGACAAAATTGAGAGAATTTGATCAAATGTGACTTTTAACTATTTACAAAGCTCGAGCGCTCTCAACACAATCATGACCGACAGAATAATGAGTTGAGGATAAAAAAAAATTTGAAACGACAGAATAATACAGTAGTGTACATAAGTTGGTTCTTTTTCCGATAAAAAAAAAAATGTTGGTTCTTTTTAAAGTTTTTCTTTTAAAAAAAAGAAAAAAAGTTGGGTCCCACGTCGACTCAAAGAACCCCAGAATGGCATGCCCTTTTCATCAACGACAACATGGTGGACCCCACTCATATGCTCTGCTCCTCCTCCCACTATTTCCTCCCCATCATCCAACGCTCCACAATTATCCCCATCATCTCTGCCGTCCATTCTCTGACCCCACATCCACTAATAATGGTGGTTGAAAGCTTTCATTACATGTCTCCTGAACCCATGACACCCGACCCAAACATGCTACTCATGTGACCGACACTCACTGCTTGTGATTGTCCCGTTTCCTGGAATTTCCCCTGCCACGCGCCTTCCCTAAAGTTTACACAGTACGAGTGGGGTGTTGGTGTTGGTGTTGGATTCGTGAAGTCTGATTCGATCTAGACCGTGCTTTGCTATGGTTCCGGTTCGGGATTTTACCAATGCGTTGTGTATTTGTTGTTTCGATCGTATTACTGTTAACTAGTCAGATAGAAGGACTCAGGGAGTGTTGTGCACCCCTCGGCCATCATGTTTTGGACTGCCTGATGCTCTTGGAAATTTTGATTTAATTTTAATTCATTTTTACCGGTAAAATATCAAAGCACATCCAAAGTCCAAACCGTCCAAAACATAATCGGACGGCTGAGGGGTGTGCGGCACCGTGCACAACACGGCTGTGTACAGCACCCTGGATTCCCAGATAGATACCGCGTGTGAGATAGGCGTGTGGTGTTTCCACTTTCCACCTTCTCTCTCGCCTCTCTCTCTCTCTCTCTCTCTCTCTCTAATCAGCCTATATAGTTCTGGTGTGCCATAACTCCTTCACAAACGCATTCTCTTCTGCATTGGAGTGCACAAGAATTCATCGGAATTTGGCTACGCGTATCATCGTTGTGGAAAAGTTTTAGACAAAACAAAGTGGATCTTGTTGAATTGTTGACAAAGTATTAGTGGGAGAAATGGAAAGCTCATTGAGTTACGAGTCTGGTCATGATCTTAATCTCAAGGCGACCGAACTAAGATTAGGGCTGCCGGGGACGGCGGATGAGCCGCCGGAGAAACAATTTTTTCCTAACAAAAGAACCTCGTCGGAGATGATCAACAGCGCCTTAGATTCCGATAACGCCGATCAGGAAACTTGTGCTCCTCCTTCCAAGTAAGTCATGAGTACAGTATTTTTTCTGTTATAACTATGTGCCGGATCAATTTGCGCGTTTTTGCCAATCAATTTTACCATCCACAAATGTTACATATTTTCGCCAATTGGCTAATAATGGTTATGGATGAAATATTGGCAGGGCACAAGTAGTTGGGTGGCCGCCGGTCCAATCTTACCGGAAAAATTGTTTCCAGCCGAAGAAAGCTGAGCCGGATAGTTCAGGAAACTTTGTGAAAGTGAGCATGGATGGAGCTCCTTATCTCAGGAAGATTGATCTGAAGATTTACAATAGTTACTCAGATCTCCTCAAGGCCTTGGAAACTATGTTCAAGTGCACTATTGGTAAGAAAAATCAAGAACCCTTAATTAATTTTCACAGCAGCTGATTTGTTTTTGCTTTTGGTTTGTGGGTATATAATGCAAAATAATTTATCAGGATTCCAATTGATTTATGCAGGTGTGTATTCAGAAGGAGAAGGATACAATGGATCTGATCATGCACCAACATATGAAGACAAAGATGGTGATTGGATGCTGGTTGGAGATGTTCCATGGGAGATGTTTGTGAACTCTTGCAAAAGGATGAGAATCATGAAAGGATCAGATGCTAAAGGATTGGGATGTCTTTAATTTAAGTTCATTGATTTGAACCCACCAATCAATTAAACACCAATCACACACACACACCAAAAGAGATCAAAATGCTTTTGGTCAGATGTTAATTAAGGCACATAGATTTGTTGAGTAATCACAAGACTTGCAATTTATTTATATATGGCTCTTGGTTTTCATATGAAGCCTTTGTGATTTTAGTTTTTCAGCAAATCCATTGAACTGATTGAGCAAGATATGGAGATATGCATATCTGCTTCAGATCTGTTTGTATATAAGGCAAAAGAATTGTTACTTAGTGTCTTGCTAGGAATTTGGGGTACCTGTAATGATTTCAGTCACTACACATCTTTGGCGACCTGAATTGCGGGCCTTCTGAAATCTGTATTTGGGATTGGAATCGTACAATTTGTCGGAAATGTAGGAATGTTGAGTAGATCATTTAATATAAAAAAAATAAATTAATTGAATACTAGTAGTCGTATGGTTTGGATACCATTTATAAGGATGACCAATATCATCTGGAGAATAACTGTAATAGGATCGTGTATATACGAAGTAAGGATTGTTGAGGCTGAGTTTCTAATAAGGTATTTTCAGTATTTTTGATATTTTCGGTAGTTTTGTTATTCTTCCACAAGTTATTATCCTCACATACAAATTGTAGTTTAACAATACCGAAAATACCATAATGGGAACTCAAATTTCCCAACAAATTTCCTATTGGCCCAGCAGTAGGCCCATCAATTCACAACCAAGATGTGCATGGTTCGAATCCTACCTAAAGCACTGCCTTTGAAGTATATTTCCCCCCCTTAAAACTCCCACTAGCAGTCATGTAATGAATTTTTTTGTTTTTTTATCTTTTGTTAAAAAATGTTCACTTTTGATATTGCTTCTTGATTACAATAATTTCAATAGATCCAAAAATTAGATCATGTTTGAGAAAATAATCACTGTGTTCGTTTCCTGTTTTGCAGCCAAATTTTTTTGAAATTCACTTCTCCCAAATCAGACTTCCAGATGGAGTTGCACGCCTTGGCCCACATTTTATTAGTCAACTTTTCCCACATGTGATTTGTCAACAGTGGGCTCCACTTTGGGTTCTTGGGAACCGGTCTTGAAAATCACCCCTTGTTCGGTTTCCAAAAACCGACCTCTGCCCCTTTTTTTTTTTAAAAGCTCCGTACATCACGTGGACCACAACTGTCCATAGAAAAAAGTTGAAGGGGTTGTCTTTCAGTGGCTATTTACTCGATTTGGGGTCAGCTGTGAGTGGGACCACTGGTCCTAACGTAAAAGGAGCTAATAGGCTGCAAATGGGAGGGACCCACAGCAAATTTTCGTAAATAAAAAAGGGGCAGGGACCCACATAAAAGGAGCTAATGTCTTTCCATCCGATCACTCTTTCTAAATTATTTAGTTTAGAAGCACAAAACCAAATTTTACAACAGCAAACGAGCAAAGTGAATGTACTTAAATTTGACTTAATTGGGCATTTTTTTTTGCTAAAGCCGATTCTTTAAAATTCTTAAAAAATTGTTCCTCTATCTAAGGTGAATAGAAAAAATATAACAAAACAAGTCAATCATATATTTGGAAAGAATTGGTTTATCCTTCCCGGTTACTCTAGTTCCCCCAATTTCACTTATGTTTTTTTCAAGTTAAACCCTACACATGCAATTATATATTGTTATTTTAATTATCCTAATTAATATGTGGTTAAATGATTTTACTTAGATTATACAATCTCTAATAGAAGCTTGACATAATGTTCTAGAGATACTTCTCTCACTAAGTTTGAAGTTTTTATCACCATTGTAATTATGTTTATTTTTGGGTGATTAAAGATATAAATATTTACTAAGTTTATATTTTTTTATCGTATACTTCAATTACTCTATTAATATTTTTAAATTTAGAAAGTCGAGTCTTTGATACAATGGATTGAATTAGTAAAATATGAATAAAGAAAAACATATGTTACATATTGTACTCTTTTTTAATATTGTTTTAAATTTACCTTATTTTTATAATTTATTTAGTAAAATAAATTGGCCCCATTTTATAAATTTGTCTGGGACCCCGAAAATCTCACAGCCGGGCCTGATTAATATAGCAAATTCTGGTTTTGAGCTCGCTAGAATGCAACTTGCCCCTTGCCATGGATGTATTCTGTGTTGAACTTTTTCTTTGTATTGTACAATCATATTCTTACTGATTCATGTGAAGTTGTGACAGCTCCTACAAGTATGATGTTATTGGGGAATATCTAGTTGGGCCTATTTTGATTAGAAACTAAAAAACAGACTGGCCCAAAATGCATTATGGGCCGAAAGACCATTTTTTTTGTGAAACCATTCAACAAAATGGGCTGGAAAAGTAGAATTGGCTAGAAAAATGGATTGGGAAATTTCCAAATTGGGCCCAAATAAGAGGCCCATTTGCTACCGTCCAAAACTGCCAAACCGATCAGCCCAATCAGTAACTGAACCGACCCAATTGTACCTCACTCACGGAGGATGCTGAAAACGACAATCTGCCACAAGCAGATTAGTTTGGAAATTGACTTTGACCTCGAAATGAGACACATATAGAAGTCACAAATAGAGAAACGACCTTGACCCTCTCTCTCTAACCCAGACCCTCTCTCTCTAACCCAGACCCTCTCTCTCTAACCCTCTTCAACCCCAGCCGCCTCAACCTAGGGTTTCCGCCTGGGGGGGTGGAGCGGCTCCTCCTCCTCCCCCCCCCCGGGCTCCTCACCCCCCTTCTCCTCTTCCTCCCTCTCCTCCCTCCTCCCCTCCAGCCTTTCTCCCTCTCTTGCGGCTTCTCCCCTCCCCATCTGGTGGGATCTGACGGTGGCCGCAGTGTTGGCTGCGGCTGCTATGCCTAACGGCGTGTCGGTCCGGCGGCCAAGCGCGCCGGTTCCCTTGCTGGAGGATCTCGGTTTTGGCTCAACGGCTAGCGACTGGGCTGCGTCTAGGTGGTGAGGTCTCGCGACCTCTGGTGGCAGCGGAGGCAGTGCTCCTGGACGGCGATTTTCACCCGGTTGGTGCTCTCTGTGGTGCTGAGGTTGGGTGTTTGTGCGTGGTCCTCGTGTGGTTGAAGTTCGTCTTGGTGATGCGGCTGTGTGAAGCTCCGTGGCGACGCTTCGGTGGTTTCCGGCGGTGGCGGGTGGCGGCGGTGTGGTTGGATCTGGTAGTTAGGGCTTTTCTGGGCTTGGCCCTTTTGCCGTGTTTTTTTTCCTTGTTGCTTTCGGCTGTTTCAGCAGTAGTGTAGCGTCGGCGTCGGGGCAATTTAGCCTTTAGGGCGCGTAAGCCCCCGGCGTTGGTGGAAGTTGGATGCTCATCCTTCTTCTCTGGGGCCAGGCGATCTGGTCGATCGCTACGTTATTTGCTGTTGTTAGGCTTTGTTCTGTACTTTGAAATTCCGACGAACCGAAAAAAAAAAAAAAAAAAAGAAGTCACAAATAGATTTTCCTATGACTCAACTCTCTGGTCTCTCATTCCACATATATGGTAGGAGAAACGCATATTGTTTGCACTCAGGCATTCTTTATGACAAGGATGAGGTTCATCCATTAGACCAACTCATTTGTCTTGCTCAAGGCATCTGAAACATGCTAAACTAGAGAAAGCATGTTCGTCATAGTATCAGCTATTTACGAGCATATATTTTGTTTCGTGAAGGGATTAGTCATTTGTTTTGACATCTTGTAAATTACAAGAGATCATTCAATGCTCTTAGAGCATTACTCCATATAGGTTTTGCACCACACATTTGTATGGCCACGTGTCGACTCCAAAGTATGGTGCAGAGAGCAAATTTTCGATAATTTACTTACCAATGTTGGGAATTAGGGTTACTCTTTAGTCAAGACAGACATGACCTGAAAATAGGCCCATCATAATTCGCACAGAGGAATCCATAAAAAAAGTATAAAAAGCCCAACAACATCAGAGCCCAATAAAATCCTGTAGACCAGTTTTTGCTCCGGATCTTAACCCGACTCCATCTTGTGGAAAGCACACGTACAAACGGTTCAAACCACAAACAAGCACTTCGTATGCGTTCTACGCACCCCTGCAAACTT
Organism: Vaccinium vitis-idaea; assembly: GCA_963854785.1. Taxonomy (NCBI): domain Eukaryota; kingdom Viridiplantae; phylum Streptophyta; class Magnoliopsida; order Ericales; family Ericaceae; genus Vaccinium; species Vaccinium vitis-idaea. Next base: position 3,691,264 of record OY978216.1, on the reverse strand, counting down.
TAGACCCTTTCTCAGTCAGGGAGGCCTCTCTCTCTCCTCTCTCGTCTCTCTCTCTCTCTCTCTCTCTCATCATCATCAGATCGAAGATGCTCGGTCGCCTAGCGACTCAACGTCTGCTTGAGATCCGTCAAGCTTTCCGCCAAATTCCTCAGGTTCCCTCCTAATTTCCCCACATTCTCTTCTCGTTAATTTTTTCAACAAAACAATCCGGTTTCGATCTAATTTCTTGTAGTATTTCCTAATTGATGCAGACTTCTCGGTCCTTTTCGACCGCCCTAAATTACGTAAGTTCAATCGTCTTTTATACACGAACTTCTGTGGAATTGATATGTAATACATAGTACTACGTGATTGAGGTTTTAGGTATAGTGCAGCTCGCATTTCTATTATTTTAAATTTCTTCGCGTGATTTTGTTTTTCTGCGCAGCACCTTGATACTCCCGATAACAAACCCGACCTTCCATGGGAATTCAATGATGCAAACAAAGCAAAGGTAAATGATGTTTAAGACTCCAAATTACCAGATATCAATCCTTTTGTTATCCAGTGAAATGTTTGTGTTTATGCATATTTCTATGTGAAAAATGGAATTTTTTATACCCTATCCTTCATTTAGCCTCATTCCACTTGGTTTAATGGAATCTTAGTTCGTTGACTGTCATTCCACTTGGATTAATAGTCTTTGGAGTTTCAAGTAGGATTTGGCTTCTTGTTATCGAAGTGTTTTGCGTACTAGATAGTAATAGTGTGTGTTTATTTAGATACATATGCCTTTAGTTGTTATTCTAGATACAGAACTTTTTTTTTTTTTTGGATTTAGATATTTAATTTCCAGTGATGTATTTTTTTTCTTTCAATCATACTTGTAAAAAGTGATAGCGATATCGTGACTTCTTAGCTTGTGCTACGACCAACATTCGTTCAACATTGGGCCCTGAGCAAAGCTAAAATGTTTATAGAATCCAGTTGAATCCAACTCACAAGCCTAGCTAAGGGGTTATATCTATATCTACTGAGATTCACTATGTGGACCTAATCAGCAAGTTTTTATTGCTCAACTATCAATTTATAAATAGTCTATGGTTATTTTCTTCTTGGTATCTCTCGCATGGGAAGGGGTAAACTCTGTTGGCTCAGCACATTATATGCGTTTAAATCTTGAACTCAGGCTTACCATTTTATACTTTATTTGTAGGTGAAGGAGATACTATCACACTATCCATCCAACTACAAGCAGTCTGCAGTCATTCCTCTGCTAGATCTTGCACAACAGCAGCATGGAGGGTGGCTTCCTGTTTCAGCGATGAATGCAGTACGTTTCATGAATTTGGAAGCAGTTTCTAGTTTTCCATTATACCTACAGATACATTCACACACATGAAAGAATTGGTATTTTGTTCGAGCATTTGTTTATCTGGGTCTCTTTGAAGTTCTTCAACTTTCAGCATGCGCTTCTCTATCTTTGTTAAACAACGTTGTGGCCCACATTTCTATGACCATAAGTTATTGCCTTGAATGAGCTCTTGATGAACTTTGTGTAGACATGGTAACTTAACTTATATTGCTCATCTGGTCGTTGGTAGTTGTCTGACTACCTTGGCTTATGTTTGTAGACTTAACAAACCCTGAAGTAGCTCAATAAGAAGTCTAATTTATATACTCTCATGAGTCATGACTATCCCAAAGTTGTCCGTATTTTATGTTTGAGAAACCCAACTTCTTACTGAATGGCAAATGCTAAACAATTTTGTAATCTTTTTATTAGGTAATCTGAATTGAAAGCTATAATCTTTTGCACCAAATATTATGTCGCCTGATAAAAAAAAAATTTGTTTGGTCATCTCATATGGTGTTTGATGAATGCCAATAATCATATGCCCGAAGTGTTCATGCCCAAAGCTTACTTAAGAAGTTGTCTATGCTGAGTTTTTCGGGTATTGATGAAGCATTGTTAAGTAATCTGTCCAGCATTTGATGAACATAAGTTATGCAACATTTGGAAGAGAAGAAGCTAGCTCTAGATTGGAGTGAAAAGCAGAGAGGTTCTTGCAAATACTTCACTTAATTCTTATTAGTGATTGAGATATAAACGGCTCAATTTAGTTAAGTATGTTCAAGTCTGTGTCTGTGATAATGTTTCGAAGGGGAAAAGAAACGAGTTTATTTTATCAATAAAAGGTCCATGCATATGATCGCCTTCAATTTTATGAGGGAAATATTCAGCGCATGGACTATAAAGTTCGGATATTTCTAGAATGGAGTTGTATCCCGGGATAGTGGCACTACATACCTGGTATTTGATTATTTTAATTTTTTTTTTAAATTTAAGAAGTATTGGATACTTTTTAGATAATGAAGTTACACATCTAAGCTTTTACTATGCGATTGAGATTGTGCGATTTCTACCATTGATAAAAGAATAGTTTCTGGACAGACAAAAGCTTAATATTTTTATATTTGGTTACTGTTTATTGAAGAACAAAATAGGTAGACTAAAGTAATATCGGTTGTGTTTGGTTAGATAGTTTAGTTTAGTTTAGTTTTGATGATGTCATAAGGTGTAATGAGTGGAGAGAGAGAGAGAAATGAGGGAAATGATGATGTCATCAAAACTAAAACTAAAACTAAACTGGGAAACGAACAGGGCCATCGTACTTTTTCATATGTTGAATTGATGAATCTTTACTATGTCGCATGTTTGTATCCATATCGCTTTGACTCGCTAATAGCTATTAAACTTGTTTTTAATTCCTAAATTGGTTCATCACCATTCTTGAACTTATGTGTTACATGATTATAGAAACTACAAGACACCCTTTTTACAAACATGTCTTGGTCGTATCTGTGAAACGAAGTCCCACATTGCCTAGGTACCAAAGTAATATGAAATATATAAGCGTGAGGGCACCCTCACTTCTTGAGCTAGCTTTTGGGGTTGAGTTCTACCCAAGACCGTGTAACAGTATCCATATTCTCCTTTTTGAAGTTTTGCTTATCAAAGTATTGTGTTCGTATCCCGTATCACTGTCCATGCTTCAGACATGGGTTGCCATGGCATGGACAATGGATCGCAACTCGTTGAGTCTCCATTCATTTCATTGGTCCTACACTTCAAGTTAGATTGGCTGGTCATGTGAAATTTATGCTAACTTGCTTATATTAACAGGTGTTGCTTTGATGACTATGTCTTTATAAGTAAATCGATCATACCCCCACGTATAATACACAGTTTCATGCCTTCGCCCTATTATAAATTTGTCCTCTCTAACGTTTCGTGTCGTATATCTGAATCTTTTCCTTCAGTGTAGTTGCTATCGCGAACGGACTTATAGCCCTCTCCTAGGATGAGAGGTTACCCATGTTCTAGGTTGTTTCTTTTTTCCGTATCAAGTTTTTTTCTTTAAAGGACGACTGGTCAAGTTCTTATCTATGCTAGCCAGAGTGGAAAATGGAACCTTAAGCCTAGTTTCTAGTTTGGTCTCTTTTTTGTTTTCTAGTGAAACCCATATTGTCCTCTTCACTAAAATTCAGCATTGTAATTCATGTTGGTGTTAATGGTACAGGTGGCTAAAGTTATCGAAGTTGCTCCTATCCGTGTGTATGAGGTTGCAACATTCTATTCAATGTTCAATCGAGCAAAGGTGATCCGTCATTCTGATACCAGTGTCTCAAAATTTGGTTTCTTGCAAGTTTCAGCTTGTCTGATAACCTTCTTCTATTAATTATGCAGGTTGGCAAATACCACCTTTTGGTTTGTGGCACAACACCTTGTATGATTCGTGGTTCACGCGAAATTGAAGATGCATTACTAAAACACTTAGGGGTGAAGCGCAATGGTGAGAATTCATTCTATCCACTGTATTCATCAATTTTGATCTAATTGTACAGTTGACAAAATCCTCATGAGAGATTGTGCGATTGGAATGCAAATTGGATTTTAATTTACAGCACTTGTGATTTTGCAGAAGTAACAAAAGATGGAATGTTTTCTGTTGGAGAAATGGAATGCATGGTTAGTATTTTCTCACTCATTTGTCTTGGCCTGCAATTTTTTGATGGTCTTACCACTGGTTTTGCTCAATGCTGCAAGTACTATGTGAAAATTATAACCAAGTAGCAACATTCATGCATGAATTCATTCGTACAGACCAAAAAAGTAAAGCTCATGATGAGCGTGCCTGAAAAATGAAAAAGTTGAGTTTTCAAATAAATTGCAGATGGGGCAAGCGTCTTACTGTTGCTGTCGCTTGCCTATTTCGTTTGCTTCCTCCTGCTGCTTTATCTCAAGTCTCGACATCCTGGAGTTGGGATTGATAATAAAGAGAGAGCACATCTTTAAGATGCCTTTCTGCCATTTTCATTCGATCTATAAAAAGTTTGCACAGATAAATTCTCGATGAACGATGCTTGCGGCAATAAATGATGTTGCTTTGTGCAGGGATGTTGCGTAAATGCTCCTATGATTACAGTAGTTGACTACTCCACTGGATCTGAAGGATATACCTACAATTACTTTGTTAGTACATCTAAATCATTCCATGTTTCTGATTTTAGGAATTTTCACCATCTAAACAGAAGATTTTCGAGTATTATGTTTGTGACTAATGTTTAACATACAGGAGGATGTAACTCCAAAGCGAGTTGTCGAGATAGTTGAGATGTTAAGAAGAGGGGAGAAGCCACCGGTAAGACAACTGGACTGGTTACATTTGTTTTCAGTGTTTCGATTGTTGATATGTTAGACTTATTATCATCTGGTATAATCTTTGCATCTCAGCGTGGCACTCAGAACCCCATGCGCATTAATAGTGGGCCAGAAGGGGGAAATACTACATTGTTAGGTGAGCCGAAGCCTCCCCCGTGCCGGGATCTGGATGCCTGCTGAAATCAACTTGGGTAGATTTTCTGTTGAATAATCCAAGCTCAATTGTTCATGGGCTTCCCTGAGTTGTAAACGGTTACCGACTTCGATTTTTTGTATTTCCCTGCTTAAATGTATTCGAGTATATTTAAGCTCAATATAAGGTCATTGCGCCTCAAGCTAGTTCAACTGCATTGCTATCTGTTAACTTACTAATCAACCATGAATGGACAGTTGACAGTGGTTTGTGAGAAAATGCCTGATTTGTTGTGAAGCTTAGCTGAGTTTTAAGTTCTTGAAGTTGCATTCGTTTCGATTACTCCATAATACACATCAGCCATCGTCGATGCAGGAGAGAACTATTTACATGTGTTGTTTCTATTCAAATACTCGCTTTTTGTAATATTTCCGTCTTGAGGTTACTCCCATAGTCCCATTGTTGACACCGAGGATTTGTTGGAGAAAATTGACGGTGGGGCCATTTGACTCGTTGTTAGCCATAGGGGTGAATTGGATGAGTTGAAATCTTGTGTCTCACACAGTGAAGTTTCCCCGCAAATTAAATGGCATTGGAGAGGAATTTTGAGAGAGAATGTGTATGTTTTTGCCCAGAGAGGGGGGGAGATTGATGTTTTCTGCTAGCTACTGATGAGAACTGGGAAGAAAGAGGAATGAAAGTGTCCAAAAACGACTCTTTTCTGGTTAAAAATTGTTTACTTTTCGAAACCGAAAAATTGCGAGGAACACCCTGGCAAAATACTCCGGTCCTCCCCAACTTCTGAAATCTCATTGATTATTAGCGTCAATTTTGCTTGATTTTTAGGAGTGTATTTATTTTAGTAGATTTAGCTCGTTGACATGTTAATTCTTAAAACACTTTTAATTATTATTGTCATAAAAGTTAGTATTTCTTTCAGAAGCCCAATAAACGTTTATTCCTAAATTACCTCCTGCCTTAAAAAATAAAAAATAAAAAAATAGCCTAGTTACCATACTATGGCCCAAGTTCCAAATGTCCTATACAGTAATGTACATGTTTTATGCCATTCGATTTTATTCGTCTTTTCTCGAAACGTACATAGTTTCAATACAAGGATGTTTTCCACTTCCTGCCGCCTGCCACAACGGGTGAAATTTCATGCAAAATAAAACTTATTCCATGTCGCTCAGCAGATGACATATAATCGCGAGAATGCTCTCAAAACCGTAGAGGCTATTGAAGAACAACAAGAATCAATACTCAAATCATATGAGCAATTCCTAGCTGAAAAGTTAATATAGATTTCTACACAACAGCTGCCCTAACGAGAAAATTATCTTCTCATCTAAAATGTCGTCTGCAGCTGTTCGGTAATCTACATCAGTTAGCTACAGGTGTTCAGCTAATGTTCTAGTCAGACTCGTGCTTAATAATCACAGAAGTCCCAATCCGACAGTTACTGTTGGGATCATTCAGTTGCAGGCCATGGTCATTTTCACTCGAATGCTTGCTCCATTCCGTTCCTGCAAGAACATTATTTCATTTATTCTCATCAGAATGATTGGAAGCATAAACCAGCTGATAGAAAGTCAAGTTCTCCATGACTATGCATAACCCCACCAAAAATGATGATAAAGGAAATACCGTGATTACTAAATTGGATTTTCTTTTATTCGCCACAGTTTATACATTTTTACCACAACATCATATCATGACAATAAGATATTCTACTGAAGATACAATATGATAAATGTGATCAAGAACGTATGTCCCCATCCGCGCACATAAAAGGAGCCCATGCCCGTGTAGGAACCCTCTAAATAAAGGTCACTGTACAATGTTTTCCACATGCATATTAATTGGTTATTCAACTTTGAATCCAAATGTACAATGTTTTCAACATGCATATAACAGTGAAATGCTTTTTTTTTTTTTTTTGGTCAATCGGTAAACAGTGAAATGCTTTGAATCCAATTTAATAGTATGGGATGCTGACCAAAGCTACTAAAACTTCGCAGTATACTCAAATCCCATCTGCAAATGTTAAACGGTCCTCAACTAATGGATTAGTTAATGTGCTACAATATAAAGTACCTTTTCATTCACTTTTTATTTGATTTTGATGCTGCACAAAAAACTCTTTGGCATTACGTGCCACCTCCGCTTCCAATATTGCTTCCAACACTATGTCTGATCCTTCTGCATTATCTGATTCCAAACTGACGAGTTATTTCTCTTCATAAACTTGTGAATGCAAAAATGCAATAATATCCATGATACGAAATAATAACCTGGTGGACAAATTACATGCACAAAGCCACAAACAGAAAGCACTGATCAAGCAAGCAAGAATTTTTTGAAATTAATGTGTAAAGGAAATAAAAACGAGGTATTCTTGGACACAACAAAGGTCTATGTTACACGGATTCGAGTAGGAGTGCAGGTGTGGGTATGTGTCTATGTGTCGGATTCATCTGCATTCCTTCTCAATTACACAGGGGCGGGCAGAAATAAGAATACTCCATAACCTCTTTCTTTTACTTACCCAGGATAAATGGTCTTTAAAAAATGCCATTTAATGCATAATATGGAGTTTTATTGATTGCTTTATGGTAAATTTGAGTTACAAAATGTGCTTGCTGAGCACTACCCAACTAATCATGTCAGACACGGATCTCATACCCTTACCAAAGTATAGAGCATCCACACGTGTACTTAATACATTTAAAGAGTCCAGTGGACATAGGCAAAGGTAGTAAAGGCCAACATACGGTAGATAATGCAAGTCTCATCACTAACCAATTTAAAGTACTTCTGCAAAATTTGAACTAAGCCATTTCCCAATACAATGTGTTTTTTGAAAGATAAATTGCTCCCCCGTTATTCGGGAGGATCAAAAGAATGATTTTCGTGGAAGCATCAGCTGTAGAGTAGTCAAGCATAAGAATGGTTCAAATCTGAGGGTAGTCACTTATGCAAATAATACGAAGTATAAAAAAACATGGTTCGAGTTGAAAATGGGGTCAAGAATAGTTATTACTTGTCTTCAGTAACAATTTAAGAGTTGGATTCAACTTGTCTCTACAACTACTCAACTTGTCAAAAATCTCCCACAAGAAGTAGGACTACACAGCATTGCTTCATCTATCCAAAGGTTTCCTAACCATTGCACCAAATTTTTGAACTTTAATTCAAGGTCAAATTTACAGCTCAAAGGAGACATCAAAATGATGCTATTCCATCAGACGAGACTTCAATATGGTCAACACTTAAAGACAAGTAATTTCATCTCTGTCTAGATTTTCTAGAACAAACGCACTTATAGAAGCAATTTTCAGAACCAACATCACTTACAGAAACAAGCATATTCCAAGCACACATAGCTTCAACTGAAGGAAAGGCAATTTGATGGATTTACACATCCCAAATGACAAATTTCAGAAATTTTCCATTGTAGTCGCTAAAGATTCATTATATGACCAAAGCAGAAACTATTTTACATAAGGACGAAGAGGTTAAGAAAGCATGTGTAAGAAGCGACATTCCTAAGATGCAAGCTTGTGGTGTTGTGCCCAGGAGAGGATTATTACCCTTGCGATCTGGCAGCAATCCAGTGCTTTCAGCAGATACGGGCAGAACCATAAGACCAGATTCATCAGTTAGCTCGTCAATAACTTCACTACTTTTCGTCAAACCCGAATTAAGAGCTGCTGATTCAGCCAATTTAGAATAAGCGGTTGCTTGACTGTGCATATCAGAAAATCCTGAGGTTGCTGACATCAAATTCTGGGGAAAAGGAAAAAATATAGTTCATCGACATTGGTAGAAGACTCATGTGAAACCAATATGATATCGATAAATGGTTATGACACTAAGTAAACCTTAGCATCTGAAATAGTTGGTCTGTTCTCAAAATCAGGTTGTTGTGTTGTGTCAGGTTTTTGTAGTTCAGCATTATCTGGACCAAAATAAGAACCAGTGAACCACCAAATGCGTCAAATTCAAGCAAGAAAAAGGAAAGCCATTCACTTAAGAATTGAGAGGTCTCGGAAAAATACGGAACCATTATAAACAGATGTTTGGTCAATATTGTCCACAAGCCTTCGAGTCAACGGGCCAGGATTCAAAAATGAGATGGTTCGAATTTCATGACGTATGGCCTCTAATTGAGCCATTGTATCTTGCAGTTCTTTATGCACCTGCGAGTTAAACACCACGAGAACATCAGGCCGCACCATCAAAGCAATGCTGTTTACTCCAGTTAAAAGGAAAAACTAAAACATGAACTACACAATCCAATATCACAGAGTTTTCACACAATTTAACTCTCTGTTGGTTGTTTTAAAAACAAACTTTGCATAGCACTTTAAAGAAACTTGTATGGTTAACGACAGAGATAACTTGGAAAATAACACCTTTAAAAAATACTAGACAGATGTTTCCAGATTCTCGAAAACCACTTCTAATTATAAAAAAAAAAAAGGGATGGGATATGAAAATGATGAGTGTTTTGTCATCAAAAAGTAATTTTTGCAAATCTTATTCAGAAAACAACCACCAATCAAGGATTTATAGTTGATACTCGTAAGACACAAATACAAAGGTAGATTGAACAACATGAGTTGTTTGCAGAATCACTGCACAATAAGTACAGAAAATGATACAACCAATCAGCTATTTTTACCTAATGTGCCTACATCTTGGGAGGAGAAAGAAAGACCTGACGAGCTTGATTTTGCTGCATGATGTTATCGAGTTGGCCTCGAGCCAACTGGACATATCCGATGGCACGACCAGCTAATCTCCCTACTGTTCTCGCTATGATTGGGAGATCCTTGGGGCCTAATTATATCACAATTCGTTTAGTAAAACTATCAAAACCCTAAATCAGCATCAATCATCCCAAAGAATTTGAGATTTGAACATTAGACAACTGTATTCGCATGCATAGCGAAAACCCTAAAAGTGCACGTTCGTACGAGTATATAAATATTTTGTATATACAGAGAGAGAGAGAGAGTGGGGGTACCGATTACTGCAGCGGTTGCTCCAAGGAGTAGGAACACCTCTCCGTACGAAAATCCCAGCATTGCTTCCCGTTGCTTCTTCTTCTCCGACGAACGAGAGAACCCAATGCGCGCCTGAGTAAAATTGGGTAAGTTACACTCAGCCCCCCATATTTTAGCTATTTTCCTTTAACTACACCTATTTCATATTTTCAAATCAGTCCTTCTATTGTCCTATTGTGACGAAACTCTTGCATTAACTTCCACGGAGGAGTTCTCACTTTTTGAAGACTCTTACACGGAAGAGTTTTCACTTATTGGGACCACGATAGAATTTACCTTTTCAAAATGAAAAATTCTAAAATCAGCCAATGCCTTTCGAATTATGGCTAGAATGAATTATGAATTTGTAGTGTGTTTGAAAGATATATACATAATGTATTTTGCAACACTAGTGTTTGAGGGATATATGAATAATACATTCTATAAGTGAAGTTGTTAACAAAAATTAGAAAAATGAAAAAATGATAAGTCAAAAAGCTTCTCTCCCTATTTCTAACTTTTCTTCTCTAAACCCATAGCTCAAAAACTCATTTTTACAAAATGTGTTTTTTATAGTGGTGTGCCAAACACCAAAGGAGTAGAAATCAGGAAATCAAGGTTGTGTTCGTTTGGGTTCTCAAGGCCCTGGACTCACTTTTTCAGTTGTGGGCCCCCATTCATTTTCTCTCTCATCAACATTTATAGAAATGCTACTCTAGTGTATATACTTTGTGCAAGATGGGTTCGTGGAGTCCACTTCAAAGACCCACACAAATGATCCAAGCCGTCCATTAGTTCTAAAATTATTCTTTCAGTCATCCAGAAAAAAATCAAGTCAATCGTATAACTTTAAGTACTTAATCTAGTTATTTAACTCTCTTTCAAACTTTAGTCAAAATTTAGCATCCTAAATTGTGAATGAATAATTAGAAGATGGATCAATCACCTATAGTTTTTTCGAATGAGCTAATTTTTTAGGAGTGACTCAAAAAAATTATTTTAAAAGTTAATGAACAACTTGGATCATTTATGCGGGTCTTCAAAGTAAGCCCTACGAACCCATCTTGCACAATGTATGTACTAGAGTAATATTTCTAAAAATGTTGATGAAAGAGAAAATAAAGAGGGGCCCACGGCCGAAAAAGTGAAGTTAGGGACTTGAGAACCCAACCAAACAAGGCCAAAATGCCAAAATTAGTATAGGGAACCAAAGTACCAAAGTACCAAATACCCTTTTAGCCGAAGTGTCACGGAGAGTACAGTTTTGGTACCCAAAAAAAGAAAACAAATCTTCACCCGATTAAAACCCTATATATAAAGCGAAAGCCCCACATCAGCCAGACTCGGACAGCCGCCGCAAAGCCCAAACAAAATCCTCTTTTCAAAGAAGATACATTTGATGCTCTGATGGCCGTTGCCCTGAGAGCAACTGGCTTCTTGCAATTGAAGAACAACAACAATTCCCAACACCACCATCTTCTCATTCAATCGTCCAATTGCCCGAGAGTCGCGATTTCAACCAACAGATTCAAGACCTCAATGGCTGCTCTCCGTGTCACCAACCCAACAGTTGGGCTCTCAGAGACTTTCACCAGATTGAGAAATCAAGGCAAAGTAGGTATTTTATTTTTCGTTGCTCATGTTTATTTGGGTTTTTCTGTTTATGGGTTTGCTTGATTTCTGCTTCCTGTTTCTGGGCTCTGTTACTTGTTGATCAACTGTTTTCTTACCGTTTTGGCTTTTCCTTAATTGGTGGGTTTGTTTATTCAGATTGGAATGGTTCATATCTGCCTGCGGTGGGAGTAATGCATGATTGTTCCTAGTTTCCTATGTGTTAGTAATTTTTAGGCAAAGAGGAAGTTTCCACTGAGAAGACGAATCTCAGTGGCGTTCAGTATAAACGTACCACTTGTTTATTCGTAAAACTGACCTTTAAATTAATTTCAGATGGTGAGGTCTTGATGGCTTGATCCTTTCTTTTCTATGATTGTGTTCTTGTGGTAGGTACATCACTATTGGAGTCGAAAAATTCTAGGCTAACAACAGCAAAATCAGTTGTACAAAGTTGCAAACTTGCCCCATTTTTCATAATCTGTGTCCTCGACAGAGCTCAATGGAGAGAGGATTTCATGTAGCCGACCCAATTGATTGGGACTTACGGCGTGGTAGTTAGTTTGCTCTATTTTTTTTTTGCTCCGAAGTTAGTTTGCTCTATGGTGAACATAAAATTGATGAGGAAATCATCTTGGACAAACATATTCTAGGAAAAGTTCTTGGTTTGACAATCCTATTAACAAATGCAGCTTGCAACTAGTGAAAAAAGCGCCCCTTGAGTGCTGTCCATTTATTTGTTTGATTGTAACCATTAGTATCCTATGTTTTTCCTAGCAACGTAGATGAGATGGAGCCTACTTACCCGTGGAGTTGATGTTCTTCTCTTTTCTATTTTATTTACTTATTATATTTTTGGTGAAAAGGTGGCTTTTATCCCATACATCACTGCTGGCGACCCTGACCTTTCAACGACGGCAGAAGCACTTAAAGTTCTTGATGCTTGTGGGTCAGACATAATTGAGCTGGGTGTACCATATTCTGATCCTTTGGCAGATGGTCCAGTCATACAGGTTTGGCAGTTCGGTTGTCTGGTCACGTTTCTTCTAATTGAGCAATTATTTAGTAGTTCTAATTTTTCTGGTCTTTTTTTCATATCCTCAAATAATTCAGGCTGCTGCCACACGTGCCCTAGCAAGAGGGACTAATTTTAATGCAATTCTTTCAATGTTGAAGGAGGTACGCATAGCAAATCTGCTTCTTTTTTTCCCCCTCTCTGTATCTTTCCTCATCACCCCAACTCACCATTTCTCTAGCACCAATTGGATGCTAAACTCTGTCAGAACTGTTTGCTTGCAATAAAATGCGCCTATATGCTGTCATCAAACATTCCATTAAATCTAGATCTGTTTCTGTTTTCTGATAAAAGGAGACAGAGCATATGTTAATGTCATTGATGCACCTCTTTCGTAACCTAAAAGGGTTAATCCTTGTTGTTTTGCTGGGCAATTGCTCTAAGTGAAGAGAAGTATATCGGTGCCTTAGTCTTTTTTTCATTTTTGCTGTTGCTTTGGTGGGATTTTGGGGTAATTTACTATCGCAGTCATGACTCTACCAGTCTTTAGTTAACAACAATGATGTGCTTGTAAGTTATTTAAGTCAAGATTGAACCTTGCACACGAATCTTTTCGTCATTTGTGGTTGATTGTTTCTAATTTTGAGTAATTACATTTTGGATTGACAAAACAGGTAGTACCTCAGTTATCTTGTCCGGTTGCGTTATTTACATACTACAATCCAATACTTAAGCGCGGGGTTGAGCAGTTCATGTCTACCGTGAAAGATGTTGGCATACATGGTAATGTACAACACGTATCTTCTCCATCTTCTGAAAATTGTATTAAACGTAATTTTCGAAGTTGAACAGAAGACTAACGAACAATTATGATTTGACATTAGACTAGCCAGCTGTTTTTAAAAAACAGTGATAATCAGAACTTGCATTACCAAAATAGAAACAAGCAATGACATTACGAATTTTTTCAAGGTTTTGTGATGCTTGGCGAATGGCAAATGAGTTTACTCCTTATTCCTAACCATGACACCTTGCATCAAGTTTCTGTCCCTCTTATGCCTTCGCAAAACTAATGCCAATGTGCTCTCCCTTCTCCAACTTGAATACTTTTTGACCTGTAATGTTGCTGAAAATCTTTTACCGTAAATTAAGGGATTCTCATAATGGTACGGTTGCTTCATGTCAAATTTGGTTTGTTTCAAATTCACTTTCCACCAGTTGAGGGCATGTGTGCACATTTACCAAAGGGATTGGGGCCTCGTTTCAACGACTGATAGAACCTGTATGTGTCACATAGTGCAGACTTGATTCATGGATGTGTTCTTTTTATGATGCTTGTATGATTGGCTGGTCTTTTGTTTATAGACTTGTAAGGTACTGTTTGGTTTGGTTCACCGGAATTATAAAAGAAAAAGGCTGTGTTTGGTTTGGTTCACTGGAATGAAATTGGAATGGAATGACATTCCCTTGGAATACCCATTCCGACCTTTGGTCTGCTAAAAAAATGGCAGCATTTACATGACAAATGGGACATCGTTGAACAATGCAAGTCAATGAACATTATTTTTAAACATTCCATTGGCAGGACAAGGAATGAAAATTCCATTCCTTCCCAAAATCATTTCAGCAAACCAAACGCAACCTACCTTCATCTTTTAACACTACAAGATGCTTATAAGAAAGGTTTTTGCTATCCTTGTATCTCTTGCTTCTATACCCCTACCGTTTTATAAAAAAAATTCTTTTCAGGTCTTGTTGTCCCTGATGTGCCATTGGAGGAAACTGAGATCTTGAGAAAGGAAGCTCTTAAGAATAAGATTGAATTGGTTAGTTTCTCCATGCAATTTTTCTATTCTTCTCCTAGGTATCAGACACGTTTATTATAGTGCTAAATCACCAATTCACCATGCTTTGCTAGAAGCAATTTTTGCTCGGTGAGTGCTCTAAACAGCACATCCGTATACTTTAGAGGATTTTGTTATTTTTGTATTCACTGTTTGTTTCGATGATATCTTGCTTGATAGTGTTTTTGGTAATCAGGTCATTGAAAAACCTAAAATTGGTGAAGTGGCATAGGTTTCGGTTTCAGATTAATATTTTATCCATCTTTGGATTCTCCTTTGTCCTCTTCCGAGTTTTTTCTTTGTTGACAAGGAAATCAAGTTTTCCAGAAGTTTGTTGAGAGGGCTTTCCCCGAAAACACAATAGAAGATGAAGGAAGAAAGATTATCCTTGACATCGCAACTCCATGGAAGTCAATCTAACCCAAAAGGAACCAAGATACAGTCTCTTCAAGGAAGAAGAGAACCTTCCACTTCAAAAAATTGAAAAGAAGTAAAAGTCCTTTTGGATAGTGGTTCTGCAAGTACATGCCACAAGGGGTATTTCTTTCTTGATAATTTTGTTTCCATGAGAGCAAGTTATCAATTGGATAAATGTGAAATAATTACCTTTATTGCTCCAAAAATATAAGTGGCTTATTCATGACATGAACTAATTAGTTGTGGCTTGTGAGTTATGAGTTTTCAGACATTGGTTTATGTCAGCATACTTTCATGATAATTATAGTAGTCTAGTTGTCACTCTATTCTTTTTCACTTAATATGATGACTCTTTCTTTGTTTTATTTTGTAATTAAGGTACTGCTTACAACGCCCACTACTCCAACACAGCGAATGAAATCCATTGTTGAAGTTTCAGAAGGATTCGTGTACCTTGTAAGATCCTTTTTTCCCTTGTTGTCAGTGTTGACAATACTTTGAGATTGGGTTCTGTGATTGACGATTTATTCATTTTTCATCGATTCTTTTCTCAACAGTTTGCTGTAGATTAGTGGTATTTCAGTAGCTTATGGCATCCATGAAGGTGGTTTTACTGAATTAGATCTCAGGACATTCTGGTAGAACTGATACTCTAAGTTTATCATACTTGCAACATCATCAGTTAACATCTTTTCCCACTTCCCCTTTAACCTAGAATTATTAGTTAGACCCCCGCAGTGACATATTATCTAAAAGTAAATTGTGCGGATTTCTTGAACGGAATAAAGGAACCAACCAAATATGGTATTGTTCAAATATCGGCATATTAGTCCAATCTCAACCCCTCTTATCTATGAATCAAGCACAGCCTTGGTGCATGTGGGGATACCAATTTTATCGCAAGATTGCTGTCTGACATGATTTTGTGCCAGTGTATAACTTTGATGGCAGATTTCGATTTGGAAGACATTTGAAATTTGAAGTCCTTTAATGGACTACTAAAGTTTTGCCACTGTCATTTTCTAATCGTCATTAATCGGTATCAATAGTTAACTATGATGGTATAATTAGGTTTGTCAATTACTTCACCTATACATTTACCATTTCTTGAGTATTTCTGTTTGTGATTGATCATCACTTACTGATGAGCTTTTGCTTAGTTGAAATTTTAATCGACAGAAAAGGATGGATGTTTGAAATTTGGATCCGATCTCCATCCATATAACTACTTCAGAAAATACTGTTAGAATAAGAACCTCTATATTTGTTTCCTTTTGCATTAGATAAATTTTGATTAAATACTTGCATATGCGTCGTCATTTACCATGTTATGGTTCTGGTATGTTTCCAAAATGATTTTTCTGCAGTTATTGCATTAATAGATCAGAAAAATGATTAAGGTAATGGTAATCCCATGTCCCCCTTCGTTTATACTTCAGAGTATTGCTGTAATTTTGGACCTTACAATTCGTAGTTTTGAAATGTAGGTAAGTTCGATTGGAGTCACTGGGGCTCGTGCATCTGTTAGTTACAAGGTTCAATCTCTTTTAGCGGAAATTAAAGAGGTTTGCTTTCTATTTTATTATTCTAGTCACAGGAAATTACTAGCTTACCTTCTTGCGATCAATTTGGAAGGCGTGCAGTTGTCTTGTCCAACTTATGTTTTGTGCTATTTGCCATTGTTTGGGAGAGCTCTGAAGTACATTCAGACATTAATAGACATTGGACAAGTTGTTATGCATTGTCTTCATCTGTCCCCATTCTCTATTGCAAGTTCGCCACCCTCTATCCCACCCTTGTAGTACTGCCACATGACTGCAAGTTGAATCCAATGTGGACCATCTGCCCTGCTCTCTATCCCAACCCTTAGTGCTGCAACATCGCAAAAATTTGAATCAATTATGATTCATGAATTTGTAATTATCCAGAGATTTTTTGTGTTTAAACAATGTCAAGTGAAGAGTGAGTTTCAACATAGTGTTAGGACCTTGTCCGGAATGACATTTGAAGCTCTGCTTTGTAGACTGGTCATAATTAGAACCTTAGGTTTATGATGCGATTGGTTTATTGTACTTTTTTCACAGGCAACAAGTAAGCCGGTGGCAGTTGGCTTTGGCATATCAAAACCCGAGCATGTGAAGCAGGTTTCTCTCGTCAACACGAACATCTTGACCTAATGGATTGGTGGTCTTCTGTTGAAGTAAAAAATGCTAAATGCAGTTAACTAATCAATCTTTGATTGTGTGTTTGTTACAGGTAGCAGCATGGGGAGCTGATGGGGTGATTGTTGGTAGTGCTATGGTGAAACTGCTGGGTGAAGCAAAATCTCCAGAAGAAGGGTTGAAAGAACTAGAAATCTTCACCAAGTCATTGATATCTGCGCTGCCGTAATCTACAACTCTTAGGCCATTTTAAGTTAATCTTGTATCTTCATTTGGAACTTTGAAATACATCAACACAGGGCAAAAAGGGGGTGGGGGGTGTTGGCATTCAATAGCATTTAGATTTCCTAATCGCTAAATGTTGAGATGATATGTATGAGTGTTATTCAAAGCTTTGCTTGAGGAAAAATGAGCGCACTTGCCGTCATTCACCTGAATTGAGTTGCATCTGAAATTCGTCTCTTGCAATATGGTCTATTGTATTGAACTAAAAATTGGGTTCCCAGGGACAGGAAAATTTGTCAGTGTGGTGTGGCTGGTAATATATGTAGCCATTCTTTATATAACTGATATGTGGTATTCGAAAAAAAATTAGAAGCCACAAGAGACAATTTCCAACTGAAATTTGATCATCTTTATAGGGCTTTCTTCGACAAGGACATGGTATATGGACCAATCATGCAAATAAGACAAGCTAATTCTTTAATGTCAAGAGGACAAATCACCCACACATTCCAAAAATGTCTCTGCTAGCCTATGAAAGTGCCTAAACCCCCTAAAACCTTATGAAAGTGTCTAAATTCCTAAAACCCTATGAAAATGCCTAAACCCTCAAACCTCATGAAAGTGCCTAAACTCCAAAATCATATGAAAGTGTCTAAACCTCCAAAACCTTATGAAAGTACCTAAACTTTTTAAACCCTATGATATCCTAACTGTCTAAATCCGAAGTGTCTTAAACTCACTATTCCCTACCCCAAAGAGCCTAAACCCCCTAAAATTGAACCCACCCCCAAAATTGAAGAGAGAGAAATCAATTTCTCACACCATCAATTACTCCACGCAATGAGAGAGAGATAGTGAAAAGTGACGTCCCAACAATTAATACCCACACCTAGGGGTGCACATACACCGGGTTGGGCCGGGTTCGGGCCGGGCTTATACTAGATAATAACGAGATTAGTGCATTTTCAAGCCCGGCCCATTTATAATCGGGCTTCATTTAATTTGCCCAAGCCCAACCCAAATAAAATTTTAATTTCCCAAACCCGTCCAAGAAGCCCATTTATCTTACTAAAGCATAGTATTATAAACATAAATTAATCAACTATAACGATCACAATTACAATTCACAACCATAATAATATATTTAGAGTTTTAAGTTCTTACAAAAATATTAAAAATAGACCTATAAATTAAAATGCAATTAAAATATTCAAAAAGATGGAACTCTCCGATATCTATCAATCTCTAAATGTAGTATTTAAATAAAATATTATGTAAATCTGGGCGGGCCGGGCCGGGCTGGGCCTTAAAGGAGTTTCCCAAACCCAGCCCATTTAGTAAACGGGCTTAAAATCTCAACCCAGCCCGGCCCTATGGGCTTGAATATTTATCCCAAGCCCTAAAAAAAATGGGCTGGGTTGGGTGGGCTACCGGGCCGGTGTGCACCCCTACCCACACCATCCATTTCTCTCTCACCTCCCAAAGTCCAGCAACTTCTTTTTAACGTCCCATCAAGCTGGAGAAAAGTGTCGGGGGCTTTCTTTTTGTCGACCGAGTGCATAAAAAAGCGAAAATGATTCATTAAGGGTATTTTTGTCTAGTATTGTCCTTAAGCCCTCAAAAACTTCCAATCCATGTATTAAATGACTTAAAATAAGTTAGGCTGTGACACAAACTCATTAAAGACGCCAAACTTGGCTTTTTGCCAATTGCTGACTTCAAATCTAAAATATTTAAATTCCAGGCAGGAGCAACAACTACATTGCATTT
This sequence comes from Vaccinium vitis-idaea, assembly GCA_963854785.1. NCBI lineage: Eukaryota > Viridiplantae > Streptophyta > Magnoliopsida > Ericales > Ericaceae > Vaccinium > Vaccinium vitis-idaea. The sequence goes on along the minus strand of OY978216.1, from coordinate 3,672,331 downwards.
CGAACAACTACATTGCATTCAGCTTTACTCATTATACATATGCATGGACGGTTTGATTTCTTACAATTTCCACCACGTTCTTGATAAACAAATGCGCAAGAATTTATGTATTTCGTATTTGTTACTCTTTCATGCTGTGTCTCACAAACCATTTTTTTTATTTATTATTTTTCCTATCCTTTCTACCATTGCCTATCAAACTCAAAAGTGGTTGGTTGTATTGTATCAGTCATTTGCTTGATTTTATTAAGACAAAAATAAACATACTTGTACAGTATTTATGATAGTTACGGTTGTAAATAGAACCAAATTATTCAGCTCATGTTCGGCTAATAAAATGCTTGTGCTATGGTTAAAAACCGAAACTTGAAATGCATATTGAAGCTTATTAATTTTCTTGGTCCGATAGGTTTTCACTTCAAAAAATCCAACTACTTCAGGAAATTGACACTCTTTTGAGATCCGCAGCTTGAAGCATATGTTGAAGATGTTGGAATTTTTTTTTAGAATTTCGGATGAATAAAATCTGAGTATTCGGAGGGTCGATTCATCTAATCTGAACAATACGGTATTAATGGTGTTGATTAATACCAAGTGTTTAGTTCTGGATTAATAGTTGTATCAGTTTTTTTTTCCGAGAAATTAAATTCCCGTATTGTTTCCCCTTTTGAATTCTCATATTGATTATGGTATTGAATATTTTAGCTCATTGTTTAACTATATAAAATGAGTCTTGGGTTTTGACTTGACATACAAACCAAAGCTTTATATTCCATAGTCCTCCTTTCGTTTTCAAAAGAGAAAGTACAGACACCTGTTCGTTAGATAGAGCGATCTAGTAGGTGTTATTGAATGATTGTTTGAAACCACTGTATCCTGGGAGGCAAACATCGATCAAAAACTCAAACACCCGTAGTGAGGCGGCAAATTTGCTTTAAAGAAACCGTGTCAAACACAGGTCTCGGTTTGATTATTCCTTTTCATTACAGTTTTATGATTTTTCAGAAATTATAAATTCGATTATGGGTTTTCCGTACTGTTTTTCCAACAGAAGATTATTGTTAAGGATATTATACACACCCAAGGTAGAAAAAGGTTGAGCTTACCATCAGGAGCAAGTACACATACATGAACCTGATCAAATAACCATTGGATCAAACATCCATAATGACATACATTACTAAATTATTTACAGATTCAATCTGATTTTCCAATGTTTTGTCCTGAAAAGCATGACCTAATTACAATTAGCAAAACCTGAAAACTTGAGGAGGTTATGATCACAATTTAACAACTAACAGACAAGTGAACCTCCATGCCCTAAGTGGCTATAGCACAAGTGAAAACTTTACCCTATTCTAAATGCTGAAGTCTAAGTGAGTACAACACAACTGAAACATTATCCTATTTCCAAATGCTGAAGCATATCAGTGCTGGATTTTGATACCTGATTGGAGACCCGATTGAACTTTGCTCGAGAAATGGGCTTCCAGCCTGCAGACCAAGCAGCCAAAAGTAAGAACTTAGATCTAACAACTCTTCTTCTTTCGATGCGCGCAACTATTGAATGATCTTTGAGAGAAAAAAAAAAGGAATAAAGGGAATATGCAGAGTTGAAGCACCATGCCTGGATGCACATTTATAATAGATGGTTTCAGGAGAGTTGTAGGAGCGTGCATTCGCAAACATCCTCCTGACGTCTGCAACAAACATCTCAAAAGTCACATAATATTGCTCTGACTCCACTCGCTTCGACATTGTTTTCAAATCTGCATGATTCCGGAGAATCACTATCTCAATACAAAAGGGGCAAGAAAAATCTCAAACAATTTCTCGAAAGTCAAAAGCACAAGATAGCACACAAGGACTTCATGTAAGCTGATAATCTCTCAATGCTGGCAAACCTTCTTTCGATCGGCACAATAATTGTTGAGATACTTGATGCAAACTATAAATGTACGAATGTCACATACACACTAGGTTTGTGTTTGGATAATGAAATTATGGAGCAATGTACCAAGGGAAACAAAAATTATAGGAAAACCAAAGAAATGCATTAGCTTTTCTTGGTGTGAATTGGTATCTTTTCCTTACCCTCAACAAGTAGCACATGGTTTTTACTCTTCCATGGAACCTTCACTTCAACAAATTAGCTTATCCTGCCGATCAGTTGTCAATTTCACTGTGTGCCTTCTCATCATCAAACTGACAAATGTGGTGCACATTATGCATATGTTCCTCTACAAATATCACCCAACTCTCTTTCCCTCAATTCTTTCGTCTCACATGAGGAACTCAAAAAGCAAGAGGAAATTATTTGGTGCAATGATTATCAGGAACAGAACTTATAACACTAAAAAAGAAGTAATTGCATTTGCACCTTCCTTCTTGTGAAGAATACGAAATCAAACTCCTATTGACCCACGTAAGGAAAGTGAATGGCAATTCAGACAATACAAAAAATGACACTGTTATCTTTAGCCAAAACCTCCCTACTTTGTTTGACGAAAAACTCTTTCTAAAATTGAGAGCTTCAATTACATGTTCATCCCATGGGAATACTGCAAAACACAGGTTGGCACTGTTGGAACCTCTCCACCTAATAACTTGAAGCATTTAGGATCCAAAATTTCTCCAATTGACTACTCCGAAATTTGTATGAAGGCACAAACCTTATCTTTATGTTCACAAAAATAGGAGCAGAAAGCAATAGCCTATGCAATTATACATTCCTACTGGCAGAAAGAAGATAAACATCGTTGAGATAAGACTTGACTCCGACAAATCTGCATCATGTCAGTAGGTCTTGCTCATCCATCTTTAAAAGACAAAAGTAATTACACAGGATGTTAAATGAAGAACGTTAAACTTACCCATGGGATCTTTAATGATGTCATAGTAGTCAGGCACCTCACGTGCATCAACTGGTTCTTTGAATGGCCAAGCATCAGGATGGTCATTCATTGCCTGTTTAAACGAAGACTATCAACGACTATAAAAATCTACTTTTAGTCATGAAAGTACATCTAAACTTAAAAGAAGAGTGCTTTTTAGAACCCCACTGAATTTATTTCCTTCTATGAATTGTATCAATTCTACAAGTCTTCCATCCATACAAAACAAAAAAACAGCTCCGGACTTTCAAAACCTCTGCCCATCGAGTACAATTATCCACAGACAGAATACCCAAAGCTCGATAACCTTGGAAAATATCTATGGCTTTGCTAACTGTACACTCTGTTATTCCTTCACTATCAATCTACAGTGCCCACAGGTCGGTCACACTTTGTAAAAGAAGTGCAACAAGTCGAACCAAGGATCCATCAATAACCTTCAATCCATTAACAATTACAAATGGGGAGTAGTAGAAATGAATAGAGAAAAGACTGCAGTTCTTTTTTTTTTTTTTTAATCGGTAAAGCCTGCAGTTGGTTATTGATCGTATTCCACTTCCAATTTATAATCTACTTCCCATTGAACTAAGTCAGCAAATGCAGCCAAAAGAAACATCCATGATCATGCCAATGAAAGAGGAAAAAAACAAAAAAAGAAAAGAAAAGGATCATCCATGGTCATGAGCGTTCTACTTCGATTGGGAAAGATTTCTCAGATTATCTCACGGTTGACTACATGGACGGTACACTACCTGAATATATGAACTAGTAGAAGTTACCTCCTCAAGATATGATAAGTGCCGGAAAATTCATATTTCGGCCCTCCAAACTACATTTATTAGTCTGTCTATATTTGTTATTTGATATTATTTTGTCATTTTGTGTTTATAGAGTGTTCAAGCTTATTGTCCTAGATTTTGGATAAAAACAAGAGTTTAAAGAAGTTCGGGGTCAAAGCGAAGAGTTATTCAAAGTTGAATTACTAATTAACTATTAGACAAAATCTAAAGGACCCTTTATGTTATTAAAGCATAAAAACCCTATAAAAGCTAATGATGGCTGCTAACTTTGGGGAGTTTGGGGCGTGGGTTTTTTGGACGAAACAGGAAGCGGAGGCTGCCTCTTGTGCTGCGGAAAAATCAAGTTCTATGGATCTTCTCTTCCCCATGACCGGCTGAACCTATTTCTAGGTCATAGATGAAGCAACCATTCAAGTAATCATGTTTTTGTTTCAATTCTAAGTTTACTTTCTGGATTCGATCGTATGACAAGGATCTCTTTTCTTTATATGAGATTGATTTATATGGTTTCAAATACAGTCATGCAATCGTATTCTTAGTTTGCAATTTGGGTGATTGAGATAGTTATGCCCGTAAGACCAGCCGTGCTATTAGACAGTCTATCCATGCCATTGAGACGGGTCGTGCTAGTAAGACTATAAGACAGATCGTGCTATGAGATAGTCTATGTCGATTGATAAACCGTAAGTATTTTCTTGACAATTATTGTTAGGTAATGCGAGCTCTAGCAATAATCATATTTGATTTGAATAGTAAATCTGGTTCAAACATAACTTGTTTATGTGACAGTGGTGGATTCGAAACCCTAGGCTTCTCTTCCTTAGATTATCACCACTTTAATTATTTTGTTTAATCTAGTTCTAGCTTTCATAACCATATCTCTTTTCTCGAATTAATTTGGAAGTTGATTGAATTTAACGTAACTCAGTCATTCAGTCCCTGCATAACGATACTCGGTCTGGACCACTGTTCTACGGAATCAGTTAACTCCAAGGTGTTATAAATATATTTTGATACGGAAACGACACGATCAAGATACAAAGTAGTCATAGGAGAAAGAATGTCAAAACTTACCTTTAGCAGTGAACGCATGAATGCAGTCCAAGATTTCTGATTTGAGGCACTGTCTCCAGAAGCATTTACTGATTTAAAACGAGAATGGCCCCATTGATCGGGAGTCCACCCAGCTTCCTCTGTTTTCATTTTCAACACCAATTGCAAATTAGTAATGCAAAAGCACAAAAAGTACACGGAAACACATGCTGTATTTGAGTCAATATAAATTTGAATACGTGGATACTCCAACACCTAAACAATTGAATGACCAAGATGATTACAGATTCATGAGATTTACTAGATAAACTCCCAAATAACATGCCAATAATAGTTGCTTGTGGTGGCAACTTAGTAGAAGGATATTAAATGCATATAATAAATGGCAGCAACTCATCTTGATATCGGGTGAACCTCTTAAACTGGAAAGCCATACTGTGTATAACTTCTCGGCTTGTAAACTTTACCTATCTATTGGGCTATATATAATTCTAAATTCATTCACTTCCCAATGAAGGGAGTTTTCGTAAAGGTTGTAGAATTCAGGCAAAAAAACTGAGAAGATAATACATCCTCCCTGGTGAAAGATGATTAAGTTCTTTATTCATCAACTATGTAAAGGTTTGACAGTCCATCACTGAGGAAAAAGAAAGTGGCATAAATCCTTGAAAATGTAAATAAGATCTCTAAAAAATGAAGCTTCAAGAGTAAGCATAAAAATGTTGAAAGCATGAAGGAACTTACTCAAGCCAGGAAGATCCTCTACGTTTATGATTTTTTTAGGAATGCCAGCTTCTTTCTGAATAGGAGAAATTATTCATCAGAACTAGGTTTGAAACATATATCCATAAACAGACAACTGAATCATACCAAGATAGAAAACTTTCACCCCAGAAAAGTGCGTATCGTACCTTTTTTAAAGTTGAACATTGCCCTTAATTTTGTGTTCCACGGATAACCGAAGCTGGTTACTACTTTCCTGGGGTGAAGTTTTCTAGTAATACCGAGTGTAATTTGTGTCTTCCAAAAGATAACTAAGATATTTAGAATACTAGATAGTCATATGATTGATGCTGGGACTCAACAATAAACCTTGCAAAATGGCAAAGTAACAACATATGTTACAAACATGAGATGCTCAAGTCTCCTCGTTTCAGGTTTCAACAAAAATGACTGAGTCTCTCTCTCCTTTGTCTCATATCTCTAAGCAAATCCAAGCAATTTTCAGCCTCGATAGAAAAATAATAGCCGTAACAATCCCAAGTGAATCTACTTGATATGCATGAAAGGAATTTATTGAAGGGAAGGAGAATTCCTGACAGCAATCAATGATGATGCTGTATACCTTCTGAAAATCAATGCCGGTATAGACAATGTGACAATTTGAGAGCTCCCTTATCTTCTCATCAATGGCCTATCAATACCAATGGAGGTAACACCTTATGTTACATCACTGTGATTGGTTGCAAAGCAAAGATGTGAAAGCACAAGCAGTTTACAACAAAAGATTACAATCTTCTTCAGACAAAATAGTCTTGGATTAAACGGGCTAAAAATTTAAGTGGGTCAACTGTTATTTAGTTTCCCTTTGATCATACACTGCCAAATGAAGTCAAATATTCGTAACTATTAACTTCTTATCCCCCTTGTTTTTAACTATCCTGAATGACTTGTCCAATCAAATTTAATCTCACCTGCCTCTGACGGCGTATCATAGTTGACAAATCAGTATATGGAAGCTTCAGATCAATTTTGCATTCCATAAGGATCCCTCCATCATAATCTTTTATATAGCTGGTAAATAGAAAAATTCATCATACGAACCCTCCAGTACAAAAGAACAAAACTTATGACATAAGATGAAAAAAGCGAAAGAAAAACAATTTTATGATAAGTAATTTGTCATGGCTTCTGCAAAGGGAAGACATCTCCCTTTGAAAATAAAGTAACAGTTCTAAAAGAACATAAAGCATCAACATTTGTCCACTTTGTTTCAAGAATGGAAGCCTTCATTATTCAAAGCATAAATCTAATTAGGTCTTTCTAAAGTTACTTCATGCGAATGTATTTTAACAGTTTTAACATCAACTTTGATTTTGCAGGAAACATACCCCTGCCACATTTCTTTTTCTAAGTGGATCTCTTTTGTAAAGCCCTGCAAATCGGTTAACATAGCAGATATGTTATTCAAATTAACTCCACCATTCAAATAAAATAACATCAATAAAAGAGTTCATTAGACATAAGGTCAGCAACCAGATATTGTGAAAACATCAGAATTCAGAACTGTAGCTCGCACTGAGTAGCTGTCTTCAACTCATATTGGCGAAGGATAGCTGCATACTTGTATTGAAAATATTGGAACCATATAAATGATCGAATTCACAAATCATACTAGGAATATTTCTGACTGAATAAAGGGGAAAAAATAGGCAGAATGCAAAGGAAGGAATTCTGAGTCGTTAACTGCTGCATTGAATATCATGTAGCTTTCTACACACAGCATGAAAAGGAAAATGACCGAACCTGTTTAGCAAAGTAACCAACAGCATTGTTGTCAGCATAAGTCAGAAAATGAGTGAGCCCGTCAACATCTCGGGCATGCTGCTTCAAGTGATTCATCAGTCTTGTGCCATAACCTTTTACTTGCTCATCAGCTGTGATTGCACAAAAAGCTATTTCCCCAAACTTTTGGCTACAGCAACCCAAAAAGAAAGTCAATAGGGAGGATGAGGTATTGAATGTGAAAAATAGAGTATTAAGCATCAGGGATTGCGTTTGACATTTCTTTGTGAGTTAGAATTAAAAATTCAACAGAAACAAAACAATCGGAATTCTTGATCCATAACTACACCTAGGAGGGGTGTCAATTTGACAATCAGATTGAACCTTTATGTGGGCCAACAATTAACTTCCCCGCAATTACCCTATAGGTTGGGTGAGTGAGTAGAAACACACTGTTAACAACCAGTCATTCTTTTTCAACCCAGAAAATTTAAGACATAGTAACATGGGCAAGGAGCCTGGAAGCATGTCAACAAGTGAAATACTCAAAACATTGCAATAGAAACAAGTAGTCACGACCACATTACCTGATATAAGGGCGGTATGTTATGCCGCCAACAACATGATTACGTCTAATAACCATTACAGATTTATGATTCCTGTATCATATACAATTTTGAAGATGACATCAGAACCCACTGCCACAAAACTGTGCAATGAAGGAATACATTGATTAAGGGTCTTGGTTCAATGATGTTGAACGTGTGACCTGTTTCCGATTAATTAGGAGGCAGAGATTAAGGAGCCTAAATAATAGATAGATTGTTATGCGTAATAAGTTTACTAGTTTTCCCTATGGAAAACCAGTCTTACTAATCGTGAATCTGTTTTAGAAATATTTGATGTACAGAGTTACCTTTACCAACATCCTTTTTGGCAGGAACTTTTTGTGGGGCCAACCAGCGGAATTATTTAATCCTAAAGCCAAGAAGTGCGACAATTCAAGCTACAACAAAGATTGTACTTCTAGTGCATGGTTACATGTTTCCAATAAGTTAGGGAAAAAGGATACTGAGGATTCTAAGTATAAAGTATTAATGTGATTGATTTTCACCACCAAAAGAAATGTAAATAATTTTTATTTAAGCTAAATATTACATCAACCATGTAATCCTGTTCCATTGTACAGATTTATATTTGAGGTCAAACGGCTGGATACTTAGATCATTTGACTCATAAATCACAATCTACTTTAGCTATATGTTTCAGGAATATAGCTTGATACCGCAGCATTATGATTTTTCAAGATGGTTTTCACAAAGTATACCTGGCCATTACAAGGCGAACAATGTACTCCTTAGGCATGTTAGGCAGTTGCCTCCCAAATATGTTCTTCAAACCTATCAGCCTGAGAAATCCGAAGGTGGAGGAAAAACTTCAACACAATTTTAACGCATGCCACTTTTGCGAATGAACAAACTTAAAGAGCACATAAAATGATAAATAATAATAAAAAAAGGAGATCTAGCATGGGTACTTAAGAAAGAGGAATAGATACCAAACCATATGCTCATCAATACCATCATTTGATACACATACAAACTTGAGTCTTCCAGCTTCTTCCTGTTAAATTTTGCAAAATGACTAACTGTCAATACATAACTCTGTTTTAAGAAAGGTGCATAATCAGCAGTGGACGTTAGAAAAGACCAAGGCAGGTTGTACTGCCCACCCGAAAAAGAAATTCAAAGACGTTTACTGTAGCCCACTGTAGCACCCCCAAATTTGAAAGACTTACCGAAATATGTTCTGGTCCCTCCCTCCCTCACACGCTGGTTCTGCCACTGTCCGCAACAAATGCACAGATAAAACAAACTACATGGGGGAAAATTGATTTACCAATATTGTGCTATCCCGCAGGATGCAAGTATCTACGAATATGCATTGTCGTACGAATTAGCCACACAGCATCTCACCCCATGCATTCACTGGTTACAGGAACCAAAATAGCTTGCACATAGCATATATTTATATTTGATTTTCTGATATGGAAGAAAATCGACTAATTAAAATTCCAAAAATGGGCATCCAAGACATCTTAAGGAAAACCAAAAGTTGAATGGTATCCAAGACTTCTTAAGGCATTGAAACCAAAGGTTGATTAATAGATCTAGGCCTATACACAAGTCCACCATCCATATATTTTTTTTGGTGAACACTGATGTTGTAAATGCCAGAGCCACATCACTGTTGATTCCAAATTAAACCTTCTTCTGATTTAAGAGTAGATTTTCTGTTTTACAGTTCAGAATTCCACAATGCCTGTGCTTCATGCCAGAATATACCTGATACGGCGGATGAATGGGGGTAGTATTGAACCTAATCCCCTGGAGGTAAGTATACTACATAGGTTGTACTCAGAACATTCTGCAAGCGGAAGACATAACACAATCTACTTTTCAAAGGGTCGAGCTCTCGTTCTATGGCGTGGTGGCAGGACTGATAAGTTTTAGTCGCTTTTAGTTTAGAGATCAATTACTTAATCAATTACTCCACTTGGTAAATCTAGTACTTCATACAACCCACACCGCCAACTATCTAATGTCCATGCTTATGATCTGTACCGAGTAATTCCAACTCATACCTCCCAAGAACAGATACACTTCCTCCATCTCATATTATTTGTCTATTTCCAATCGTCATGCCTTTAGTAGGGTCAACAGACAACAAATAATGTACTTCTGGGCAGTGGGCATAATTATTCGACTTTTTCCTATCAATTAAAAATCTAAGCCAATTCAGGGCACGACAACTGAACCGAACAAACAATCTACGACGGGCAGAGTATTGTTTCGATAAATGAAGACCATATTTGGCTTAAAGGTACCCTTTTCCATCCGTTACGAACTGAACACAATAGAGCGAAAATTACTAAAATTGAACTTCATATACCAAATGAAGAAGAAAAAAGAACACATTGGAGAGTACCTCTCTTTTTAAACTCTCTTCCCTTGCACTATAAGCCCCACTAGTCTGTATATTCTCCGTAAATATATTCTTCACCATAATATCCTCCTTCACCGCCACAACCCCCGGGCCCGAATTCACTGCAGCCGGTGCAGCTGAATCACTGTCTTTCCCAACCTGGGACGGCTCAATCTTAATCGAATTCTCAGTTTTAATCTTAGTATTACCCAAACGCGATGCCGTAAAGTCCCGCATCGATGCACCGTCATAATCTTCTTCTTCTTCCTCCTCCTCCTCATCGACGCCAACATCTTGGGATTGGGACTCGGAGTCGGAGGCGAGCTTGCGCTTGCGGATGGAGGAGGTGGCGGAGGCCGAGGCGGAGTGGGATTGGGAGGGTGAGGGAGATTGTGAGGCTCGTGAACGGACTGGTGCAGGTAGGTCCATTGGTGGGTGGTTCGAATTCTAGGGTTTCGGCAGGTAATTTCACTGAAAAGAAGGAATGACTGTCGCTCTCTTTGGCTCTCAAATGCGGTTGTCTGTTTATGTTGTTGTTCGATAAGTTCGTTAGTTGTTGGCCCTCGAAGTGTGCTAATCACGTGAGCATCATCACTTGGATCTCTTGCTTGGAAGAGGAGAAATTATTCAATGCCCCTCGGTGCACGAATTTAGATTACACAAATTTGTGAGATCTACATATTTAGGAGTAATAGATCTCACACATTTTTGTAGTCTAAATTCGTGCTCAACCTTGCCTAAGAAAGGGAGGGTCCTGTCTTCATTGTGTCCAATTTTGAGTTTTTAGAGACTCATCTGAAAGATCATCAGAATTGTTCATCTCATTTCTTCTTATAAATGAGCCTTTCAAAAAAAAAAAACATCCCATAAATGCAAGGATATTGACTTTTGTTGTTGCAAATGAACTGAGCCGTCACAAATTGATCGAGGCTCAATTTGGTAAAGGCTCATTCTAGCGAGATTGATCTATTAAAAAAATCGAACCTAAGGATCAAATTTAGGCTTGCTTTTTAATTTAGCTGACTTGAACCTTAACGTTATTCGGCTCGATTAGTCTCGCAAACTTACAGTACATGTGTGTGTAAAGAAAATTGCACGATGAAATCACTTATACATGTTTTAACTTATATATATGTATATATACTTAATGAAATTTTTATAACTCGCAGATGTTTCAACTTAATACGGAGTATGTACTATGAAATTAAATTTGTAAATTTATAATTTTTAATATGTATGAACTCATTTGTACATATTAAAAAGTTCATTTACAGTTCTAGACCTATATATAAGTATATCTTTTTGACTCGTTAAAACTTGTGAACAAGATCGAGCTCGACTCAAGTGTAGGCCAACTCAGCTGGAGCTCCGCTCCTCCAATTTTCTTTCAGCTCAAACTCAAACTTGAGTTTGCTAAAAATTTAACAAAAGAACCTAAAGATTCTAAAACTCGACTTGGCCCGATGCGCTTTTAACCCTATTCCTTTTGAAAACTTGACCGATTTTCGGTAACAAAAATACAACTACACCTGTGAAAAAAAATAAAACGAAAAACATGATTTTAATTTTGCGCCGTCTATTTATGCTTCCACAAATACATTTGGCTTTTAGCTTTTGAAACTTTTTTAGTTAATGTATGTGAGGAGAATGATCTCTCTAAAAAGCCGAAAAAACCAATAATCCACTTAGTAGAACGGGCCAAAAAGATTAAGGATAATAAAGTGTGGAATAGAACAGATTCATTATAAGAGGATTGGCTAGATGTCAATCAGTTGGGCAATTCAGAAGCCAACCCTGACCAGCAGCTTCTTTCAAATGGACCTTTGGCAAAAGGACTTCTTGCCTTCACCAAACAACATAGAATGGTAAAGTCTTATTTGAGTGGCTTGTGTTTGGGCTTCATCTCATCAATTGTTTCTAACACCTTGAATGTCTCCTTCTATTGCACACGTAAATTGTGTGCTACGGGAATCAAATGAAATCAAAGGCTTAGTTCTTCACTGTGGAAGCCTGAAACAGTAGACAGCCATAGTCCACTGGAAGATTTTCACCATGAACATCGGAACATGGCATGATTTGGCTCACACAGAACCAATCACAAGCATCCAACTCGACAGTCAGACATAAATACATCAGCCAATCTATGGAAACATCAAAATGAAGTATTACTGTATAAGTTCCAGAAACAGCCAATGTGTAAGTTTCTGGTCGCGGGATAAACCAAGAACAAACAGCAAACATGGGAAACATAACATAAATATGTAGGTTCTAATTAAGGAACTCCATAAAAAAGAAGTTAGCAAACAATTTTGGATACAACTACCAATGAGAGGGTCTCAGACTTTCAATGAAGTCGAAATGTAACTACAAACACAAGGCTGGTCTCTTAAGAACTTCAGCAAGAATTTAATTCTCAAGGTAGCCTACTGTTTGATGTATTTTCTTAATTCTTTCATGCACCACCCCCAGCAATCATTGCATCTGAATCAACCTATATAAGACAAAGACAGCCACATAATCCCGAAAGTAGCGAAACCTAAGGTTTAACAATTTTCAGAAACGGGTATAATGGGAAAGAGGAAGCCAAACCTGTGGTGCATTGTATGACAGCTAGAACCAGTAGTAATCGTCCTTCTTCAGATTTTTGTAAAGAGTACTTGTTCTGGTGTTTCGTTTCTTAGGTCTGCGATCTGGAGTCTCTAGACGCTCTGGACGGCGGCGTGGTGGCAGCGGAGTATTAACTGCCCTCATTCGTAGAGCAGATGTCATTTGCGATTCATCCTCTCCTCTTGCATCAAAAGGGGAGTCATTGGCTGCTAGGCTAGCAGCACTGTTGGAACTCTCACCAAGGTTCCTGAGATTGCACAGAATGAGTGTATTATTACCTACCGAATCAAAACACAAATGGAGAACGGGAGAGAAATCCCAAAGAAGTACGAGAGAGTCATTGTTTGAGAGAAGATACACCAAGCTAATTTATGATTTCTAATGCCCAAAGATTGATTGCAACAAACTTTAGCAAACAACTTGGCATGCTCTCTGCTAAGAGAAACATTAACAGAATATTGGACGACTACTAAGCCTTGATAATATGAGTTAGTAGGCTATGAAAACCATAAGCAAACAAGGCGGGAATTATATGAGTAAATATACAATGTGACTCATTAACCTCATTTGTGCAGGATGAGAAATGAGTTAGACTCAAACAAGACTGTGAAGCCATTTTAAAGTATCACAAAAGTAAAGTTAACTCCGCCAAATCAGAAAAGGAAAACTTTCATCTTGATCACTTGATGCTGGACGATAAGGGAAGAAAGACAAAGCCTGAATTCAGGCCTAAGGAAGCCTAGAAGTCCACATCTTAATGGCATCCACACCAATACAACAACAATAACAAAACCCATCTAATCTCCAATCATTGGGGGCATGGGCGGGGGATGATCGGAGACAAACCTAACCTTTGGCAATATGCACAAAGTGGCTGCTCTCAGAATACCACTAAAACAGTGGCCCCCCGAAACCTCCAAGAACCGAGGAGCTACAAGGACGTTTTGCTGCAGAACCATGCCCCCAAATCAAAGCCGAAAGGCATCAGGGAGGGACCCAAATCAATTTTTGTGCTCATTAGTCATTACTATGCTTCCTTCATGCATGGTCTAGAGCATCTCACTAATGGCATCCACACCAATACGAAACAGAAAAGAATTCCATTCTCATCCACTAATCAAAACAATATCCGAAGAGTTCTTTGCAAATAGGCTCATCCAATAACTACAAATGAAGGTAAGGTAAGCCAGCTACATTATCTAACGGACAAGTCCTCCAATACCAAACAAAGCCACCAGATAATATCGTTGCGCAGATATCAACATCACAGATTAATAACCTCCCGGATCAAATACAAATAGCCTAACTTGTTCTCTATCATCAGTGTTAGCCTAACTTAATCTAATGTTTAATTACTAGAGCCTTTTGGAGAAAAAAAGAACTGCTAGAAATCAACTATGTCAACATGTACATAAACATGAGCAAGGAGATGAAAGTGCAATGATTAGAAGGTTATCTCACAACATTGTTAGAGTTTGTCCCACATTAGTTAATTACAATCTCCAAAAACTAATACATGAGACTAGGCAGCCTCTTGACTCATTCAAATTGGTTTTGAGTTGGATATTTTAACAACATGTGGAGCCATGAAGTCTTTTCATAAATCCAAATTTTTCATATGTTGGGAGTCCTCAAAAAGACAAAGATACTCAAAAACAAGCAGCAGAATAAAAGTGCGACACTTTTGCTAGAACTAACTCTATTTTAAGCTTACTGATATTGACTAATGAGAAACAACAGAAGATAGGTAGTTTACATTGAAAATTCATCCAACCTTGGAATTCCACCCAAGCGATGGGGCTCACAAGGTTCTTGAGAGCTTGTAATCTTCTCTAACTCTTCAGCCTCAACTTTTACAACTTCATGAACAATCTGCAGAAGGAAAATCTCCATGGTGATTATTTTGATGATCAACAAATTAAAAAATGAGATCTCCCTTGAAACAAAAGAAAAAGAAAAAGAGAGAAGAAGAAAAGGTTCATACAATATATTCGTAAAAGACCTCCCTAACTTAGGTTGTTAGAGAGAATTTAGGTTGGTTACATGGTTCTCAGTTCTCACTAGCTGTAGGCAAATCAACATGTTCATATTTTATGGTGGCAGGAAAGAAAGTGCCATGGTCTTCATTTAATGCTTGACCAGAGGCTGACAAATATCCAATTCGTCAAAAACAGATTTCGAAAGTTAAATCAAAGATATAAATGGCAATTGATTATAGGAGCAAGTAATTTAAGAAAAATCTAGTAGCGTGGCTATGAATAGCAATTATTTTTACACGTGGCAGAGAATAGCACCTCTGTGGTACATATTAACTATCACATACCCAAATTACTTTTTTTGAAAGCAGTTAAGGCTAAAAAATTGTTCTTTTTCTCTTTTAGGCTTCCCTATCTAAACCACAGCGAAGTTCATGTTGATAGGGAAGAGTCAAATAGCGAAGTTCTCGTGGCGAACTTTGTTGTGGTTTAAATGACGCAAGAGTCAAATAAGGCACGGGTCCAAAGTACACATTTAAGCCCTTATTAGTAGGTAAGCACAAAGAGGCTTCAAATGTAAAGGTTACAGCGTGTGTAAATTTAACCCTTTATGGTATTTAAGTGATCCTTCACATAGCACATCAAAACAAGGCCAAGGAAATATCCTTGAGAGCCAAAACAAACAACAAGGGTCAAACTTCCAAATGAAAAACTATCAATGCTACCAAAGCCTCCTAAATCAGACAACTCCTACAAAGATCCCACTCTATACACAACATCCTATTACTATCATTTACATGTATATTTTTCCAAGATAATAAACAAGCTCTTAGCATCATTAACGATATTATACCAACATGCACATTCTCATTATTGGTGTTAAGTAGGAGTGAGATACTTCTATATTTTGAGAAGAAAGAAGAAACCGAAAATAGAAGGAGAGGATGGAGATGATATTTTCATACTGTATTAAGGCCCTAACCTTTACGAATGTCACCCAACCAATGCATGTCATCAAAACTTTTGCTCCTTGTGTAAATCTATGCTATGTCACGCTATACTTGGCCTTTATTCTGTCTAACATCGTAGACTAGACGCCCATGCATGCCAATGCATCTCAAGGAATAAGATTTATTAGTTATATTGGTTGTGTTTGTTTTGGTAGTTTTGTTGTGGAGAGAGAAATATGGTAATGATTGGAGATGGGGGTAATGAGTGGAGAGAGATAGAGAGAGAAATGAGAATAACAATTGAAAAGAGAAGTAATGATTGGAGAGAGAAATAGAGTAATGATTCAAAAACTAAACTAAAACCTCTAAACGAACAGCCATTGTGATTCATTTCATATGCGTTACATAAGTTTGACTGTCCTAGTTATAAATAAACCTCATAGTACATGATAGAACACAAATGGTGTCTTATGTTATCAGAATAACGGAATGATTCCTCGTTTACTGCCTCCAACATAAAATATGGAACACAAAACTGACTAACTTTCCCTGTAGTGAACATAAAGAATATGCCTAAAACTTTCCTACAAAAACATAAATGATTCTCTTCAACAATGTATTAGCAATGGAATGGCTCAACAAGATTGCGCACAATATGAAACCATACTAAATTGAACTAAAAGAACACTCAACATAGAATTTAAAGATTCAGCAATACTATAATGCTTCTCAAGAAAAGACTTGTGCACTCGAAAAGTTGCTTGGTAGGCTGTTGATGTTATGACCAATAAAGGACAGATCTTGATACATACACCATCAGGTATTTCAGATTTAAAGCGGTACTGATTACGGTCTGTGACGTAGTATCTCTTTAACATGTGCCAAAATGGTGGCTTGCCAGAATATTTTTTCTTCAGCCTAGACATTAAAGCTGATTTTGTCAAAAAGTTTTTTTTATGAGTGCCTTACCTAATTCATTTTTTTATGAGAAAGACCCAATCACAAAAAGCATTCCAACATTATATGGATTTTCTAGAGATGGAAATTTATTGTTTAGCAAGAGACATCCCGAATAGTTTAAAGATAGCTACAACTCATAATACCACCTTTCACCCAAGCCTAGACTGGTTTCATATTACTTTTTGCCCATCTTCACTTTCTTTAACGTTTATTTATATGGTTGTCTATATGGAAAAATTGGCTGTGCTTTTTTTTTACCTCCTAAGAGTGGGACCAACCTATGGACCCTAGAGCTTTATATCTAGTTACGAACCATACTCTTGGCCAGAGGGTTATCCCCGCCCAATGCTACTTAGGCTATGGCTGATTTCATGATATAAGTAACTATGAACCTACGCTTATCGATTTGCTCTGAACTGACGTATCCATTCCATATAAGCTTGCATGCTATGATGACGCTAAACCATGTAATCCGCACTAGATTTAACAATTAACGGCCAAAACTACCATCTTGAATTAATATATGATTATAATTGGAATAATAATTAGTGTTGAAATCCACATGTAAGCAGTAAACTCGGAAAGCTCCAATAGTTGCAGTCAAAGGATTACTGCTGAGCCTACATATGCCACGAACATAGATAATAAATAAATTACACTATAGTAGCAAACAAAACTAATAAAAGATGGGTAGTGCTAATGCCAAAACTATTTTTGATTGTGCAAAAACTCAAGTGCATGAAATGCTTGTACTCATGTATAAAGTACAAGCTCTCCTGTAAGTAAAAACACCAACAACATTTTTATTCTAAATTGGATGTTCCTTATAGAAACCAATCTTTGTCTATCCTATCTTAGTGCAGAAAACCTTGTATATGACTCGATATCATATAAGAAGTATAACATGCTCTAAAGTCTTGAATCACTTCCTTTTTGCCTTCTTTGTACAAAGGTGTTTAGGTGATTGAAATTCTACTTGAGAAATCAAGTCAAGCGTTTTGTTTAGAACACTAGGGAAAGCACCGAAATTTCAAATTTCATCAATGTTTACAAGATAGAAAGACCTTTAATCCGCCTCAGATTCAGAAAACAAGGCCACAACTACCACTTGGAATCAATGATGTGAAGTAACAAGTACTGTTGTAATTCATATGAAAGCTAAAAACTCGGAAAGCTTCAACAGTTGCAAATAAATACTACTGTTATAGGCCCCTGTATATGTCATGTATGTAATGTATATAGCTTTCGTACTCTACATCTGATAACAAAAAGAAGCGAACGCGAAAGGAAGGATAGATACAAAAAGAAAATCCATTGTGGGAAAGGTGAGCTGAGGGAGGACTTGAGGGAATGAGGAATAGTTAAGCCATTGCACGCTTGCACTTAATGAACCAAGGAAATGAGGGACTAAGGCCAAAGCCAAGTAAGTGCATGGATATATCATAACAATGCTATATCTTCGATACATCATAACAATGAAACCCCTGTAACTTGATAGTTCTCTTACAGATTTCTCATGCTCTTCGAAGACTTCTGTTATTTTTATTCCTTTTTTTCTTTTTCTTATGGTACATGAGGGGTTTAGGGAATCAAAACCCTGGTCTAGAAGACGAGTAGAAGGATTATGTTTAGAAAACAACAAGAAAAACTGAATGTTCAGATCCAATGTCCTACGCTACAAGGTTATTCAACAAGCAAAAAAAAAACCCACGATTCACAATCTATCAAATGGGCTAAAGAAAAGAAACAACTCCTACAAATCACAAAAGTGGGAAGAAAAAAAAGGGGGTGAACAATCAACTCTTAAAGCTCATGCAAAATCACACACATGAAGTTAAAACAGAACAAAGTTTGCAGGCACTTAATCATCTCACCTCTTGCCTTGATGTTTGACAGTTGGAACTCAGACTCATTTTCAAAAGGAAGGTTTTGAACCTAAACAACCTATTAAAGCAATACAAAGAGAAAATTCAATCAAATTGAATTCTAATGAAATGAGGCAGCAAGTGAAATCCCTAACACGAGATCCTGTAAAAACCTTGAAACTTTTGAAATGTGGATTTGAGGAACCAAATGCTATCACACAAAATAGCTTTGCTGGATTGATGTGCTTTATTCATAAGCATTTAATACATGCCACAAAAAAATCTGCTTCGAGTGGGAAAGCATTAATAATTAACAAATTACAACCCATACATGCCACAACAAAATCTGCTTCGAGTGGGAATGCATTAATAATTAACAAATTACAACCCATCAACTCATTAATTACACTGTATAATTAGAGTAGGGACAACTGAGAGAACCATCGAGGAAAACAGATTTTCTTAGGCTTGTCATGTAGGGAAAGTTAATTAATATGTCCGCATTAGGAAATGTTTTTGGAACGAAATAAGAGCTAATATAGATACTAAAAGGCTGAAGACGGATGATACATATTTCTGCCAGTGCAGCACCTAATATGAAAACAGGTATAAAATCTATGAACTTACTGAGTAAGATCTTAGATTATCATCTATCAATGTGAAAAAAAATATTTGCTAAAAGGATTTGAAACGACGGATACTATGGAGAAGTTAAAAGACTAATGAGTCGGCTGGTAGACACTAACTCTATAGGCCGAAGGAGAAGAAATCCTCAAACTGGCCAAATCAAGGGGGCATAGAATGCCCTCTTTTTCGGCAATCTCAATTGATAACATGAATCATCTACGGCCTCATCACCACCATGAGTTAGACTTTATCCCACATCACTCACATAAGCTACTCAAGCTTGGTTAATGTAATCCATTTTTGGTTTTAGGTCCTCCATGAAATCTAATGCCATGAACGAAGATTACGGATAGTAACAGAAACAACATAGATTACATGAATAAACCAAAAAGGTAGCATACTTATAGTAAAAAAGTGAAGCTGTCATAAGTTAATCCATATGCAACAAACCCAAATTGACTAACAGAAACAAAAAGGGTGAAGGATTATATATATTTGTTAGTGGGAAAATGGGAATAAAGTCTTTGAATACATTGAGTAGGTTCTCACATTATCATCAACCAAGGTGCAATAAAAGATAAAGAGAAGGAAACAAAACTTAAATCCAGGAAACAGTAAGTACCATACATAAGTTAAAAGAGTTGTGGGGTTCTTTTACAGGAGAGATCACTTGCAATTGCTGGGGACAGTTAGTCCCTTGTTCTGCACATTGGTTTTACACATCTACTGCCAGTTCTCTGGCCATTGATAACATCAGCATTCCTCAAAAACAGCTCCTTTACGAAAAACCCACTTGCAAAAAGGTCCATTGCTCCAGCAGCTTCAGTTCCCTTTGGCTTCCCAGTGGATAGAGACCAAACATTCTCTTCTTGTAATGTATCCATTTTAGGGCCTAATGTTACTGCACATATTCCCCGAATAACTTCCTAACCAATCTCAAAACTGGAGAAAATCTGAATCGGCTCCATGTGCAATTTCCGAAGTGGGTTTTGCAATTTTCGAAATGGGTTTTGCATACCTGAATTCCAAAAGCATGTGTTGGCTCTTCTTGAGAGGAGATGGGATTATCAGGGGGGGAGCGAGAGAATATGGGGCTTCTTCACTTGACTCGAATTGTATATGCTCAAATAGTCTTCAATATCAACGGGAAAAGTAGCCACTACGGTCACCATTGCTCTTGTTGTAGTCGGTGGACTGAAATCGCAAACAAGCTTCCGCCAGAGTCCAGAAAATTACTGTGAAAGTGTAACGACCTGGATTTTCATAAATAAAAATTTCCCTAATAATTTAATTATTTACTTTTAATTTTCGGTTTATCGGAATATTTTTCTATTTAAATATTATTTAATTCTTTTAATTCAAATAAATAGAATTCTAGTCATGTATATGCGCATACGAGACCGAGTAACATATCCGTTACACTACCGTAGCACCCGGGGACCGTGTTTAATACCCGAAACCTACCCAACTACCTCCTTTACTTCACTCAACCAACTTCGGTACGTCATAGTCTAGTCACTTCGCACCTTGGAACTTGGTTTTGACCAAGTTAGAGAGAGAGCCACGGGGAGAGAGAAAGAGAGAGAGATGCCGAGAGAGAGAGCTCGGTAGAGAGAGAGAGAGAATAGTGTGTGTGTGCATGAATTAGTGCAATGCACATGCATGAGTTAATGCATAGTTCACTTGTGCAAGCAAGTGGATGATTGAGAGAAGATTCCCAAGCCTATATTTTGTACCCAAAACTAGTTAAAACAAGCCTTGCTATTTTAGGAGTAACCTATACATACACACACAATACATGCATTTGAGCACATGCTACACCACCTAGACCTACTTATCTTGACCTTGGCTTCCAAGTAACCTAGAGACACACTTCCTTAATTTAAGGAGGGAATATTCCCCCTACTTATAGCTAGTTAGGGCTACCCCTTAGCCATTTAATGGTTTCACATGCCAATTGTTCATATTAGCTCCTAAAAACACCCCGTAACAAAGGTGACCATGCAAAAACCTACACAACGAGGAGCATATTTTTCCCCCACTATGGATGCCCACGTTGGTTACCTTGTATGTGCCCATATTTGTTCATTTTGCAAGAGCAATAGCCTAGATTCCTAGCCTAGGACCTACATCAACTTGTGTACTTGACCATGTGCCATCAAAACACCACATTTACTCCACCCCACATGAAACTTTCGGCCAACATAGGGTGTGTGCACCGAAAATTTTAAAAGAGGGAGAGAGAGGGTCTCTCTTGTCTATAAATAGGATACCCTTTGTTCATTTGGCCCACCTTTCCACTTTCTTTATTTGTTGTCTCCAAATTCCCAACCAACCAACAACTTCTACCACCTTTTAGCCAACTTATTTTAGTTCTAATTAGCTACTTATTAAGTTAATTAGTAGGCAAGCTAGGTAGATTAAGGGATTTCTACACCAACGGATTGCTAATCGGCTTCCGGTTTACACCCGGAAATTAAGGTAGTTTACTAAACTACTCTTCTAATTAGTTAATTCTAGTCCTATTAAGTTGTTCTTATTAATTTTCTAAGCATGATTTTAGAGTTTGATTAAGTTAATTTATGCATGTGTTAAATTGCTAAGCATGTTTCTTAGTAAATTAGAAAGTGAATTTCTTGTTGGAAGGTTAACAAAATATGTTTATGAGGTTCAAATTAGAATAGTTCTTCATGAAATTAGAAGTGAATTAGTAAGATTAGAAGTAATTAGAAAGTGATTAGAAATGATAAGAAGTTAATTAGAAGATGTATTTTGTTTTTCACTAGACAAGGTTCTAGTATTATTTTGTTAATATTTCTTGGGAGAATTAGTTAATCTTGGTTGATTAACTCATTGGTTGTTGTTTGAAGTATTTTTCTTTAATAAGTGGAATAACTTATTTTTATGATGAATTTGTTCTTATTAGAAAGAGATGCTATTGTTTATTTTTGGCAAGAAAGTATGAGTTTTGTTTAATAAATATGAAGAGAGGAATTTTTCATCATTGATTTCTAGAAAGGTTTTACCAAAATATTTGTGAGTTTATTTGATCAAATTTTCTAGAAAGAAAATTGTGATTTTTACTAGATATGAAAAAGATGTTTTATTTGAGGTTGTTAGAAAAGAGTTTCTAGAAAAATATAAAGAGTATATTTTTGGAGAGATTTAAATATTTTTAGAAAGTTCATAAATTGTGGTGATGGATTTTTGGCAAGAAATTTCTAGAAAAGAGTTTTGTTTAAACTATTTTTAGAAAGAGCAAGTTGATTAGTTTTATTTCTTGTGGAAAGAAATAAAATAGTTTTGAAAGAGGACAAGGAAGAAATGAGATTTTTTGATGAGGATTTATTTGAGAGAATTGGAAATATTATTTTTGGAGAGTTTTAAAATGTATGATTTTATGTGAGAGGGTTTTTAGAAGGAATATTATTTTGAAGGAAATTGGTGCATTAAAATGTATGATTTTATGTGGAAAAGTTTCTAGAGGAAACAATATATTTTAGAGAGTTGGTGTATTTTTAATGTATGATTTTATGTGAGAAATGTTTATTTGGTGGAATATGAATTTTAGAGAGAAATTATGGAATATTGCATGGGCATGATTTTGAGCATGTGACACTGAGCACGTACGCGATACGTATGCCACCGGACGCGAAATTGAATAACTGATAATGAGATAATAGAGATGAGAATGAAAATGAGTTTTGAAATGCGAAATGAAATGAGATTTTTGGGAAATGAAAATGAAATGAGATTTGATGAGATGATTTGTTTGCCACCTCAAATTCGCGGAGAGAATTTGGAGGAATGGTTTTGATTGCGGTAGTGCAGCGAAAGCGCCATCTCCAGTTCGCGGAGAGAACTAGGATGTTTGGGCTAAGCGTGCACAACACACGGTGAACGGACTTGCAAACAGGCTGTTAAGTTCGGTGATGCAAGACGGCCGGGACTGTGTCGTGTGAGTCGCGGGGTAGACGGACCGTGCAAACAGGCTGTTAAGTTCGGTGATGCACGATAACCGGAACCTCGAGCGGAAAGATTGGTACCGTCAGCTGAAAGGAGGCTTAAACGGACCAATAACTTTCGAGTGACGGGAGATATATGAAATTTGAAGAAGAATGCTGAAAGAGGCACCGAAATGAGAAAACCGATTTTTGGGGAAAACGGATTGATAAATGAGTTAAGTTTGAGAAACTGGTTGAGTAATTATTTTGAGGAACGACACGTAGCACCGTTTGAGATTCTAAAATGAGATATTATTTTCTGCGCATGTTACTCTGATCCGTATAGACACGCATGATGTATTGCATGGTTTACTGTTCACAAGTATTATATACTGTTTATGAACTTATTGTTCTAGAATTGCTACTTAGACGATTAGCGTAGTGAACTACTGGGCTTTGCTCACGGTGTTGCATTCGTGTAACCCTGGCATAATACCATGATGTTGCCTGTGCGACTCGGACGTATTATGTCAGATTATCCAGATGGACAGGAACAATACTATGGGGACCAGTCCTGCAGAGCAGGAAATGCTGCCGGAGTGGGGAATGACCCGGCGCAGGGATAGACGAAGACCTAGAACCACCCCGGTTATTATTTATATAGTGTTTGAGGACATTATTATTTGTGTTAAAGTTTGGGATTAAACTTTATTATGGTTTGTAATAATAATTAACGTGCCCAAATTTTGGGGGCGTTACAGAAAGCGTTGTTGAAGACACATTTTTAGGCTCATTGGCCGCAAAATTAAATTAATCCTAATCCGGTATGAAAACACGACTTATAAAAGCGTGGTTACCAAACACGCCTTTTAGAAGGCGTGTTCTGGAACCCCGTTTTCCCCTTAACACAGACTTCAACTACTCCACCGGCTTAACACTCAGACTTCCCTCTTTCCCACTTCTTCCTCCTCCTTGTCTGCAACTCAAACTCCAGCCACTTCCATTTGCTTTGTGAACACACTTCTCTATCTCTCTCTCTCTCCTGGTCCAAACCCAGAGACTAACGTACACACAATGACTTTGATCGACTAAAATGATCCTTGAAATTTGATGAGTTGGGCTGATTCAATTTAAGGGGAAATCTGTGATTTAGGTTTCTATATAATTATTGGGTATATACACGGTTTAATCCTCAGAAGAAAGGGGAAAAAAAAAACGCTTCATCCTCGAGATGGAGTGGGTATATACAGAGACTGGGTAGCGTTTTAAGATGCTTCATTAGAGATGTAACTCATTTTTCTTTTTTTCTCTTTTTTTGATCGGCACTCATTTTTCCTTTTAACCAAAGGTACCCGACTTCTTCTTCTTCATCATCATCTATCCCCTTTTCCGGACCATGCAAAGAACAGCTCTCCCAATGGCCTAATGGCCTGGGAACTCTGTGATGGAGAGAGCCAGAGGGAACAAAGTCGGTAATGATTTTGTTCCAGAAAATTCTCACTTTGAAAGCGTGTATGCCAATCCCGTCTTTAGAAAGCGTGCTTGAAAAAACACGCCTTTAGAAAGCGTGTTCTGTAAACACGTTTTTAAGCCGGAAATAGGGTTAACTTAATTTTTTGGTTAATCAGTCCCACGATAAAAGCGTGAAATGGAAACACGTTTTCCAGAAAGCGTGTTTTGCAAACACGTTTTCACGTATTTTAGGAATAAAGTTCAAAAAGTCACGTTTTATGTAATAAAGTTTAAAAAAAGACGTAAATCGGTTAATCGGCCACGCTTTTACTTGAAGGCGTGCGTACGGATCGAACCCGGGGCCTGCTGTCCGTGGGGGTCGGCAGGCCCTGCCAACCCCATCCACGCCGTTCGTTTCGTGCATCAACGGCTCGGATTGTATCAAACAATGGACGGCTCAGATACACTTTGGAGAGGTAAGATCTGAGTCGTTGATGAGCGAAATGGACGGCTCGGATGGGGTCGGCAGGGCCTGCCGACCCCCACGGACAGCAGACCCCCATTTCCGTACGGATCAAGCTTCTTCTTCTTCTTCTTCTTCCTCTTTTTTTTTTTTAGGAACTAATTCACACTCCCTTTTTCATGATTTTTATTTACGTGGAGGTTTTTTTTCTATGTAGTGCCTTTACAAATAAAATAAAAATTGGATTGTGATTACCTTTTTTCTTCCTTTATCGGTCATATATTTGAAGAAACTTGTATTAATCAAATCCAAACTCAAATCAATCCAGTCAATCCAAACTCAAATCATCCACTACCAACAACTACCAATATATGTCTCTAAGATAAACTCAAGTACTCGAGTTAAAAAACAAAAAAAGATAAATTCACTTACTCTCTCTATCCCGCAAATATGATTTACAGAAAGACATGTAATTTCGAAATAAAAAATAAAGTATTTTTCTGTATAATTTTTTTAACTCTTAAAGGGCCATGAGCATAGCACACATATTGTGTGGCTGATATCGCGGTCCACCTAGATCTCAGACATTTGATTGAGCCATTTGGGCCGCCCTGTTTGTTCATCTCGTCGAATAAATATTCCTCGAGAAATTTCAATTTCGTTAGATATTTGGAACCATAGGATCAAATCACATGAATCTTATCGTTTCATTTACAAAAATCATTCCAGCTGAATTTAACATTTCAAGGGAAAATATGTTTCAGCAACATAACATTGATAACCGATCAACTTCAAATTTTACAAAGGTCACCTACTCGACAAGCGCGTCCATGGGAACATACTTTGCACCAGTTTTACAGTATGTTTTTTTCCTTTTGCTCAGCAAGTTTTACAGTGTGTTAATAAAATGGATACGTAAAGTTACCTTAATGGTGCAAAAGCCATAACAAATGAAGCAAAATCTTTGGAAAATTTTCCATTCATTAACATATGAGAACTGTATAGTTACAACTAACCCTGTTTGCGCAGGATTTGGTTCAATCAAAACAACCCTGCTCTAACAAACCTGTCAAAAGCTGAGCTGCTTAATCAAGCTAGCCCCCGAAATGCCTGTTGACATAAGGATTCAACTAATGTACTTTCAAGTACATAAATACAACAGAAAAAGTTAATGATGATGATTATAATGCTGATAGAAAACATTGGTATTGCTACAGTTACAAACAGCAGCAGATCTTTCCCATCCTCATCTTATCCTTCTGCTTCTTCACAGTCCGTCACCTCAAATTTGAGACCCAAAAATCCAATTACCTGGCAATGGCATGCTTCTACGCCTAAAATGGAAAAGCTCGCCGGAGGATGTCAACCAATAAACATCACAAGAAACCAATGCTTAAAGCAGAGTCATTATTCCTCTACTCTGACCTATGCCGATCTTTGTGATTGTTGTACAATGGTAAAACATAACGGGATCCATGTTTCCTCCTTCCGTAACACCGCCAATAAAGCACCAGCATAGTCATGATAGCACAAATGGGAATAGCCCACCTGTCTCAACAAGAAAATACTGAGGAATTGAAAAAAAAAAAGAAAAAAAAGTAACCAATCTAGTCCAACGATTACTGTCATGTTTTTCTCTTACCATTTACTTCATTTCCTTTTAATCCCTGGCTAACAAATAAGTAGTTGTTAAATCTTTTGAAGTAGAATGCTTTTTCAAAGTTTGTACTTAAAAATACAAAATACGAATTATAACCAAGAAGGGTTCAGAACTCATCAAGCACCACTGCTTAATTCATGCCAACTCAAAAAATTTGTCTGCGGAAACTTTTTCATGAAGAAATAAACAAGCTTTTTTGGTTAAATATACTTGAATGCAGTTTGGCTGGACAATAATAAGAAAACTGCAAATCCGTGCGGACAACTCCTTTCTGTAGTTGATGCATAGAACAATTTAAAATAAAGTTTAAGACATACATTCATCCAAGTTGCCTTGAGGCATAATATATTCTTAGTTCACAAAAGTTTAGTAGCGAGAAGGGAATAATCAAGATGTACCTGTCTAAATCAAGGACAGGGCTGTAAACAAGTGTTTCCCAAGTTGCCACAATGAAATGCCAAACCGGGTTATAATATAGAGACTCAGCCGACCAAAACATCCTCGTGTATGTCTCTAAGAAGATGAAAAGTATCCATGCTCCAATCTCAATCAGAATAAACTTTATGAGGAACCGACCCACGACCACCATTACAAGGGAGAATGCCACCAACCAATTAAAGAGCCTGTGGTTGTATTCCTTAATAAACAGAGATTTTGACTTCCCCAACATCTGCAGAACAAACCATAAGACGACTAAGACAGTAACAAAGAAAAAAAACTAAAGCAGGAGCACAAGACACCATATGGAGATGAACTAGGTTCCAGCATGCTTATTCCTAGCCGTTCTCATAATGTTAAACAAGTGACACACTTACAAAAATAGCTTTTAGAAAGGAAAAAAATGAAGACAGTCCTCATGATTTTATTCATTTCACGTCTTGAGACAGTTTCATATTTTTCATTTTTCTACCTTCAAGTGAACTGAAAAAAAAAAAAAAAAAAAAGAGTAGGAGTGCAGATAAAAGAAATTCAAAAACTGGTTCTATACCCAAGTGGCTTCCAATAATCGCATTACAAAAGCATTGGAATTGATTGAGCCGAAAAGTGAGAAAAAACTCACATAGTGAAAACTAAAAAAGATAAAATGCAAGTATACCAACCTTCATCATCCGATGTTCATAACTTGATTTAGAAGGTCCAACACACTCCTGCTCAAAACTTTGGTTGCATAGGAGGAAACCTGCATTAAATTTTGCCATTGAAGGAAGTCTGAGGACTTGAAGTTGATCCATTTTGTCCTCGCATTTTGTATACAGTGCCTCACACAACTTCGAGGATTGGTATTCATTTGCCATAACAAAAATTTTATAAACCTGAAAAGTATTTTCAATAATACGATTGGACAAGATTATATACTGTATGGACAAGATACTAAGTACTAGGTTTTAGACGAGATTCACACCTTTTCAATTTCTTCATCCAGTTTGTCAACTGATTTCTTTGCATGGTGCCGACCAAAATGTTGTTCATCGAAAAGTTTCATTGCTGCGTCCCTAATTCCTTCATGGGAATTTTGCAAAGACAGCTCTGAGAGGGGTAAACTCAATGTAGCCATCCGATCACTGTATAGCTTCATACAACGCTCCAGAATACCCTTGTTGAAAACTTCTACAAGAGAGCCGGTGGAGGGAATCTCTCCTTTATTCAAGGCTTCTAGAATCTACAATGCCAACACAGATTCTTGTGTTAATGAACTACATACTGTTGGCCGGCCCTAGCCAGAAACATAGAGGCTAGCCCAATGCTCAGCCCTAAGTCAAAGTGATTCAAATGATGAACAACCTTAGAAAATTAGAAGTTAGATTCTCAGAATGACATAAATGGTTTGATATGCAAAATAATTAAGGATTCAAGTGAGCCACCTGCTCCAGAAAAGAAACGAACTCCTTCCCGTTCAAAGGTTTACCCTGCACAATCTTTGGGCGGATAACAGAAGCTACAAGTTCTTTCAACTGCTCTCTCTTCTTGACATATACTGGGTCGAGCTCACCATCCTTCATGTCGCAAAGCTTTGTGCGTTGGAGATGAGGCTGTTTGCACATAAAAAACGAAGAATCAGATCATACTGAGCCAGGCGATTAACAGAATGCATTTGCAAATGGAAAAACACTACAGACATCATCATAACCCACCATCCCACGATTGGCTAAACAATCACATGATACTAAGAGTCTTAGGTAAGTTCAAATGATCACAAATATTTCCTCCTTTTCAAACATTGCTACAAAGATTTAATGTATAAAAGCAGTGTCAAAGACATGCAACACGTGTAATGCATTTATTAAGATTCCACAACAAATTAGTTACCCATTTACTTCACATACACTCTTTCTTCCCCAACCCTCAAACATTGTCTACCTAACCACCACTTTAGACATGACGAAAAGGGAGAGGATTGTTAACAAAAGTAACAAGCCCATACTTGTGGTAAGCTAAAAGCTGTACTGTCATCGCCCATGACAGCCAAAGAGTCTCTGATCTGGTTAACCTGATTAAATAACCCACAAACCAGAAAAGGTTAACTTATTAAGTTCATGATGACGTCTCAAACTAGATTAATTGGTGAGAGACCAATACCTGATCAATATTTTTGTCCCCTGCAGTCATAATGAGCACCAACAGTTAACCTTTGCTCTAGTGTATTGCCATAAGTAGAAGTAGAACTCATATTGTACACATCAAATAAGTATGAGAGGAACTAACCATCACTATTAGGGATGCGTCTAAGAGCTTCATCTACCATTTCTTTCACTGATTTCCCTTCTGTAAAAATGTGAAAAATCTTGATTTCAGTGGGATCGAAAGAAATTAGAGCAAAGGTGGCAAAAAAAGAGAATCAACTTGCTTACTATACTCCACACATAAAAGTTCTTTTTATAGCATCCTGTTTTAAGGGGCAGGAACTGGACAATTGAAACCATAAGAAGAAGATACATATATTTTTTTTAAATCGAGACGGGTTGCTTTTGGCAGATAAAACATGTACAATAGCTATGAAGCGAAAATACATGGTAAGTAAAGGCCTCAGGGCTATTTTTTGCTATCAACCATGAAAACAATTTCCTAGGAAAGCATATTCGAACTTACGTAGAAAATCTCGCTGGATAAGCCACAACAGCTTAGCAGGTTCAAAGGCAACATCTTGCCCCTGCAAATTATCAATTACTACAGTTGAAGTCTGAGAATTGATTGAAGAGAGTATACACAAGAAAACAAAATCTTCAAGTGGCGAAAGTCAGTAGAGTTAGTTGAAAATTACCTTCACTCTGTTCCCACGTAACAATTGCAGACAAAACCATAAACCATGGAACGAGTTAGTCTTTGGAGCAAAAACTATACTCATATATGATTTCAATACTATCAAGCATTGAGCCAATAAATCAAACAACATAATGTGAAGTGTCCAGCTATAATCTCAAAATTACATACCTTCCGTAGAATTCTTCAGCAAGCTCAACAGCGAAGGACAATCGAGATATATCAGCTTCACGGATCTGGACAAACAAGATCAAGAGCAAATCAGACTGACATCCAAGCACCAATAGTTAGATCCAGGATTGCAGTTGCATAACACAAATCAAACATCTCATCCATGCACAAAGCAACACGAGAACTGAGAAGTATCAACAACATTGTCTAGTGACTGCCTCTTCTGTTTAAGAGCCAACCATTGTGTTTCTAGATTAGATTCATCAAGTGTCGCAACTAGCTAGAACTAGCATGAAAATGTCTAAATTACCTCACCAAGAATTAATCACTTTCAAAGAGATGATAACTGGGAAATTTCACTAAAAAGAGCCATTTTAAAGGTAAATTGGGAATTAGTGACAAATGAATAAAGCTAGCTCCTTAGCCTCCAGTGAAAATAAAGGTTCTTGTCTTTCGGAAAGGGTAGGACTCTAGGAGCATTTCAGTAATTTCTATGACCGCTGTTAGATTTTATTTCATTTCTTTCATACAAAACCTAATCGACAAGCACAACCAATAGCAATGCTGGATGCACAGAAAAACCCAAATCCATCAATGCCTATCATAAATCCTAAAGGAAATTTGGAAAACAAAGCTCTAAACTCTCTTCTAGTACAATAAGAACTAAGATTCACTAGAGTTCGTGTCTTTTCCATCATAGGCTCATAGCTTACCCTTGACTCTAAAGTTCAATCCCCATAATTCAACAGTAGTATGCTTCCTAATTTGTTTTATCTTGTACGAAAACTCTCTTTACTATGCTAAATCCATGTTTTGGGAGCCAATGTCATGCTGCAAATAAAAAAACACGAGGAAGAAAAAAGGAGGGCTAGTTGCAGGTGGAGTAACAAACCGTCTCAGGCAGGTTATAGACAAGCACAGAACTCAATACCGTTGCCAGAGCGAAAATCCTGCAAAAATTGCAATTCATGAGAAAGGAGGACCAACAAAATAGCAATCTTTACAGCCATAAAGGCAGAGTTAAAGACCAACTAATGACTTTGAGATCACCGGTCATCGTAAACGTTCGACTTCCCAATACTTTCGAAGCCCTCAGTGTCAAGGTAGATTACAGAAGTTTTTACTCCATCAATATCCAATTCTACTGGGGTGCCCCATACCCATATTCCTGAAAGAAATAAATCCTGTAAGTAAAATCTGTAAGACTGTAAATGAATGAATATTTAGATCAAGCACACTAAAGGACTAACTGCATCCACCTTTTGTTTTTGTGTCACGCATGTGACCGACACCAAACCCTGCAAAGACATCAAACTCTAAAGCTCATATAATGTTCCAAAATTAAAAGCAATAAACCACTGCTAAAAAATGCTAGTCGCTATAACTTCATCACAAGCTAAAGCATTAGCAGCAAAGGCAGCACCTTCATAACAAGAAAGGGAGAGAAGTTGATTGAGCAGAAATGATTTGCCAGAGCGATAAGGACCAATCACCTAAAAAAATCCAAAAACTGGAATTAAAAGAAAATGAGAGAAGGATTGGACACATCAAACATCTATAGGGAGCCACAAACTCCATGTGAGAGCGTTTGTGCAATGATTGGTACAAGTGTTTGTGGTTGTAGCAAACATGTTTCACATAGATCATGAACAAGCACACAAATAGTGGTAGAGATGGGAAATTGCCGGTGAATCACATATCCACAATGAATTTTTGTTGTTCTATAGTACAAGATGTATAAAAAGCTAATATGAAATGGATATCTAGAAGAAGTTCATTTTCCTATTTGTTTGTGAGACAAAAACTATGACAAAAGGTAGTTACTCCGATAAGCAAATGCTAGTTATCTTTCTGATCTGCATAAAGCCCAGTCACAAAAAGGCAGGTATCCTATTGACATGGTTAAGGACAGTAACAATAAATATTCAGGAAAATCTATCTCAAACTTACAGCAACAGCAGCAATAGGGTTTTCTATTCTCTCAATTGCCTCCAATCCTTCCCTTGAAATGCGAAGTTTGGTATGACCAGGATCAGGTTCTACAATAGGAAACCTGTAAGAGAAAATCAAGAGGGCAACAAAATGAAAGGAGTGGATGGTTGCCAGGCTGTAAATCTCAAGGTTAGATGATGGTGCATGTCAAAATGATTTAACAATGGCAGGACAACACGGCAAATCCTATGTCAAAATACAGTTATGTAGTATCATGTATAAAATTTGAAAGAGAAGGGAGAACAAAGATACAAAATAATGAAGGTTATGAAGTATTATACAAAGTAAATATTAAAAAAAATATATTCAAAAAGAGATATTAGCATGCCTAAGTTACATTCAAAGCGGTGCGATCAGATGTCTACAGCAGTGGTTAATGCCCAGACTTCTGTCTTCTCTAAATACACGAAAATAATTTACCACAGGACCACACAGTTTGAACATATAGCCACGTTATAAGGACAAAAAAACAAATAACAAGCCTATATATGGCAGATACATTCATATTCATGTGAGTTATGCCCACTTTACACATTTAATCAGCATTCACAAGTTTCAATTGTTTAACATTCCACAGCGAAACAAACACTTCATTATAGCAACCTCAACCTTGCAACACACGTTCTGCAAGTTAAAAACACTGTGATGCTAAAACAGATCTCATCAGTTTTGAACCGTTTTGGCACATTAATAGACAAATACATTGCATCATATCTCATCAAAGTTCACAATAACCCCATTCATACTCTTCCACCATTAACATATCCTAAATGATGCAACTTCTCACAAATCACCATCACTGCTTAAATACACAAAGTGCAACCACAAACCTAACAGGGAAGCAACAAAAAATTCTCAAGTATCGCGTTTCAGTTTCACATCTCCTGAAAGCATGTAACCCTCAAAACTCCACTCGCAATGTAGCATCAAGATTGCCAAGAAACATTGTAACCCACGTCAAAGATTTCAAAGCAACCAACTCTAGATTACACTAAAGCCACATGAAGCATGAGCTGATACTCTGAGTACAAATTTAAAGCATGCACATACTGTCCACATAGGGATCAAGAAGCCACTTACGGTCTACGGAAATCGTCAATTGAGAATGACCCAGATGCGAATAAGCCGAAGGAAATCGAAAGCACCACGATCCAATCCCAAATCTTCATTTTGGGTAGCTGTTGAAGCCGTTATATTACAAAATGCAGAGCAGTTACAAGAGCATATGCAATTTTCTCATCAAATAGAAGGGAGGAGAGCAGAAAATATTGAAGTTTATAGGTTTTGAAGACATGGGTTTTGGAGAAGAAGGGGATCTAAAGAAGCCATGGCCTATCGTGCAGGTTAAGAATCACGAACCCCGATTTTTCAGTCAACCGCCTCAAAGAAAATCCCAAGATTTTGGCCAGGGCACAAACGGAAGATGAATCAGTTTGTTTTTCGGAGATGAGAGAGAGTGTGTGTGAGATTTCCTAGATTTGATTTCCCATGGAAGCAAAAATAGACTGAAACTACTGACGAAGCAAATGGTACAGGTTTTTTTAGATTTGGAAGCGTAGGAGGGGAAGGACTCAGGGGTAATTCTGTCAATATTAGTGGCAAAGTCGTAAAATTTTGAGGGGAAAGGAAACGTTACACGTTACGTGTTAATGGCAATTGAGTTGACTTTGGAATTGGGAGACTTTGGAAGCAGGACTATTTTGTGTTTTGACGAGAAAGTCCTTGTCTAAATCTTGGCCTTTCCAAATCCGAATCATGATAGCCCAGCTTGACATCACATGAGTTCGACCTAAAATATCTCAATTTCAGTTCTGTGGTATTAACCCAACTTATTTGAGGAATGTTAACTACATAACAAAAATGGACAATAAGGTGGACAACACACTCATATGGTGTGTTCTGTGGTATTAACCCAACTTATTTGAGGAATGTTAGGTACACAACAAAAATGGACAACAAGGTGGACAACACACTCATATGGTGTGTGGGCTTCGCACACAATTCACACTCAACTGTGTGTGGAGCCCACACACTATGTGAGTGTGTTGTCCACCTTGTTGTCCATTTTTGTTGTGTATCTAGCATTTTTGTTATTTGAGTTGAGCACCCGAAAAAATCGTGTGACATCGATTTGTTAATTTAGTGCGATGAAAATTTGAGTCCTTCGAATTTGATGAGTGCAATTTTGTTCACCCTCCTTAAAAGATGGTGAACAAAATCATCTCTCCTATTGGTTGAATTGGTGTGGGTCCCACTACAAAATAATGTCATGCTTACCTTTACATACACTTTTTGGTAAGCATCACATCACTTTGATGTAAGCATGACATCACTTTGTGGTGGGACCCACATGTTTCAACCGATAAGATGGAGGGTTTTGTTCACCCTCTTTCAAGGAGGGTGAACAAAATTGCTCTCGAATTTGATACATATTCAAATTAAGTTAAAACACTAATCACTCTACTTCGTATGCTCGTGCAGTTTAAAAAAGACTCATTTACCTGTGTTTGGCTTGTGCCCATTATGCTTTTGAAGTATAAAAACTGAAGCTTTTTTTCATAACATAATAAAATCACAGGTCGAAATTCCAACGATAGAATTAAATGCAAACGAATTAGCACATCTATTAGCTTCCGTATTACACCAGGATACTGTTGTAAAACAATTCACTGAAAGAACTTCGATACCATTATGAAAGTCTGGACTTCCTTGTGTCTTCCCAAGCCTTTCCAATTAATCAGCCAAACAACGTTTCAGAGCATCCGTTTCTATATGGATTGGAGGGGGCATCCAGGCCTTTGGCAATATCCTACAACACGCTATCTTATTTGACTTGGTTCATTTGTAAGTCTATTCAACTTTGACAAGGTACAAACTTTATAAAACAGAATTGATAAAGAGGATTCAAGCTAAATCAGAAGCTGAGCACAATTTTTTTTGATCCATTTCCCTACGTTGTTCTTGGTGAAAAAGACCGGTTACCAAATTAAAACCAATATTTTCAAAGCACAGGACCTTGGTGAGGAGGCAGGCTGTACTCATTGGCTTACTAAACTTAGTCATCTGGACTAGTTATTTCTGCAAATCACAAAAAATAAACAATAGTTGGCTTTTACACTATCAATTTACAAAACAGAACACTATTTCTTACTGTTTCCCTCTTTTTTCTACATTCAGAGGAGAAAACAGAACTTCCGAACTCCGAACACTGATTCTTGTATCGATCGTAGCTGACAAGAGAGTGTCTCATTCACCAAGCCAACCGCGTTACATTGTTTTACAAAAAAATATATATATATAGTACATGTAATTCAAAGCAAACTGATCCCTATCCAAGAATCAAATACCTACATTGAGGGTTATCCCCATTCATGAGATCAATCTTTGGCCAAACAAGCATTTTCAGGACCCCTTCAATTTATTTACCATAGCCCTATTGGAGAACTGTTCTCTTGCCAATACTCTGATTTGCCTAAGGTAAATCCCAAAAGGCACAACCCCTTGCTCAACTGCCTTGTCCAATGCATAAATCAAATCCTCCAAAGCCAAGTCTTTAGCCAAACAATCAAGAATAGCTTCTGACTTCTCATCCACAGCTTCAAATCCATCTTCCCCCTCATCATCACATTTCCTGTCATGAACTCTCAACCAGTTCATCAACACATCCCCCTCCTCCGTCAGCTCCGCCACTCTCCTCTTTAACTTTGTCTTCTCGTTCTCGAGCCCTACGATCATGTTTCTTGTGATATCCACTCTCTTGGTCATTTCACCCTGGAGGGCCGATAACGACTCTATTTCCTGATCACTTTCGGCTCTAAATGCAATTAAGTCGTAGTGAAGGGTACACGAAAGTCGGTCCATTGCCTCCATTTTGGAAACAAGAGAAGGGTGAGATAAGGTGGAAAAAGTGGAATCCTGGAAAAAAGGATGGTTGTGGGAAAACAGCTTGACAAGGTTGTGAACAAGGTCAAAGAGGTTCGATTTCGGATAGAACCAACTTTGTAGGTAAGGGGATGCGGTTGCACCGGAGCAATCAACAAACGGGTGGTCACGTTGGATTGGGTACGTGGAATTCGATGAAACAAATACAATAGGAGCCATGTGAGGGTAATTCTCATGGAGCCAAATGGTGAGTGGAACTGGAGGGTTCGAACGGGAGATTTGGAGATCACCGGTGGCATTGAGGAGGTTCGCGGTTGTGCCATCGTTGTGAATGAAAGCACCCATCGAAGGGCGAAAGGAAGGGAAATTTTGGAGGAGGGATAAAAGGTGCGATCGGATTAGCATTTTTTGGTCGGGGTCCGTGTAGGACAGAGGGAAAGGGGAAAGGGTAGGGAAGAAGAGTGCAGAATCTATGAATTGGATTGAAGATTGTGATGCCATTTTTCTTCAGAAAGAGATGGTGAGTTTCTACAAAAGAAGTGAAATCATGTCTCTCACCAAATGGTACAAATATAATCTTGAACAGATGAGAATAAAGGAGACTAAGTCAATGTTTATAGACTTTTAAATTAAGAGGTTTGATGTGCTTGGAAGTTACCTGGGGGGGAGAAAGGAGGTCTCCAACCCCTTCTGCCATTAACTAATCAGGTCATGAAGCTCGTGGGGCTGGCAAAGCGGCCTTCCCTTGGAACTTAGGGGTTTACTCCCACTTAAAGTCTCAGGTTCAATTCCCCTTACCATCGAATTCTTGGAGCTACTGGAGATTATGAATAGTCATTAACTCCAGGGCCCCGGAATTAGTCGAGATGTGCCCAAACTGGCCCGGACATCCAGTTATAATAAACTAATCAGTTCATGACTCGCAATTAGTAAGTGAAATTGCAATATCATATTGAAAGCTTATCTGCCAAGTATTAGCAAAAGGTTAATTAATGTCAGTTTCAGCATTGCGTTAATGCATCATCCTTTTATTGTGGTCACTCTGATTTTACTTTAGATAAGTTTTGAGCAGCCAAAATTCTTGGGTCATTGTTGATTTGATGTTTTGTAATTCTTCAACTGAATTACCGAATCATTCATTGTGTCTCCAACAGCACTATGCTCGGGAGAGGTTATTTAGTGCTCTGCCACGTGGTGCTACAAGAACAAATAATCATTTCTCCTATGCTCGGAGACAGTTACATTTGAAAGAAAGAATGCGAGTATTTATTACGTTTTTTTTTTTTACACGAAAAAAAAGAGCATGTTTAAAGTTGTACACTTTTAAAACGCAGTTTTATAGTAATACTACTAAATGTTAACAACTTTAACATTTTGGAATTCTCAAGCTTCTTGACGCAAAATATGATTTAAGACAAGCAGGGTTTGATGTGCATTTTAGGATTAGATTTTAAATTTTAATTAACTTCAAAATATGCTTTTTAAATTTTGGTTATAAAAAACAACCAGCTTAATTTTCGCATAGTTTAATCACAATTTCATAGCTAACTCGAATAGTTTATCCGCTTTTGACAAAATTTGTACTCCATAAGCTAAAATAAAACATAAAACTATGATTTGTAAATTATTTCCACATCTATTGGAAACAAACCAAAAGTTGCATATATATATATATACTGGGTTTTCTAACTCAAACTCTAACACCTCTTATGGTATCAACTATCAAGTCACAACATCTCTGCCTAGTGTTACTTTATTCAACTTTCAGTATTACTAATGTCTTTTTTTATAACCGAATGTCCAGGCCAATTTGCGCGCACCTCGACTAATTTCGAGACCCTGGAGGTAACGACTATGCATAACTCCAAGTGATTTGTTACTCCAATTATGTTACATCGATGAGGAGTTAGTATCCGGACAGTAAGATTAGCCCAATACATTGTAAAAGTTAGGATTACAACTTGAGCAACATCGAATGTTCTACTGAAAATGAAACAACAAAAAAATATACTACTAATAAATAAAAATAATTGCATCTAATTGGGAAATTTTGATTAGTCTTGCAAGAATTAGGTGAGTTAGGAATAATAAAAAAATAGAAGTTCCCTTCTGCCATCTATATAGTACTAATACTGGGGGGTCCACAGCACTAGACTGTTCAAATGTCATCTCCAGATAAATTGATACACAGCTGCAACATACTTGAACCAAACACAGCCTTAGCAAAGAAGACATCGATGTGGGAAGTCAAATTCAGATTACCAACATATAGCTGAGACTTGAGAGTAGCTGAGCTAGTGGATTCATGAGTGACCAAGAAAGAAACATAAGCAAACGCGTAGAAATGATTAGAGGAGGAAGAGAGATTAGTCCGATTTATCGGGACACGCTTCATTACCCAAAAAAAGGAAAGAAACATAAGCATCCTCTTCTCTCTAAATCTGCCAGAGACGTGAGAATCGTCACGTGCCGGGAAAAAATGATCCCTTCTTTTGGAATAATAATTTGACTTGTTCAAAACCACTCGGGAGAAAATAGGGAATTGATTTTCAATGTTTGCCAATAAAATTAGTCAATGACTTTAATTTAAATTAATATTTTATTACGTTTACGCGTATAAGTTGTTGAGACACTTTCTTTCGTGATTTTCCGAAATACAGTAGTATTAAGGGGGTGTTCCACTAACAAAAGACTGTTTTTTCCAAACACTGAGACAGATCATTCTCTCACAACACATCACATAAAAAACCGTGAAAAATCAATTTTTTCAAAAAACTGGATTAGTGGAACACCCCCTGAGTACCTCTAGAGATGCACCTCATTTGTGTTGAACGAACTTTTCTAATTAATTTTTCTGCACCCCTTTTGAGTTTGAGTCTTTTCATATTAGAGAATATAACTTGATACAATGATGAAATTTCATGGTAGCAACTGGGGGCGATTTCAGAATTTTCATCCAGCGCTGATAAAAATACACAGCATATCTACAATGAAAAATTGCTTGCAAAAAAAAAAAAAAAGGAACCGTCTAATTCCCTTTAATTTTTTAGTATTTCCACATGGAATCAAATGCTAGGCAACCACTATCCTCTGTGTTTGGATAGGTTTTGAAAAGAAAATTTTGTGAATTTTTTTTGAGATAGTGTTTGGTTGAGTTTTTTAAAATGAGAATAATGAGATAATGATTAGAGAGAGATAAAG
Source organism: Vaccinium vitis-idaea (assembly GCA_963854785.1). Classification (NCBI taxonomy): domain Eukaryota; kingdom Viridiplantae; phylum Streptophyta; class Magnoliopsida; order Ericales; family Ericaceae; genus Vaccinium; species Vaccinium vitis-idaea. Next base: position 3,633,086 of record OY978216.1, on the reverse strand, counting down.
AGACATGAGAATAATGAGGTAATGAGTGGAGAGAATTTTTTTGGAAAAAAAAATTGAAAATGAGAAAAAAAGGAAGTGAACAAAGGCCTTAAATCTTAAATATGTACAATATATTGGGCTCTCATAATTGGCTAAGCTTGTTATGTTTTGTTAGGCTATAACAATTTGATTCAAATTTCGTTGGAAACATTTATTTTAACTTCGTACGACTGGCCCATCGCCAATAATACTAAAGAAAATTTAATTTATATCTAAATTTTTTTTTTTTTTTTTTACTGCATTTTTTGGACCTAGCTAGGTCGCCCATGGTAGGAAGTAGGAACACCCCAATACTAATTACTAAGTTTTTTGCAGAAAGAAAAGAAAATAAACTCTTTCGGTTGTTGGTGGGAAATAAAAAAAAAACTGGTGCAGGGAAAACTGTTAGCAAATAGTATAGGCCCAACTATCAATTGACGACCAGGATCACTCCCTTTTGAAAGTTCGGCCCAAGGACGTTTTTTTTCTCTTTTTTTTTTTCCCTGAAAAGAGCCCAAGTATGATTTGGGTTAAGATAACTCTTCTTCTTCTTTTTTTCAATTTTCTTTTTCCTCTTTTTTTTTTTAAATGTTTGGCAAGGCAACTTTTCCACATCTATTCACTTCCAACTTGGTAGATGGAGGAGCTCGATGGGAGCAAGCTCAACCACTCAAGCTATGCCTAAACATCTTCTAAATTTTATTTTCAATTCCACAAAAAATTGTTGATATCGACTATTGAAGTCTACCGTGTCGCCTAACGAAGAAACATAAAAAATCTACACCTCATACATCTCCGTTTTCCAATCAATACTATTTTATCGTAGATCAGCAAGTTTTTGTGTCACCTCGAAGATGTGTGGAAAGAAAAAAAAAATTACAAAATAAAAGCAATATAATATCAAAGAGTCAAAGATTTAACTGCTCTAAGTCCTCTAACCGTATTAGTGAGAGACCAAAATCATGGGAAAGAGCCTAAGACAACAAGACTTTTGCGCAAACTGAGATTTTCAACAAAGAACAACTACCATCATGCCCTAATCGAATGTGTAAAAGTTTCACAATTCTCTTACTATTATTTCAGGATCGCTAATTAAATAAGGCACCAATAAATCTTCTAAAAAAAATTTACAAAAATCTCAAACACAATTTCTTCCAGTATCCGCAGAATCTGTAATGAGTATGTCTACTTGGAACCGGGGGCCCTGTAGTGAGTGAGCTCACTACATGTGTGTAGTGAGCTCTTTCGGCCGTCCGATCCGAGATCAACGGTCCAGATAAATTGGAGTTAAAATAAATGTAAAAGTGTTTTTTAAAGTGTAAAACGATCCGGACCGTTGATATCGGATCAGACGGCCGAGAGAGCTCACTACACGCATGTAGTGAGCTCACTCACTACAGGCCCCCTAGATCCATGTTTTACAACTCCTACAATTGAAACCAAATATTTGATTATTTACCTAATTTTTAAAAAAACATTAATAAAACAAAAAAAAAATAGCATGCATATATGTTTTTTTAGACTCTAGTCACTCTATGGATTATCGCAAGTAATGCAACACGTAAACTGATATTTAGACGCATCACATTTAAAACTGCATGTACCATGCGCATGAAACCCACACAGGTACGTAATACAATTTCAAACGCATTTGTGTCAAAGATACAAATACGGATCCCGACACGTGTTCGAATCATTTCTATTTGTTAGATATTTTGGCACTTTCCGGGGTTGTACAAAAACCATCATTCGTATATTTATTTTGAATTGTAATGGGTAGATTTTTTAGGGGGTAGTTGCTCGCTCGATGCTCCTCTCATTATCTGCGCCAAATTGACTGCTGCAAGGTAAAATGCATTGCACAATATATCATGCATATTTTTAAATAAAAGATTATATTTCTGCATGTTTGCATTTCCAATAAAACTCTCCGAAAATTCGCTTTCCATACTCATATAAATATATTGATATGAAGAAAAAGATTTTCTTTTAAAAATCACCGAAAATTTTGTTTTCCATATAATAGATATATTTATATCAACCGTCGATTTCTTCTTTTATATCATACCATATTTGCATCTTTGACAGATTATTATTCATTTGTTTTTTGGAAAGCATCACATAGATATTATTTTGGATGGGGGCGGCATTTGTCCTATATTAGTTTATTCTACACGACTTCCTTTCTTGAGAAGATCTCTTAACTTGTTTTTGAAAAAGAAATCAAAGAGATGTTTTGTTTTATTGGTGGAAAGGATCACCGAAAGTTTTTGTTTGGGGGCACAAGTATAGGCAGTTTCTTTGCCTATATATATGGGAGCATGCATCTTAATAAGTGAAGCACATATATTTTTTTTACGAAGGAAGAAATCCGTAATTGCCGAAAGGAAGAAAACTCCTTCATTTTGTTTGCTAGCATGGAGTCCACGTTGATTCATTCAATAAAGATGATGAACTGCTAGCTGTGCCTTTTCTATTAAAATTTCCATTGTGCATTACTTCTCTCAAGGAGCACTTTTCATATCACATTATTCGTTCGTTGGGTGTTCATGTTTCGTGGTGCCGTATACTGCTGTGGCCGAATCTTTTGGAGATTGATTCGGAGCCGGTTGAATCCGGAGATCGGGCGTGAAGTCTGTGGTTCATCTATTGAATCTTAAAGAAGCTCTGGGAGCATCGGAGATTGGCGAGAATAGGTAAAGGCTTGGGGTAAGGTTTTTACTATTTCGCAATCTGTACTTCTTTTTTATTAATAGAATAAAGCAGTAGTGTTAGGCCATGGTTTTGGCTTGGGGTTATTTAAGACCCTAAGTTTTTCCACATAAATCGTGCGTATCTTGTCTCCATTTTATTTTCACTGCACTACTTGTGGTTTGGTTAAATTGAATTAATCAAGAAAATTAACCAGCTTTTTATTTTATAATTTTTAATCGGTTATTCTTCTTAAAAACTGGTAATTTTTATCAAAACTCCTATTCACCCCCCCTCTAGGAGTAAATTAAACGCTTCTGCATAATTTCACTATTCGTATGTATTCAGCACTCCCGTGACCGGTTCCATTAACAATTAGGCTTCAACACACTCATCTGATGTGTTAGAGACTAATTGTTATATATGTATCATTATTCTTCGGTTTAAGAGAAGAGAGGGGGGAAAAGAAGCCAAAAAGACTAACCTAAGGCCCCGATTGGCTGCAGCATTAGAGGGGGTATTAAGTTATACCCCCACCCCTTATCCCGGTCCCACCGGTTAATCCTTGGTTTGGGAAAAAAAATGGAACCCGGATTAAGTAATACCCCCACCCTTTTAATACCCCTCTGTACCCCTTCCCCCTCACTAATTAATAACACCCCTCCCCCCGATTACTAATTTATACCCCCTCATACCCCCTACGAAATTACCCCCGTACCCCCCCTTATACCCCTCCTCTTACCCCCAGTTTGTTTACTGTTGCGATAACAAAAATCGAATTGCATTTTAATGCTTTACGAACTCTTGCGATTTCCTTCGGATAAAAAAAATGAAGTACTTTTGTGCATAAATTTTAAAAAAAATTTGCACCAAATTAAACTACTAATTGAGATCTTTAATTTGATACAAAAAGTTTGAAAATTTTTATACTTTAGAATTTGACATTGTTGGCTTGCTTTGTAATATCCTTCGGATAAAAAAATAAAGTATTTTCACATTAATTTTTTTGATTTTTTTTTGCACCAAATTAAACTACAAATTGAGATCTTTAATTTGATACAAAAAAGTTTGAAAATTTTTATACTTTAGAATTTGACATTATTGGCTTGCTTTGCAATATCCTTCGGATAAAAAAATAAAGTATTTTCACATTAATTTTTTTACTTTTTTTTGCACCAAATTTAACTACAAATTGAGATCTTTAATTTGATACAAAAAAATTTAAATTTTTTTATACTTTAGAATTTGACATTGTTGGGGAATACCATAAAAATTACTAATTAGTTAATTATTAAAAACGTACAATTAGAAAGAAAAAAAAAGAAAAAAATTAAAATTTCGAAATATTATTAAAATGAATAATAAAAAATAAAAACTAAATATTTTAATTTTAGATATAACTAATAAAAGGAATTATTTATTGAAAAGTATAATTAATTTAATTAGTATTGTTTTTATGTATTTATTTTATCATAAAATCTAATATGACTGTACAAGGGCAAATAAGTCATTTGTCAAGTTTTAACATCATTCACCCAACTTTATCCCTCTTTATCACAAATTCATCCAAACCACATACTATTTAATCCCCCCTTCCTAAATGTCACATCACTGTGGGTCCACCCTTACTAAATAATACCCCTTACTATCTTTTCCCCCCTTACTATTTAATCTCACCAAAACGTATTCCGCATCCAATCGGAGCCTAAAAGAGTTGGTGAGATGTTATTGTCGCAGTGCACCTAGTGTGTCTGTGGAGCCGTGTACATTTAACTTTATATCTTTATTGAACTGGGAGAGCTTGATGATGAGAGGAGTTTCCTATGTCATACGGTAGGTGAATTGAACCTTACACAGTTACCAGTTACGGTCATTGGTTATTACGTAGAATGGTCCCCACCCTGAATTTTTTGAAAGAGCTCGACTCCTCTGTACCGGATTTTTTTTTTACCTATGTACTCCCTCCGTTTCCAAATTTTAGTCCCTCGTTCTATTCTAACCGGATAAAAAACTAGCTATAACTTTAAATCGGTAATGAATTATATATTCAATATGAATCTTATTTGATAGATCTCAATTATTTCTATAAAACAATGTTTTCGAAATCATGTAAAACAATATAAATTACGAGATATAACCAATTGAAAAGTGGCCCGAATTCCCAAAAGGGACAAATAAATGGGGACAGAGGGAGTACTAAGTAATTTTTAACCGCAAGATTATATAAATAGATTACATAAATTTGACGCAATTTTGCAGCTGAAAATCACTTGATGTACAGGTACACCAAAATTCTAGGTGATTTTTGGTGATAAAAACAGAGAAAAACTAGGGTGTCAAACGAGTACCACATGACAGTACCCGTTGCACATCTCGCCTTCCAAAAGTGTTTTGGACAGCCCAAATTTTAAAGAAAGAAATAGGAGGGAGACAGGGAAAGGGTTGGAAGAAATCACTTTTGGAGAGCTGAGATGCGCGTTTAGCACCACGTATACTCCTACCCGATCGGCACCCAAGTTTTTCCGGAAAGGAAGAGAAGAAGGCGCAGAACTGTAGCAGCTACCAGGTTAATTAATACGCATTAAATGAAATTTTCGGAAATGCAATGATTATAGTGTGACAAAAATTCACCGAATCCCCAAGTACTTTAGGCTTATTAATTTAAAAGTCAAAATATTCCTGATCTCAATTTCCCAGGTAATCCTGGTGGTGGGGGACCCTACTCCAAGTTTGGAGAAATTATGCGTTACTGTTTGAAAGTTAGGCCACCCGGAAAAAACTTTACGGCCAACGGCGTATGCCGCGTATTCCAAAGTTCAACCAAAACTGCATAGTGCAATCACTTTTCTTAAAGAGAAATTAAGTGGTTTAATACGAAATAAGTACCCTGCAAACCAATGAAGACCTAAAATTGGATAAATTATTAGGTATGGAACACAATCTAAAGCAATAAATAATTCCTAGAGGGAAGGCTTAAAGAGCCGAAATTAAATTTAGGGGGTGAATGTGACAAAAAAAATGGATGGGTCCCTCCAAACACAGTACGACTTTTTGAGGAAAATAGGACATAAATTACAAAATCTTCTTTTAATATGTCACTCCACTCCTTATTTTAGAGAGGAGAGCTTGTGTGGGAGTTGCTCTTATTTCAGGGAAAAAATTACAAGGAGCCAGGAGGAAGCGGGGGAGGTGTTGTGCACAGCCATGCTGTGCATGGTGTTGTGCACAGCCATGCTGTGCATGGTGTTGTGCACCCCTCGGCCGTTGGATCGAGTTTTGGACGATTCGGATGTGTTTTGATTTTTTACCGGTAAAAAAAATCAAAATTAAAAAAAAATTGCCGAACGCATCCGAGCCATCCAAAACTCGATCCAACGGCCAAGGGGTGCACAGCACCGTGCACGGCTGTGCACAGCACCTCCCCCGAGTCCGAGCCAGGAAAGGGGGACGGGGGAATCCTTCTTTCATTTTTCTCTTTGAGAATCATTCACAGACTTCTTTAAAAAAGGTAATCAAAGGGGGAGAAATCAGAAAATAGAAGCTTATGCTGTTGCTGAAGAAATGAGAAATTCAGCCGACAACGTGCCAATATGCAATGCAATGGCTTCAAACTTTCAACTGCTCTCTGATCCAGATCACTGCAAAAGGTAGACAAAGGGGAAGAACATAAGAAAGTTAAAGAAGGAACCAACGCACAAATCCAAACTCTGATTCAAAGGATTTACCTTTCGATTTCTTCCACCCTTTTTTCCTGAACACTCTTCATCGGAAGAACTTTTGATTAAGACAACACCGACGAATATAACGTCAAAGAGTACCGAAGGGAAAAGACAGAAAGATTATCCATAACAAACATTATAGTACTAAGATTTATTGTCTATTCTCACTGTTTTATTGATCGTATTAGTAGATGACACCCTTACAGAAAAAAGAGAAGGGATGATTACCGATCCAAAAGTTACACTACCATATAGTAATACTGCGTATATGATTTATCTGATACGAAAAAAGGAAAGAAAAACCAAAATTTCAAGTTTTGTCTTCGATGATCGAAGCTAAACCAGTCACAATCTTAATTCCAAAGCGTGAGCTCTTCGGTTTGATCGTCTCTGGTGGTTCCCATTTCCTCACCACCGCCATCTCTTCTTCACCAGAACTCTCAGATAAAGTAAATAACGTCTCATCACGATCGGTCTCAACCGGAGACAATACTCTCTCTTTGGGAAAAACTTTCGTGGCAATCAGAGGTTCGTTCTTTTCGGTTTTGAGATCAGATTCGGAGGTGGTAGTGTTAACAAGTGTAGTTGGTTTGGTTCGAGTGAAGGGGGAGAGCCATTTGGATTTGACGTACTCAGCTTTTCTCCACGGTGGGAAGTGCATTCCTTTCTTCTTCAGACTCTGCTTCGCCGCCTCTGAAACGAGGGTTATGATCCTTTGGAGACGATCAGCTCTGCCAACGAATATGCAGGGCAAAATATGTAGGATTGCTTTGTAGGACTTAGTCGATCGAGCGATTTCGAACTCTGATCTGAAATCAATGTCAATTATCAACCGCTCTCCTTCTACCATCACGTCCACATAGGCATACTCCCCTGTACCAAACACTTGCTTTTAGGTTTAAGAAACTTCACTTGTACACATAATTTTGAAACTGCGCGACCGATTTGTGTGTTTTCCGCAGCAATTCTCTCAGAAAAAAATCAGCTTGACCAGAGAATAATGAAAAATGCTTGCTACATCACTAATTTCTATCAACAACTTCATTTAGAGTAACATATAGTTGATCATTGATTAAATTCCATAATCAACGATCAAACTGGGAATCCCTACATCAATCACTATAATTTGCTTATTCCTGAAAAAAATTATCGTCTAGACGTAGCGAATCCTCATTCCAAATTGTTTCTATTTAAAACTAGGCATGTTGTGGATAAAAATAGTAATATTTAGCAGCGGTAAAATAAAGTGATATATATAGAGAGAGGGGTACCGGCGGGATAGGAGGGGGATTTTTCCCAGCGTGATTTGCAGATTGAAGCGTCGTATCCCAGACCTAAAAGGCCATCTACAACGATCTTTCTGCAATTATCATCCTTTCGCTTCGAGATCTTGTTATTCTCGACAATTTTCGAAATGTCTGCCAACAGGTTTCTCTCACGAGCACTTGCACAAGGGACCAAATCCTGCTAATAAACGGAATTTTCCGCAACACAGAAAATTCAACCACGAAACATTCGGAAATGTAGAAACAAAATACTATCTCTGTAATTTTGAATTCATTTGACCAAAAATATACCTTCAGAGTTTCGCATGCATCGCCAAACGAGTCCAACTCGTCGTCGGTACTATCACTGCAATTTCCGTTGAAGCAATTGCATCTGTTCCGACTACACCTCACCGTCGCCGTTTGTTTATCTTCGTCTTCAATGAAACTCTGCACCATATTTGCCAAGCAAACAGAACTTGGCTCGAAATCGTTCTTGCAATGTCCTACTTCCTCGACGCCGGCGATCTTCTCCGCCGTTGATATCCTCACGAACTGCCGCTCAAAGAGGCGTTTGAGTCGCGATTTCACCACGGGCTTCGTTGATTCGTGGCGAGTCGGATCTTCTAGAAAGTTGAGATCGATCGGTTGAATCTTCATCGGGAAAGGCATGATGACTAGAGTGATTCAAAGCAAGAACGCTACTAGTACTTGTGGAGGCTTGTACCAAACTTTAAGCTCCATTTCCAGTCCTCAACGCTAGCTTCGACTTAAACGCAAAATGTAGGAGAACAATTGCGATACTGATTTCCGATTCCAAAGCGTCCTCTGCGTTTTCAAATCCACAAATTTGACTCATTAAAACTGTATTTAACCAAGGGGAACACAGAAAGAGGAATTAGAAAGTTTGCTAATTCTGATGAATGATGAAAATCAGTGATTAAATTGGTGAGTAATCCCGATGAATCGATCAAACTCAGTGATTAAATATGTGAATACAGATGCATACATTGTGTTAGGATCAGCAAACAGAATCGACACAGAAACCGATAATTTTGGGAAATCCATGTATCTACCAAAATTCGAGAGGCTTAATTAAGCTAAAAAGACTAAAACCGATACCTTTATCTCTCTGATTATTAGTAGTATTATAGTCGTAGTTTGCTTCCGATTTGCGAGACAAAGCTTGGAATAACTTCAAAACTCTTCTACGTTAAATGTTCGCTTTTGCTTAGGGTTTCACAGATACGGCTAGAGCTCGCCAAGTTCAAAGCGGCAAGGAAACGCTACGTCAGCAAACGACGGACGGAGAGTCCATTCGCCGGCCAGGTACTCGAATTTCCCGGTGGTCTGAGAACGTTCTAGAGAGAGAGAGAGAGAAGGAGAGAGAGATTTCGGTGGTTTTTGGATTTCCGAGGGGCCTTGGGAGCGATCCAGGGGGTTTTTGGCGTTTTAAACGAAATGCTGAGTAGGACTGTGGTGCCACGATGGCTTCCGATATGGCAGTGTAGTTCTAATCCGTTCTTGGGTATTTACCCAAAAAAAAAAATCCGTTCTTGGGACACGTGTCAACGGATGAAGCGGGTTGAGCTCATGGCATGGCATTCGCCACACATCGCCACCTAGGGGACAGGCCTGGCCTAATACGGCTTAGGGTCCTTTGGCTAAAAAAAACAGTTTGGTTTTTTTTTTTTTTTTTTCTTTATTTAATTTTTTTTGAATTTGTTAATTTTACGTCGATTTTTTATGGTTTCTTGGTTTGTCTCGACGAGAGAAAGCTAAAAAGTATAAAATTATTTACCAAACTTAAAGTTTTGTGAATAAAGACAAAAAAATAATCCAAAATTGTGTTTTTTTGGATTATTTTGTCTAATTTTGGATTATTTTTTTTGTCTTTATTCACAAAATTTTGAGTTTGGTCAATAATTTTATACTTTTTATATTCCTCTCGTCGAGACGACTCAATAAACCACAAATAATCGACGTAAAACCAACAAATTCAAAAAAAAATTGAATAAGAACAAACAAAAAAAATAAACTGGTTTTTTTTAGCCAAATGACCCCTTAACCAAACTGTCTCAATTTTTTTCCCCAAGATAGTATACATCAATTGGGATTGAAACAGGGGAATAGTGGCAAAATAAAATAAATGGTTTTTTTTTTTTTTTTTAAATTTACATTTGTTTATTTTGCGTCGATTTTTTTGTGAATTATTTAATCGTCTCGACGAGAAAAATCTAAATAGTAAAAAATTATAAAGTAAACTAAATTTTTTGTGGATAAAGACAAAAATAATCCTATAATCCACAAAAATTTGGATTATTTTTGTCACAGTGAACTTTTTAATTTTTTAAAATTTTTTAGATTTCTCTCATTGTGATGAATCATTAATCTATTAAAAAAAATTGACGCAAAACTAATAAATGTAATTTTTTTTAATAAAGACAAATTTAATTTATTTTTAACCAAAACGTAAGTTAGCAAACTCTAGACCTTCCCTGATTCCCTCTATAACCATGGGATACAACCAGATTGACTAAATGTCACATCTTTCCTTCTCAAATTGGCAAAGGGAACATTCACGCTTTCATAATTTGGAAATGTAAGGTTGCTCACGATAAAAGTCACAAAAGTACTACTTTCTCTGTCCCGCATAGGTGGTTTGATATTTTATTTTGGGATGGCCAAGAAAAATTGTTATTAGTTTAAAAAAATAAATAAATAACAGTGCAATATTTTAATTTTACCCCTTCTTTTTTCATTTTACCGGTTTTTTTTCTTACATTACCTGTGTTAGGATTTTATTCCAATAAACATCTATTCTTTATACGATTAAAATACTTCGGGAAAAAATTAGAGAAACATTTTTATTTCGAACCCTGTTGGTAAACCTCTGTAAATACAGAAAAATGTTCATTTCGAGTTGCATTGTGTGTTTAACATTAGTATTATTCACTCAATATTTAATTACTTGATCAAACTATTTTTATATTCGTGTAAAGAAAATAACAAGTTTGGGCCGATGACCATGCTACAATTCAAGTTGTCCCAAATTTACCATCACCGCCAGTGAACTCTAGAAATACTAAAATAATTGTTAGATTTTAAAAAAATTGAATTTAATGATAGGGATCTTTCTATTATCAGTCCACTGGGCGGACGGTAAAACACAAAACAATTATAATTCTTACATGGAAGAGTTTTCACTGTCTGAATTCTTACATGTAAAAATTCAGATTCTATACACTTTATTGTCCGTCCATTGGGCAGACGGTAGATTAAACCTAATGATAGACGATCTCAAATAAAGTTGATCAAAATAGACTCTGTACTCATGTTTTTCGAAAGAATAAAAAAAGAAGAAACGGGAAACTCGCATGTTCAACAGGTGAATGAGTGACCCGTTCAAAAAAAAAAAAAATGAGTGGGTTTTCTCTTTCCAAACGAATCATTTTCCTTTTACTTTTCTTTTAGGCTATGTTTGGAACATGAGGAAGGAAAGGAAAAGGGAAGGAAAATAAAATGAGAGAAAAATAAGATGAGGAAAATTTCACTATTCACAAAACTTAATTTTTTTATTTTCCCTCCTCTTTCTCTCCAAACCAAACAAAAAGAGGGAAATTTTTTCATTTTCCTTCCCTTTTCCTTTCTTTCCTCATGTTCGAAACAGAGCCTTAGGTTGTTGATTCTTTTCGCAATTCCTGTAAAACCTTTTCTGAAAAAATAGAGGGGCGGAGAAACTTGAGCGTGTTTGAAAACATAACAAGCATTCAAAAAGTGTTTGAGCTTAACTTATTTGTAAGACGAATCGATTTCAAACGAGTTTTAATCAAGCCAAGCACCAACCAATCTCGAGTAGTTATTTTTTGTACACCATACTTCAAACGAGCCGAGTAGTAGTTTGCTCAAGTTTGTTTTGAAACTTTAACGAGCTTTAAAAAAAATGCTCAAGCTTGGTTTGTTTATGAACCAAACTGATCATGAACAAACTTTTACAAATAAACACGAGTTCGAACTGGAGTAGCTTTGTTTGTTTAGCGGTCCTAAAAGTAAGGGAGGTTACAATAATTTTTGAAACCCAAGGGGTGGTCAGTGAAATTGTCCAGTAAGCTCAGGGGAGGTCAGTGTAATTTCCCTGCGATAAATCAAAATGAGTCTTCATCTTTGGATTTTCCAAACCCGCGGGTCTTGTTTCCCTTCTATTGACACTTGCAAGTATTTCACGCTAAACCAAAGATATTACAAACTGTGGATTAATTTTTTAACAACCCTTTCAATTTATTTTTTTCCCTTCATAATCGGATGTCCGAACCAATTTGCACGCACCTCTTCTAATTCCGGGACCTTGAAGTTAACGACGGGACAAAACTCTAGTGGCCGTAAAATTTGGAATGTTTAGCCTCCGTGGTAATGGTACATGTTATATCAATTGGTTCGAGTCTTTTTTCCTTGTCCAACTTATGAAATCTTCCTAAATCGAGGTTTAAAATATTCTTGTTGTATTTGGATTTTCCTTAAAAAAAAGCATGTTGAGGATCCTCCACCGTGAGAGTGGTGGAAACACATACCAGATCACAAACACCCTCAAAATAGAGCATGAGTGAAAATCACGATACTTGTCACGCGTTGTTACAGTTATTCTCCTCACACACACATTTCCTTGATTGGGCCATAAATTTTAGGGGATTACAACCAGTCTCCTTTATAAGCTTCCATGTACTAAAAGCATTTTAAACTTAATAATAACACCACCACTTATCGTAATGAGTTGTTACTATTGTTACTACTACAATAAATGTGTAAGTTTTGGACTGTCTCACCCAGTCTAAGTGTTAATTAAACAGTCCAAAATTTGAACGAGAGAGGATATAAACCTAAATTAAATACTTTTGCATCACCTATATGGGACCTGAATTTCTTGAGAGGGAGAAAAAAAAAAAAAAAGGGTGTTCTTTCCAATCAAGTGGAGTAGATCAAACAATGAGTACATATTTGGACCCTTTCGATTCTGTTATCAAATCTATAGTGTGGATGAAGCCTAGGGCCGGTTACATCTCTCGAGGCAACCAAAGAGTCTCATTCCAGGTACAATGAACCAGGACGAAACGGCTCAAGAGTCTAGTGGTTATAGCTAGTTTTAAGACCCCTCATGATATGGGATTTGGCAGAATTCAATCTCTATATTCATTCTGGCAATTTCGGAATTGAATTATTTGTCAACAGCTCTAGCCTTCTTGGAGCTTATATTATTGGCAATCCCAAATTGGTTTGGATGCCAGAAATTCGTGTTACACTCTATACTTCCAGAAACTAGATTTTGTGCGCTTTGTTTTGTATCAACGGTTTTAGATTTCGTGTTCCACTAACAAAAAACCGTTTTTTCCAAACACCGAGACATGTCATTCTTTCACAACACATCACATAAAAAACCGTGAAAAATCAATTTTTTCAAAAAACTGGGTTAGTAGAACACCCCGTTGTAATTTTTCCTACAAGATCCAATAGTTAACTGCAAGGTTTCTAGCATCTCTCCCCTCTCTTAAAAATTATTTAATGCCCCTTTCTGTTACAAATTCAGAAGCACTTTCCCATATCCGGGGGAAAAATTATACCTTGCTTTAAGAGCATAATTCATATCAATATCAGAACGTGCTTTTCTTTTTTTTTTAAACAGCGAATATCAAACACATGTTGCTTCTTCTTTTGTTAATAAGGTGCATTAACTACCAAGTGATTGGCTAGGTAAGTATTTGTTAATAATGGGGCTTAAATTTCCATAGCGGCTTGATGGAGCTAAATATACTCTTTCGCGCTTATAGCACTCGGTGGGAGACATTGGTTTCGGGCTCGACATACGGACAGATTTCTCCTTGATATGCACCAATCACGTTTTCAACAAGGTGCTCTCAACATAGTGAACAACTTCTCCATACATTTGCTCGACGTACGTAAAAAGATTTCTCCATACCTTTGAGTGGTACCTAGCCACCTAGGTGACATTACATAAACCTATACCTAGGTGGCCGACCATAGAAAGAGAAAGATGTGTAGTAATCGAGATGATTTGGAAACTCTAATATCCTGAGTTCAAAACTTGACAAGTTCATACATAGTTAGGCCACAAGAGTTTCACTTGTGAATTCCCTAATTCCAATGTGGATGGTCTACTTTTGTTGTACCGGAAAAGAGATTCAGTTGAAGTGCGAGCTGACCCGGATAATTCTAGCAGCCAAACCAAAAAAGAAGAAGAAAGAAATAAAGAAAGATGCAGCTAACCATCAGGGACATGACAACAACTACACTGAGAAGAGAAATGTTTCAGTGCTGTAGGCTTATCCTGGCTATCCATCCGTGTTTTGAATAGTCCAGATCTTTTGGGGTAAATTTGCTCCTCAAAATTATAAAATTGCCATTGAATAACCCCAACAGATTTAGGCCATGCAAAATACGGATAGACGTCCCGGATGAGCCGACGGGCCACTAGGTGCCCACCCCGGTACCAAAAAATTCTCCCATTGAGAAGGACCCTTTTGTTTGGCTACGTACCCACTAAACACTAGAGTAGCCTTCTTTTTAAGGAAATAACCTATAGTTATAGCCTTGTATAAAAAAAAAAAAACTATAGTTATAGCACCCACGGAAAAAAAGAAAGAACAATGATAGGTACACACCCTCTCAACCACTCCCCACCACACCCTCACTCACATGTGTGGTGGGGCCTACTGGGACTCACCGGGTGAGCCCCACCACACATGTGAGAGAGGGTGTGGTGGGGAGTGGTTGAGAGGGTGTGTACTTATCATTTTAAAAAAAAAAAATGTAGATGGATCCACAGATTTTGTGTGTGATGGCAACTGGTATGGGACTATGGGGGAAGATTTCTCAAAAATTCCTTTTCGTCATTATCACCCTCGGAATAAAAGGTGACAGCACCAGTGCGACTCCATGGGTTCAAAAGTAGATAATCACATAGGCCTAGGGTTATGTCGGTTGGTTTACTTTCGAGGCAATTGATCTAGATTTAATTTTTTGAGTCAAATTGCAAGAAAGTAATTTCTTGTGAATTTCCTAGTTTTAACGTGGATGATCTGTCTTTGCACTACAAGAAAATCAAGATCTAGCAATGGTTGAGAATGCCAAAGAAGATGCCTAAAACTATTACTAAAGCCCCAAAAAACCTATACCAACAGTTTGAGGATGCGTTACAAGATCTATGTCATTGTAGGGTTTTAGTAACGCTTTTGTGAACTGTTGGTACAACCATTCTTTCTAGTAACGGTTGCTTTAGTAACACTTGCAACCGTTGCTACATCCCAATTCTACCCCTAACTATTGTTGGACTTTAGCGACACTTGAAGTTGTTGCTATAGACAAGTTTTTTTTTTTTTAATAGCAGCTATAGCAACACTTAAAACTGTTGTTATAGACCCTTTTTTTTCCCTGATAGTAGCCATAGCAACACTTAAAACCGTTGCTATAGACCCTTTTTTTAAAATAAAAAAAATAGCAACCATATATATTCCATTTATTTTCATATATATACCTAAGAAACTGTTATTAAATGTCCAAAATGCTAAAAGTCGAGGAGTTGCAATTTCATTCAAAAATAAAACTTGATACCATAATTCAAATTTGGTGAGTGATTAAAATAGCAAGACAAACAAAGTGAAAGGTGTGGATTTGGCCAAAAAAACCTACCCAAAAGGGCTTGATAGGAACAAATTTTCATATAGTTGTTTTATGAAAAATTGGTCCGATCAAGCCCTTTCTGGGTAATATTTTTTTCCCAAATCCTCTTGTAGGACCTTAAAAACACGTTTTAAACACATCTAACGGTTCAGATCGTCGAAGAAAATTGGAGGTCTGGATTTTTACACCTTGAAGGATCCTTCATATGAAGTTTATTGCTTATTTTAGTTAAATAAACTTAGAATTTTTTAAAATTAACTTCTATAATATAATTTCTATAATTTGATTAATTTCTATTATTTGTTAATTTGTATGATTTAATATCTATAATTTCTGAACATATTTGTGCGGAACCTTGTTGTAACTTTTTTTAACCCATTTAAAAAAAAAAAACAATTTGTAACATTTTTTTTCTTTTTTTTGTCCAACTCTATCTCACTCTCTAAAAAAAAAATTTATAACTTTTTTTCATGTTCGAATTTTGATTCCAAAATTTATTAATCATATAAAATATTTTAGAAGCTTATTTTTATTTTTATTTTTTCCAAACTCTCTTTGATTCTCTCTATCTCTCTAAAAAAAAATTAACTTCTTTTTCCCTTTTGTTTCTTTTTTTTTTTCTTTTCTTTTGTTCATAACTTCATTTTTTAATACTTGATATAAATATATAATTCACTAAAACAACCAATTTTTTTTTCGGGATTATCAAAAAATACATAGAAATAAAGTATAACATAATTTTTTTTTCCATGCCTCGTGCCGTGCCTTCCAAGAACCGTGTTGTGTCATACTCACGCCGTGTCGTGCTAGAATAAAGTCGTGCCGTGCCTCGTGCCCCATTGACTTCGTATCGTGCCATGCCAGGATTTTACCGTGCCTTTGGCGTGCCGCGCCGCCTTCGAACGTGTCGTGCCCGTGCCGACCCGACCCGTTTGACACCCCTAATAGTTGATGTATGGTAACCACACGATCGCAACATAATCAGGACAATCGAGATCGTTGATTACGTTGTGTTCGTTGATTATAACATTCATGTAATTTTTTTTTTATGTTGTAACTGTTTATAATTATGTGATACATGTGAATCGGTCTTTAGAATGAAGTATATTAGCATATACTATATGTGGGCCTAATGAGGAGGGTATTTAGTAACGGTTGATTTTGAAACGTTACTAGAGGAGAGGATTTAGTAACGGTTTGTTTTGAGCGTTTCTAGAAACATGACTTTAGCAACGGTTTTTATTGAACTGTTACTAAATTAATGTAATACACTAATAGTTCAATAAAAAACGTTACTAAAGTCCTGTTTCTCGTAACAGTTTTAGAACCGTTACTATAACCAATGTCTACCAACGGTTTATCCAACCGTTACTAAAAAAACCGTTACTAGATCTTGATATTCTTGTAGTGTTGACCGGAACAAAGAGGAGATTACTTGAGGCACGAGTAAATTGGTCCAAACACCTTCAACCGTTAAAAAATGAAATAAAATACAAAAGTAGACATCAAATATTTCTCTATTTAGAGGGGAAAGGTGGTTTTACGGTGCACATGTAAACTTCGGTTGGCCAATAAGCATTGATTGCCTTTCTTTTGTCTTTTGAAATGCATAAAGCTAAGCTATATGGTCATTTTTCTTTTGAACAAGCAAGAGACAAAAATCTCTCTCTCTCTCTCTCTCTCTCTCTCCCCCTCTCTCTCTTCCCCTTCCCAAATAAGTCCACACAAAGCTCGACATCTGTGAGTGGCTATTTTTTACTTTCACCTTTATAGTTTTACCACATTTATTAAATGACCAAATGTTGCGTCTTCTAAACTAAAGACGATCGTATTCGGCCTAAAAGAGCAAAAGTGAACTGGGTGTATTGGTTTTGAAAAAATATAAAGTTGGGTTTGCTTTATGTGATTTAGTAAATGTCACATTAATTGATTAAGTCGTGCAAGAAAAGTATAGTAAATGATATCGTAAGGCCTTTGGTCCCCATCCAAGCCTGAATCGGATCCTCTGTCTCACCCATTCGCATCGTCCATCTGAGAAATCAATGGCTCGGATTCAGAAATGAACATGGACAGCTCAGATCTGTTTAGAGGTGAGATGATATTTGAGCCGTTGATTGCTTGGGTAAACGGTGCGAATGTGTGAGGCAGGAAGGTTGGACAGGGTTGAGTGGGACAAAGATCTTCTACCATCCAAGCCCTTTTTCTTTTGACTATAGAGCCATGGGGCAATCCATCCTTTTCCCTTTGACGTTTCTTTGGTTATGTGCCAAGGACTATTTGGTCTGACAGTAGAGTAACTAACTTCAGTTTATGGTGTAAAGTTGCAGTTCAAAATCTACGGAGTAAAATTTAATTTTCGTTGAGTCATTTTATTAAGCGTAACTAGCATTATTTTATAATAAAAAAAGTAACTAGCATTAGTTTATGGTGAAAAGATCGGTGACAAACCACCCGGTTACGCAATGGAGACATGGAGGAGGAGCGATGGAGGAAGTAAATGACAGAGGAGATCGTATGGTGGCTGGTGGTGAGGATGGGGGTGGAAAAAACTCTTAGAATATGATCCAAAGATCAAGAGCGATAAAAAAAACACAAAAAGATTTTGAAATCAAGACAAAAAATTACTTAGTTACTATGCGACATACTCCCGAAATCAAGAGAGATGAGATCGAGATGGATCACATTATTTGTAAATATTCGAAAAGAGTGTAAGTAAAATGATGAGTGTTACTATATAACTTCTTTTAAACATGTGGCAAGCTAAAACTCTATGCACCGTTCATACGGAGTAACATTCACGTGCTTAAAATGTAAAGTCCATTTCACTAATTTGCAAACATTCTAGCTGTAGAATTGCAAGAGTACGGAAGTTTACGAGACATGAGGTTTTGTACTTGGGTTTCACTGAAGTGTTTATACTCGTAATTATGTATAAGAAGCCTTGGAGTTAAAGTTTACGGAGAAGCGTATAATGCGTCAGCATGACTATAAAAGCTTAATCGGGATGGTTTGTAAAAATTAATTTGTTGCTGGTTTTGTCCAATTAATCAACAAGGTGCTAGATCATTATGAAGAAGAATTTTTATTTATTTATTTATTTTTTACATTGAGTGAAAATTGAAAGGTAATGGAATTAGTGGAATTGACCGCACAAAAGAGGAGGTTGATGCTTCAATATCCTTTAATTGCCAGTCCATCAAATGAAAGTTTTTTTCACTTTCATCATGATACCAAGCCACTTTTTAAGCTGGATTAGCTTAACATTTACGCATTTGGTTTCCAACATTCACCCTTTGCAAAATATTTGAAAAAAAAATACTAATACGTAAATTATAATTTTCCTGAGAATTAACGATATTGCAAAATATAAATATACTTTACCCTCATGAAATAGAGCACATTAGGGATAAGCTCATCTCCATGTCCCATCCATCCACGCCCTATAATATTCTATTTGTGCTCTTTAGAGCCAAAAATCATGATCGAACGGTGCATCTCGCAGGACCTGAAACGAAAAAATATTTGTGCAAGAAATTAGTTTGATGAGATATCACTAGGTATGTGATTAAGTTGTATTTTTCAGTCGGTAAATTGACGATGAACTTAAACAGCTGAATTTACATACCGAATCATTATTTATTCGTATACATGTCTAGTGTTATCCAATCAAATTCATTTTTATTTAGACATGTTCTTATTTTTTTGTGAGTTTTGTGAGATGAACAGTTCAATTTATATGACGATCATAAATCCAGAGCGAGTCTCGAAAATGAGAATTTATTAGTTTTGTTTTGGCTTTAATAAGTCACCTGACTTATTTTTCGTCTTTAATTGATTTTTTTTTTTTGCATTTGTTAGTTTTTCATTAATTTTTTTATATATTATTGATTTGTATCAACGAGAGGAATAAAAAAAAATAGTAAAAAAATTATGATTGAAGCTTAATTTTTTTTTGAATAAAGTCAGAAATATGTACTTTACCCTCACTTCGTACTTGGTGGGCTTGACCAAACCCGGGGTTTTAGTTAGAGTTTAAGTACTTGCTCATGCGTTGGACTGTTCTTTTTTCAACGGTTGGGCTCGAGCCTCATTAACAACCCAACAAGTTGGGCTTGCACTGGTTCTTGAGTGAAAAAGAGTCAAAATTTTGAAATCCGAAAAAAGCCTTTCTCCCACCCAATTTTACCGCCATTTTGTCCTCCCCAAATCGAAAAAACGCAAAGAAAGAATTTAAAACCCAGAGCGAGAGAGAGAGTAAAGAAACCTTCGCATACCAGCAATTCCAGTCATCCTCTCTCCAATTTCCTCCCTTCTTCCTTCAACTTCTCAGGTCTCTCTCTCTCTCTCTCTCTCTCTCTCGCTCTCAAAAGCTGTAGATCTGTTTTCAAATTCTTCGTAGTTCATATCATATATTTCTTCTTGTTTAATAGCGATTTTTGACAATGTTTAATATTGCGTCAATGTGAAGGATCTTGTTGGAGTAACGTAAACATTGTCATCTTAGGCCTTATTTACCGAATACATTGAACTCCTGGCGTTAGTGTTGTGGAAATTTCATGGATCTGTAATTTTGTGGGGATTTGACTTCGTTATAACTAGTTTTGGATTTATATTTTTTTGGGTGGTAAAGAATGGCCGGAAAGGGTGGAAAGGGGCTTGTGGCTGGGAAGACAACGGCGGCGGCTAACAAGGACAAAGACAAGGATAAGGGCAAGAAAGTACCTGTTTCTCGCTCTTCTCGAGCTGGTCTCCAGGTACCATCATACCTTCTTCTCAGTTTCGTCTGTATTTTTATTTACAACTCTGTTTGTGTAAGTTGACGTGCACCTCAATTAATCTCTAGGGACCGATGTCGCTCTCTACTACTGAGAGATCCAATTAAAACTGGTGAAAAGTCAAATATGGATTGTTTTCTTAAGATTTAGGAAATATGGAATCTGAGATTTAGGAATTTTCAAACCTAAGCCCACAGCATGACTACCAGATCTACGCTTTAGGGTTTCAGTTTCGTGTTTTTTTGACAAAAGAGTGTTTTCAATTACTATATCCATGTTGATGTGAACAAATTTTTGAGGCAGGCTCACATTTTCCTCTTCCTTTGTTGGACATAAAGAAGGAAAACTTTACACTTTATTTTACCATATGCCCTCAATAACTGTTAGGACAAAAATGTAAGCACATGGTTTACGTAACCACCCTCTCCCAAATGGCCGAGGATGGAGCTAGGGGTAGCCAATAGGGGCAATTGTTGCCCCTGCTACAATTTGGAAAAACGCTACTATTACATTGAAAATATGTGTGTGTGTGTGAAATTATATAAACTTACCACTCCATGTATATAGCCTGCCCCCGCTATGCAAAAATTCACACTCCGTCCCTGCAAATGGCTCCAATACCCCAATATTGTGGGCTCTAGAAAGATGCAGTTTCTATCTGGCAATTGCAAAAGAATCTTTGGGTCTTTTTATAGACATGCACACGCATGGTGTGCATGGGTGGCCAGTTGAGATAAATTGAAACCTTAATAGTAAAAGTAATTATTGAAAGTTCTTGTTAAGCACGTCACGAGCAGTTTCATTGACTTAATTGAACTATTTCTGGACTAGACAAGAACAATTAGCTGATTCATAGTATGTGTTACTGATTGATTTTCATCTACACACTTCCCGACTGCAAGGAAAGCAAGGCACCAAAACAGAAATTGATAGTTGACAGTTGCAATTCTGATCAAGACCTTATTGGAATTAAAAAAACGCACAAGTCTTTTATGCCCCACAAGTAGCCGTTAGTTTCTTTTTCTGTGATCAGAATTGCCATCTTTTATGGTGGTAAATATATATGTGCAATCTGATTGAATATTATTGTACCACTATTTTTGGAATGTAGTCTACCATTTTCTTGTACCCATTCTCTACTGTATATCCCAAGAGACTGAAGAGAGTTACGGCTGGCACTTGGGGTATCCAAAGAAAACAGTAATATTGTGATATCAATCTTGTATCAATGTTTAAGGAATTCAGAAATTTCTGCAAGATGGGTTCTATTTGGTGTAGCTTGATAATAGAAATTCTTTTAATTGCCGGTGTGAAATGTCATTAATCCACTTCAACAATGTTAATCACCGTTCCTATCCATTCCTGTCCTAATTTTTGCATAGACAAGCGGTGGCAGGAAGCTAGGTTGATTTTGCCAACAGTGTTTTCATTTGAGTATCGTTTTGAGGGTTGATTGTTATGGGATGACTCATTTATTAACCTTAGCTTTAGAAATTACCTCTCGGCTTGCTAGTTTTGGTACTGATGCTCTTCCACTTTGGAGTGAATTTAGTTCCCAGTAGGTCGAATCCACCGCCAGCTGAAATCAAGGGCTGCTGCTCATGGGCGAGTTGGGGCCACGGCTGCTGTGTATTCAGCTGCGATTCTTGAATATCTGACTGCTGAGGTACTTGAGCTAGCTGGAAATGCAAGCAAAGATCTAAAAGTGAAGAGAATCACTCCAAGGCATCTGCAACTGGCTATCAGAGGGGATGAAGAACTTGACACTCTCATCAAGGGCACCATTGCCGGAGGTGGTGTCATCCCTCACATTCACAAATCCCTCATTAACAAAACCACCAAGGAATGAGTTCAATCCATTAGATCTCAATTGATATTAACTGGATTACTGTGTTAATTAATGACTTTTAGGCTTTGGGTACTGTAAACTTGGTTTGTTTTCTGTTTAGTTTGTTTAGGGCATCTATGGTAGCATGTAGCGGTTGCTCTCTCCGGACAGTGGAGTAACTAGTATTTCTGTTTATAAGAACCTTTGTGCGGTTCCCAGATGTGTTTTCTGCGGTCCCATTTGCATTTGTGAAATGTCTGCCTTGGAAGTTGGTGATTTGTAGTTGCCCGAATGTGTCACTGTGATTTGCCATTGTAAAACGTCTCCCCTGGAAGTCAATGATTTTTAATTAATGTTTGCTGTTGAATCGTTGTAGTTTCGTTTGCAAGCTATGCGAAAGGAAAACTGAAATTGTCATGCCTGCGGCAACAGCATGTTTGGCTTCTGTTCACCTTTGATTGTGCACAACTGCACATACCCAGTCTTGAGCATTTTTCAGTTAAGAGTCATATGAAATACGAGTAGTAGTAAGGTTGGTCTTCCTCACGTGTTTCGTGCTCGAAACTAAAGCACTGGGATTTCAGTTGGTTTTCGACATGAGCACTGTTTGCATGTGTTGCGTTACTGATGAGCCTTTTTAACTGCTTAATTCTTGTTGTGCTTGGATCTTAGATTTGCCATGGCGAAACAAAATGAAAAAGAACATGTCCAAAGTGAATGAGCTCAAAGAAGCAGTTCTATTCTCGTTTATGCTGTGGTTTTTACAAACAAGCAAGAGAAATATAAATATTGATGGGTTTGATCTAACTTCTGATTAATAATTAGAAATACATATGGTTGATTTTATGTTGCTTGAAAAATCTGTAAGATTATGACGCAACAGAAATTCCAAGTTAAGATATTGGTAATTTAACTAGAATGAAGACGTTTTTAGTTTGATAAAAGCCGGTATTTCATGTCCATATTGGTGAAATGTTTTTCCACAAGGTTTTTTCTTATGTTGTTTTCTTAGGACTTCAAAAACCATTGAGCTTAATAATGGTCATATATCTGTACTTTCTAATAGTTCACTTAAAGATAGGCAACAAGAAAACAAGAAAGTAGTTTATTCATGCATTAGCTCTATACCCTTATCATGTGAATGTCCCCCATCACAAGGAAAAATTATTAATTGCTCCCAGAGCAGCGCCACGTGGTGCTCGAAAGGCCTTCTCCACCATATATTGGTGTGAGCTCCACTGCCAACTGTGTGACTCCACACCAATGTGTGATGAAGAAGGCCTTAAGAACATCACGAGGCATAGCTCCAAGAGCATTGAAGATTACTCCATCACCAGGGGCACATAATTGCAAATTGCCACCATTGGTATCATTCTATCTTGCTCGTATCTTTGGAACAATTTCTGTAAGTATAGCATTCCTCTTAAACAAAATACCCCCTAAGGCCCCGATTGGATGGGGTTAAATTTTCAGGGGGATAAGTTATGGAGGGTGGATAAGATAAGAGGGGGTATTATTTTTTAAGGGTTGACCCATATTGATGTGATGTTTATGAAAGAGGGATAAAAAAGTAGATGGTTTGGATGAATGCTTAAATAGAGGGATAACTTTTGACTTGGTTTGAATGTTTTATAAATAAGAAGGGGTGGATGATGGAAAAAAACTGTTAAATGACTTTTTTGCCCTTGTGGTGTCCCAAACTTAATTATATAATTGCAAAACTTAATTTATTTAATTATTTTTGGACTATTTCAAGCTATATTAATTTATTTCATTGAAAATTTAATTTTTTGTTATAATTTTTTTTTAAAAAACTTTTTTTTTGGAAATATGCACATTTGAATGGTTGGTTGTCATCCAAAAAAGAAATTTTAATTGTGTTTTTTTTACCCCCTATCTATTGTTCTTTTAACAAAAAATTATACAAATTGGTTTAATAATATAAACAAGAAATTTTTTTTGGTTTTTTTAATTAAATTATAGTTAGAGTTTATTTGGACTGATTTTTTAAAAGAAATTGATTTGGTTTAATTAGCTATGATTTTTAAGGGAGATTTTAATTAGCTACTATGATTTTTAAAAGATTTTTTTTCGAAGACTCACATTTTTATCCAAATCCAGGGGACTCTCAAAACCCAAATCAGAAAACCAAATCAGCAAAACCCAAACCCACTCCATGGCAGCAAATTAGTCTACTTAGAAACCCAAATTGATACAGCAAAACCCGACCCCCTCCATGGCAAAACCCACTCCATCACCCGACCCCCTCCATGGCGAAAACCACTCTATCACCGAAATCCCTACCACCGAAACCCACTAAATCACCTGCTCTTGATTGATCATCAGCACCTCATCACCTCAGAAAACCCAAATCGCACAAATTGCTCAGTAAATCCTTCTTTGTTCAACCTCAGCAACAACAACTACAGAGATGATGGTGCGGAGGTTGGTAAAGAGGGATAAGGAGGGCTACAAATGTCAAAATCACAACCTTCTAAAGCCGGATAATTTTTGGGTAGCCAATGGGGTGCCCAAAAGTTATGAGGGAGAGCACCCCATACGCATGAAAATGAAGCAGGGGTCCAAAACGAAGAGGGGAGGAATTTACAGTTGCCAAACCAAGCCAAAGCTATGGGTCCCACCTTTTAAACCCCTGATAACTTTTGAAGGGTGCTTTTGACTCCATCCAAGCAGGGCCTAAAACTAACATAGAGGTAATGAGTAGGGGTGAAAAAAAAACTGACGGCCCCGAACCGACCGAAAAAACCAACCGGTTTTTTCGGTTTTCGGTCGGTTTTGTATTGGTTTCGGTCGGTTTCGGTTTTTGATCAGGAAAAATTAAAATTTCGGTTCGGTTTTCGGGTACCTGTAATTTAGACCGAACCGAAATATAGACCGAAACGAACCGAAATAGGACCGAACCGAACCGAAATAGTAAAACCCCTTCTTTTATCTAGACCGTTGATCTCTATTTGTTTTAATCTACACCGTCCCCTTCTCTCCCTATTTAAGCCAAACCCTAGCTATTAGCCCAATGTACTGCAGGTGTTCTTGTAAGACTCCATCAAAGATTTCATTTTGGCAGAAAAACCGAAAAAACCGACCGAACCGACACCACCCCGAACCGAACCGAAACCGATTTCAAAACGGTCGGGATCGGTTCCCAAACATCATAAACCGAACCGATTCGGTTTTGTTACAAATCGGACCGAACCGACCGAAACCGAACCGATTTCACCCCTAGTAATGAGTTGAGCTTCCATAATGTAGAAAGGCTAGCCGGCTCAAGTAAACATTTCCAGTTTCGTCACAAAAGCTTATACTTGTAGCCCATACATGAACCAATTCTCAATAGCTGTTGTGTATCACACTAATGAGACTTCCTTAAAATGCTTCAACATCCTCTCTTGTTGTTCTTCTTCAATCCAGGATCCACACAATGGCGGATCTAGGAATCGAATTTACCTTGGGCTAATCCATATAATTGAATATTTACAAGGGCTAACCATGTAGATCTTTTATTGAACAAAAATTTTACATGTAAATATTTAATCTTTTTTGTAATTTACCTGGGCTATAGCCCACCCTATCATAGGCATAGATCCGCCCTTGGATCCGCATCAGTTGAATTTTGGGAGAAGTCCATTATTGGAATCCGTCTGACTTTGTACGAGGAGTTCGTCGGGGATGGCGAACAAGAAACCCACCTGAGGTCAAATTTCTATGGTTGTAGCCCACTGAGCAATTCATTGTGTTCGATTAAATTTCATCCTCGCCTAGTTCAAATTTAACAACTACCATGAATTTGTATGCTTCGGACTGATTCTCCATACTCATGGTGATGGTTGCTAAGGAAGGGACAAAATAGAGCGACCGTGCATAGTGGCGGAGACGAACTGGGGGACCCTGTAGTGCCCAAAAACATTGATCTGAGCCTTCTGTTCGGCAATAATAGTCCAGATTATTTACATGTAAAGCATGCATCTTACATGAAGGATAGTATTTGAAATCTAGACCATTGAAAACACTTTTGGATGGCTTAGATTGGGTACTACAAGGTTTTCTCTGGATAGAAATCAAGAAAAAGAGAAGTAAAACTGGTTTTGTAATTTACTACAATAATTACAAGGGTATAATCGCCTGAGAAAATAATGGGATTTTTACCCATTCTCAGTGTTGGAGCCTGCATTACACATCCACTAAATTGAAACAGAAATTTTGACAGTGCACTATACTACATAAACCACAGAGGGTAAAGTGGACTTTTCCCTTGTATGTTTACAACTCACCCCTCTCAAGCAAGGACTAGTCGCCCAAACTGTCATCCCTCTCTCTGAATATATAACCTGACTATAACCATTGCCTTTCAAATCCTGAAACTCTTGTAATTTACCTTAACCAGCCAAACTCTCTCTCTAACATGGAGGCACAGCTTGTTGTGCAGTGCAAGAGCCCTTTCTCAACTTCGGCTCACCGCAGACTCATCAATAGGGCAAAACACCCTCTTCCTATTCTCTTTGTTCTTACAAAGCCGACAGACGGTGTGAAAAAACTATCAAACTCAAAGAGTGTTCATAACGATACCTGGTTTGACAATATCGCCATTCACCATCTCTCCCATGCTGTCCAATCTACAATAGGTTCACTTCATCACTATTAATATCAACCTCTCTCTCTCTCTCTTCGATCCGAACATGTATATGCACACTGCACACATATATGATATCAGCTATCCAGTGAATGATCATGCATGAAAGTGTTTTGTGGCTAATGTTTCGTTTTCAGGGTTGAGAAACTATAAGAGCGGATATGAAAGCTTGGTGGAGGCAGCCATGGCGACATCCCATAACTTCAATTCGATCCAACAATGTGAAGTGGTTATCAAAGCGCTTGAAAAAGCCTTCCCCAAGCCTATCCTTGCAATGGCAAGTTCTTCATTATAATTGCCATCATGTCGTAGTCTTAATAACTATACATACAGGTATGTTTGGATCGAGGGGAAAGAGGAGAGAACAATAAAACACAAAATTAAGTACAATAAATTTTCCTCACTTTCCTTCCTAGTTATTTTCCTTTCCTCGAGTTCCAAAACAGACCCTTTCTCTAATCAGGGATTTGTCTAAAAAAGTCTACCCCCTATACATCCGCCTGGCTCATGAAAATTGGCGGACCGTGAGAACCAAGTACTTGACATAAACAAGGCTAGAAACTGTTTTAAACTCACTTATAGGACTTGAAAACATTTCCAACAGGATTGTTTTAGTTTTTTTACAATTTTTTACCCAGCATTTTTCTTGTGCTTGTTGCCGGTGGGTCATGTATATTTTGGCAAGCTGAAATATGTGATAGTCAGCAGCTGATACGGTTTGTGTGAAGAAATCGATACAAAAGAATGACCTTGACCTTGGAACCTGTCAATCTACCTTGTATCTCTTATCATTTACAAAGATTGTGTATATATTGAACTTGAAGTGGTGAACATGGCAGATCAGGGCACTGATACCAAATTCTAAATTCACAAGGGAATTCTTTGCTGTCTTCACTTCTGTGTTTTTCAAGTGGTTGGTTGGACCCAGTGAGGTAAGGGTAGAATGGTATTTACACGTATATATCACACAATTTTGTTTTCATTTTCATGGTATTCAGAAGATGGATCTACGACCACAAAATTTTACCCAAGCATAAGGCTTTTAGTTTACAGCAGGCCTACTTTATAATTAAAGAAACTAGACTCTGCCTTGCATGGTGGCCTACGTGAAAACTGATCGCTGAAAAGACTCAAATTAAGTACATGATGGACCAATATGTGTTTTCGAAGGGATCGAGCTCTAAGAAACTAACACAAAGAAAAGTACTGAAGAAGATATTTCAATGAAACAAGCAACGAAATCTAGTGGCAGTAATTTATTTATGGGTTTCTCTTTTTTGGATGCAAGGTGAGGGATTCAGAGCTCAACGGAAGAACAGAGAGGAATGTAGTCCACATCAAGAAATGCAGGTACGTACTATTTGAGTTCCTTCCAATTTAAACGTATATTATTCTGCGGCCAATGGGAACCCAGCCAACGGGACCTAACCCTGAGACCACATAAAATGACGGTTGAAATCAATCTGTCGCTTATATTGAGCTGACAGAGGACGCTTCTTTCGCTGAACTATCATCACAGTCAACTTAATTAATCATTGCCATTGATAACAACGCCACTAGATTAACTATCTTAACTGTATCATCCTTTTACGTTATTACAACACAATTTGCAGGTTTTTAGAGGAGTCAAATTGTGTTGGAATGTGCATAAACCTCTGTAAGATTCCATCTCAAACTTTCATCAAGGACTCCTTGGGGATGCCAATCAACATGGTCCCTAGTAAGTACTCATTTCTCATTCACCAAATCTCATGTTCATTGGGTCATCCATTTCATGGCCTAGAGTCCTAAACTTTAAGATCAAAGCGAGATTGGATTTCCCAGATGTTCTCAACAGATGTCAACACTTTGGTTTCGTATATCAACATGAAGACTTTAAGAGATGCATGGGTTTATAAGTCTGGAAAGGGCCATATTGTATTTTTCATCCATCATAGTAATCAGGATAATCCTTATTACAATACGTTCCCTACCGTTTTCTAAATATATAACAAGTAAAAAGAAAAAGAATCATCAAATAAAAGGAAAAAGAATCATACCTGTAACTTTTATAATACAAACAGGACCTGCACTAAAGGATGGAAGCATTGTCCATTAGCTCAGTGGGGGGACCCATTCATGAAGCACTAAGGGTGCAAACTGCAAGTAGATGAAGGCCCATAAAAAAAAAAACCCTCAATAGTGAGAATTCTTGCACTGTATACCTATTTAATTACCCCTATATGTTAAGAATTAACAGAAAGTTCCTGAATTCTTTTCCATTACATGAGCAGAAATCTCATAATTAGTGCTGCGAATTCAACCATAAGGTTAAATCAAGACCTTCGTTTCCATGAAGCATATAATCATGCAAGGGAAGCGAACCATGTGTGACGTTTCCGTAAGAGCAATAAATCAAATTTCGTGATCAGTAATACAGTGACGTTTGAAATTATGCGAATCCATCCACCTGGTACATACTGTTTGCCCATGATGCACTTCTTTTGTTTTATTCTAGACTTCGATGATATGAGTTGCGAGATGATATATGGTCAGGATCCTCCCCCGACAACAGAAGATCCAGTATTCAAGCAACCATGCTACACATTATGTAAGAATTCAAACACCGTATTAATTTGTTTACGTCTCCACAAGATTCTTTAGCTCAAGGCATGATCGATTGAAAACTTCAAACTACA
This sequence comes from Vaccinium vitis-idaea, assembly GCA_963854785.1. Classification (NCBI taxonomy): domain Eukaryota; kingdom Viridiplantae; phylum Streptophyta; class Magnoliopsida; order Ericales; family Ericaceae; genus Vaccinium; species Vaccinium vitis-idaea. Next base: position 3,603,775 of record OY978216.1, on the reverse strand, counting down.
TCATTACACCAGTCCAGATGATAGGCCATACACAAATTAAATATTGCCACGAGGGGAGAGTTATGTTTCAACGATAAAGAAGAATGATAACCATATCAAATTGTCTCACATTTCTGTATGTAACTAATGCAGGCAAAGTAAAACAAAGGCACAGCACCAATTGTTCCAGCTAACATACAACAGAAAGGTATGGAAGCAGGTACTTTCAAGCCAGTATGATCCCTTAGCCATCAAATTCAGGCATTGAAAATCATATATAGACGGTATTAAAATCTAAAAAATTACCTCAATGTAAATGGTATAGGATATGTAATATTCGATCAATAAAAGTTCTCATGTTCTTGCAATAAGTAGTAAGGTTGTTGAAGGGGCCATTTGGCAAAGTATGATGACTGAAGCTTGACCTACTATTCTCTAAGCCTGCCAGGAAAATCCAAGTGTTGCTGTTTAATGAAATGATAATAGCCGGAATCTACTCAGCCATACAAGCAAGTTAGTAAAATGGTGTCCAGTCATGAGTTTGAAATCAATGGATAAGACTGATTTGACTAATTGTGTTGCCAAAACCTGAATTGGACAAGCTAGAACTATGAAGAATCTTTATATTGTCAACAATAAACATCCTTAAAATTGAAATTTGTTATGGTATCAACCCAATGAGAAACTAGATTTTCAATGAAACTGAATGGCCATGGTGACAACCACAAAACTTCAGAATGCTAGAAAGATCCAGACAAAAATGGAAAATGTGGTTCAACATCTATATTATGATTGGTTCCAAAAGCAATGAAATTGTAGAGTTAAGAGATAAAACAAGAAGTTTCTAGTGAAGCTTGGATTTGGATGACATCAACTCTCTCTAGGTTTACTTTAATTACCAATTTACCAAGCTCTATTAGCTCCTTCTTTGAAAAAGCATTTTGACTGAATATTAATTGTAGGGTTTGAGGATGACAAATGTGGGTCTAGATTGCCTCCCACTTTTCTCATCTACAGACTACAAGTAACCAAACTGAAGTTCTTGTGCTGTCTTTTCTGTCTCTTTGAGATAGTGATGCACTGATTCACCCACTATAATCTCTGATGCATGTGCACCTCCCTTCATAAGAGTGCTTTGCAGTGTCTGCGTGTCCAGATGCGAGACAGCAGGGTCAGTGGAGGGACAATGTATTTTGGTGGAAGACTCAAAACATGAATTTCATCAAGACTGGCTTAGGGAACACAAGCGTTTGTTTTGGAGACGTAATGCGAAGAATCCAAAACAAGTACTCTCGGAAAGCATTCTTATGTCACATGACTGCATCGATTATCAATCTTAATGTATAGCATAAATATGAGAGAGAGGGAAGAGTTTCATGCTACTACCTAGCATAATGAAAAGGACTTGAGATTATAAGATTTGTTAGAGGTTCCAACCTAAAACTAATTAGCAATAGGTGGAGTAGCCTATGTTTTAACCAAGCTTGGGTGGCTAAGGTGAGCCTATGAAGCACTGGTACTTCTAAAACCCCAAAGTACCCGTACCGGGTATCGGTACTTCATGGGTACTCCAAAATATGTACCGGGTACTCCAAAAACATACTGGGTACTTTTGAGTTTATGGGTATTTCGTTGGGTACTTTTCTGAGTACTTTTAAGCTTATTCATAAAGTTTTCAAAATTTAGGGATTCTGTATGGAAAAAAAAACTTCAAACTGCTGGTCTTAATATGCAAGAACTCAATGCGATAAAGTCATAAACTCGAGACCACGACTCAGATCTAGAGCTTGATTTGGAAAAACAAGAGCAGGGTTGACAAATCTTTTTGTTAATCTTCCTCCAGCAATGCGATAAAGTCATAAACTCAAGACCACGACTCAGATCTAGAGCTTGATTTGGAAAAACAAGAGCAGGGTTGACAAATCTTTTTGTTAATCTTCCTCCAGCAATGCGAGTCTCTCTCTCTCATTGTTTTTGTTGCCCCTTCTATCTCATTATTACGTCAAAATCTATTCCTTTTTTCAATTTTTTAGATGGACCTTAAACTATCTGTTGCACTCCATCTTGAAATATATGATAGTTGCATGCACAAAAATTAGGCTGTTGCACTTTATTTCATAGGAAGATGAGTCCATCAAGCAATATGGGTTCAAGATCAAGCGCTATTAGCTTTTGTTGTCTTGCTTCTATATATAAAATATGTTATAATTGTTATATCTAATGAATCATGCCAAAATTGTAAAAAGATACATTAAAAAATCGCCGTACCCCCGCCGTACCCGTACCCTACTTTTTTGGGTTTTTGCACTATCCTGTACGAGCACCTGTACCGTACCCATACCCCGTACCAGTACCCGTGCTTCCTATGAGCAAAGTGGATAAATTCTAACACTCTCCCCCATGTGCAACCCGGTAGCACATGGAGGTATAGATTGACGGCATAAGAGAATTGACCCGGGCTGAGACTTGACAAGGTAAAGCAAGGCCACTCAAGACCTAATTCTGACACCATATTAGAAGCCTTGAACCTAAAACCAAATGGCAACAAATGGAGTAGCCTCTCTAAGATTGTATTAAATAAGCACGGGTGAGTTAGATTAGCGAAGTCTAACACAAACAATGCAGGATAAATTCGACCAAGAATCAAGCCCGACAATGAGCTAATGCATAATTGACAACACCTACTAATCATCACACTTACAAAATTATACGAAATTAATGAATTGTGTACACTATATTACTTCTATCGAACTCTACCCACTATACTGGTTAATTTATACTGGGTTGTAGCAATCCTATTCGGTTAGTCGACCCATACAAAAATACTACTGTACTACATATTTTTTTTGAAAAAACTTCCAGGTGTAAGGTAATTAAATAAAGGAATCAGTAGTACGTTAATTTGCCCTTAATTTGCAGTAGTTTTGAGATACATTAAAGTGTTAGAATTCATTTTCTTTATTTAAATACAAATATATTGAGATCATGATAACTACAGTAATAAGATACTCCGTATTTACCACCAAAAAAAAAAATGATACCTAATATAAGGAACCTATTATCAAAAAAAAAAAAATAAGGAATCTATTTCAGAGCTCCCACGTTTGGTTCACCATTAATACTAAGTACTCAGAAAAGTTGTACATAATTACCCAGAAAACAGGAATGAGTGGCTGAGATTCACTTGAGCCACTCATTACTCTTTTCTTGATAAATTATGTGTAATTTTTCTGAGTACATAGCATTGCTCTCGTCCCTAACATTTTAAGGGCCCGAGGCGAACTTCAAGGGCCTCTTTTCACGTCATGCCACAGATTCAATCTCCACGTCAAGCCACAGGTTGAACCTGTGGCATACCCACAAAAACGATTCGTTTAAATAGCAACTTAGTCCTAAGACTCTTGGGGTACTACAATGACGATTTCTATTGATATTGACTGTTATTTAATGATCCGAGACATTCTTCTTGTAGAAATTATTATAATACATATGATGTACGAATATCTCGTAAATAAAAGTACACATTAACACTAATCTAAATGAATTTCTATTTCTTAGAATGAATTTGGATACATTGAATTATATCCCCTTCCATATCAACAACTCTTAGGAGATTTTAAGTGCATTTTCTATCTCTCAGTAATATTTTAATGATCTGAGGCATTCTTATTGTAAAACGCAAAAAAATACAAATCATGTAAAAGTTTCATATTAATTGAAAATGGATTAGTCCTTGATCTTAATGTCTATAATAACGGCGAAATTAATTAGCATTTGATAGCCAGAAGGCCCATTGTAGTTACGTGCGTCAAATAACTAAAGCCCATGCGATCGAAATCTCGGGGCTATTATTTAGGCCCACACGGCCTTCTTAGGCATCCTGGATCAAAAGATACTCTTCTATCAACACAATCATTTTCTGATATACAAATGATTTTGCCACTCCACTTTTTTGATAACCACACTTCACTATTTTTCTGGCAGTATTAAAGCTACGGATAACATGAGCACTAAAAGACAAAGATTAGAGTATCGTTATCAAAATTTGGAATGGCAAAATCACTTTCCTTCTTTATTTTTTCCGGCAGAAATCAGTATAGTTGGAACAATTAGATCTACCACCTAATCTAAGGTCCTAAGCGCACTCCCTATGTCATTGGGACAAAACCTCCTGCATTCTGTTACCACAAAAATTACAAATTCTCATCTCTCTCTCTCTCTCTCTCTCTCTCTCTCTCATAAGCACAAAAATTACAAATTCTCATCTCATCTCTCTCTCTCTCTCTCTCTCTCTCTCACTCTCTCATAAGCACAAAAATTACAAATTCTCATCTCTCTCTCTCTCATAAGAACACAACCCCGAGTGTGGAGAGAGAATTGACGGGTGGTTATTCACATTAAAGTTGTACATTTTGATCAATTTAAGCAGATCAACTTTACTGCCCGAAACGAGAAACAAAATGAAAACCCAAGCCAACCTCAAATCTAAGGGTAACTCTGGCTTTTCTAGTATGGAGAGATAAAAGCATAAGCCTTTTACACTAACAAATTCTTCCTAAAACAAAAGTCCTGTGTGCTTGTGTGCCTAAGGTTAGCATACGTCTACGGTTCGTCGAGACAGACAAAACTAAGTCCGGACACTTGAGTTACAAAAAGAAAAAAGAAAAAGTTAGCATACCTTTGACAAACATTGATTTCAGAGTCAATTCCATAGCTAATGCTGTGGTAAGTGGAACTTAACTTGTGTTATGTTATGATGGCACATTACTGTAGTGTAGATGAATGAAATTTGCATAATGTAAATCATTTACCAATAAAGTATGTCAAGTGACAATCTTGTTAAAACAACCAAACCAATTATTGCAATGGGGTCGAGCTTCCCTACCCAGTACACACAAAAGGACCATTTTTTCTCTCTCTGTGTTTTTCTTTCAAGCCAAATACAGAAATTGGCATTTAAACCAGGAGACAACTCAGTAAACACATAGCAATGAATCTTGACTTTGATTATAGCATTTGTCAAGTTACCCATCTGGCAAAGTACCAAATGAGAAGACAACGAGAGGAGGAAGACGATGATGGCGACCGACCGAACTCGACAAGGATTGGACAGGATTAAAAGGGTTTCTGCACATGTATGGTGGTCTCCAAAAGAGCCAATTTTTAACATCTCCCAGGGAAAACATGTACCACACTTGACACTGTACAAGAGAACAACATCGCCATATATGCCAGTGAATCATATTCCATCCACGTCTCTCTCCAATGGTTGTACATCAGATAAGTTTGTGCATGCCCCTTTGGGATGTCTTCAACTTGACCATCGGCGGAGGTGTAAAGGGACCCGTTGTGGTCCCTTCAATTTTAAAAGGCTATTATTTAGGTCATTAGTGTAAAATAAAAATAAGCTTACATTGTTATGTAATTTTTTTTCAATTCCTTTCATGGACGAATAATTACACATGGATGTTGTAATTGTCAATCAAAAAGCAAAAGAGCGTAGGTGTAATATATACTAATACAGAAGTGTACTACACAAGCTACACGACATGCTGTTATATTTTTTGTTTAAATTATTTTTCTTATGTCGGCTCCCTCGGTCTAAAATTCTGGATCCGCCACATTTAAATTCAACCCCATTTTTCTTTGCCTTTTGGGAGAAAAGTTTTGGTCCCAACTTGGGATAGGATAAGGGAGGCAATGGAATGAGAATGGAAGCAACAAACCAGGGACCCCAAACATGGAACGGAGTCGACGTGAATGGTGATTGTGATCAATATTTTTGAAACTTGTCAAATTTATAGAGTGTGTTCGAATTTTACTTGTTCATTGATCGAAGACTCATGGTAAATTGGTAATCCCCTTCCTCAAGCTGTCGAGAAGTTTGGATTGGTGTGTGTGTCTGAAAGAATCCATTTGTCACTCACCAAGTACCAATTGCCTAGTTGAATGAATTAAATCGAATTACTTTCTTACCCGCTGCTCAACAAAAGCCAATTTTTTGGTCCAACTTCAACCATGGAAAGAGGGCCAATCAATTCAGGCAATTGGCCCGTCTGAAGGATGGGTGAGGCTTTCAGGCCTGCGTCATCACTACTACAAAAAGGTATAAAGATCACGCCTCAAAAATAAGAAAGATCTCAGTTTTTGTAAAACCGTGATTAAAAAATAAGAGTTAGATTTTTTTATCACGGTTAAGTACATAAACCGAGGTGAAAGACAGTTTTAATCTCGGTCATCTATAAAACATGATTGAAAATAGTAATAAAATTAAGCTTTAATCTCAGTCATTTAAAAAGTGTGATTGTAAGTAAGAGTTTTAATCTCAGTCATTTAAAAAGTGTGATTGTAAGTAAGGTGAGATAATTTCATTTTCATTTTTAATCACGTTTTATAGATGACCGAGATTAAAACTGTATTTCATCTCGGTTTATGTACTTAACCGTGATAAAAAAATCTAACTCTAATTTTTTTATCATGTTTTTACAAAAACTGAGATTTTTCTTATTTTTTCTGTCTTGTTAAAGAAAGCTCAGAATGTGATGGATATTGGAGAACGGTTGGGAGTAAAATTTTATGGGGAGAAAAGTTTCAATTTGATGAAAATTATTGAGTTGGAGGATCATAATTATGCTGAGAAAGAGAAGAGGGATTTAGATGTTTTGATGGAAGGAAATTTTGCTGAATTGGAAGATGGGACAACCCTTTTAAACCAAAAAAAAAAATTTGTTGTCAGAAACTCATAGAATATGAACAAAAAGAATTATTTTTGTAACCAAAAATTAAATTTTCTCAAACAAGATTGGAAACTAAAAGAGTACATAAAGCCTAGAAAATCATAGTCAATGTTCAAGAAACTAATATGGGCAAGTGAAAGACCTACAAAAACTATTATATATATTAAATAGTTCAACAATACAATGAAATGCATAATTGGTGGGGTGGATAGGTGTTGCTTGTCTTGTGCAAGAGGTCAAAGGATCAAATCTAGATGGAAGCAAGGTTTGCAAGATAAAGCAATTTTTGGATGCCTATATTAGCAAGGAAATTTTTTTCATCACGGTTTTTTCCATTTTTTAATCATGGTTTTACTAAAAACTGAGATCTTTTCTCTGTAAACAATCACGGTTTTTAGGAAAAACTGAGATGTTATATTGTCAAAGATCACAGTTTTTTTTTGTTTTAATCACAGTTTTTCATGAGTTTTTATCACGGTCTAGAAGCGTGATTGAAAGATGGAGACTTTTAATCACACTAGGTAAGATCACGGTTTTTCGACCGAGATTGAAAGTAAAAGATCACGCCAAAAGACCGTGATCTTTATGTTTTTTTGTTGTAGTGCATGGGTTGACTTCCCACATCGAAAAGTTTGGATTTGTGTGTGCATTTAAAATGATCTTCTTACTTGTCACTAGTTAGCAATTGTCTAATTGGGTGGGTTAAGTGAAATTGTCCTATGCTCAAAAGCTTTTACAAATCATTTGGCTTCCTTGTCGTAGATGTAATTTTTGTCCACAAAGGAGTTTTAGTAATATAAGTGTATCACTAAGAGCATGTGCACAAGCAAAGGTAAAAGACACAATTAGCTATTTAAGAGAGAAAAAAAAAAAAAAAAAAACCCCCAAAAAAACCTCCACTAGACTAGGTAAAGAGGTAGGTATTTTACATTTGTGAAAAAATCTCGCCAAAGATTGCTAGGAATTGTTCACTAGCAATGGAGAATTTTATGTAGTTTTTGCCACATCCTTACGTTCTCTGTTGTGGGTGTAGTGAGTGAATCTCGGCCGTTAAAAGTGTTTTGGACGGTCGGGATTTTAAATTAATTATTCATGCGAATAGTTTAACTCTTTGCGCAAATAATTTATTTAAAATCCGAACGGTCCAAAACAAGAATGGACAGCGGAGATCCTCACTACACGCCTGAGCAATACAGGCCCCCCAGTTCCGACTCGACTTTCCTCTTTTTATGGTTGTTGGTGTGTTATTGTAATGAAAAAGAACTGATATTTTAATAGAGAATATGTATAATAGATATTATTGTTGGAGTGTTCAAAGAAGACAAAAAAAAAAAAAAATTGTACACTGTTCATTGGCATTTTTGGCTAAACACTGCTGCACATGCTCTCTTAGATAATTTTGTTTGACAATTAGGTAAAAGGGGCCACACGAGAGGGGCAGAGAGCCTATACGTTTCTAGTGAGAGAGGGTGGGGAAGAGGCCACCGGGCAAGGGGGGTCATGGAGCCCATAGGTGAATGAAAGAAGCCCACATATAATGGGGGAGCATGTTGAGGCATCCCTTTCACAACCCCACCTCTTTTGCACCCATTGCAAATGACCAAGAATTTTGCAAAATTAAATCATAAAAAGAGCACTTACACATGACACAATCACATGAGAAGCAAGAGAGTGCACACTCCATAATTGAGAATACGACTTTCTTCTTCTTTTTTTTCGAAAGTCAGTATTGTCAAGTGTTTCTTTTCAGTTTAAAAAAAGACACTTGATGATACTGAAAAACACTTGACAATACTGACTTTTGGAGGAAAAAAAAAACTACGATGGTCTACGTGACTATGATTATGATGATAATTCACACTCACGGTACCTAATGTGCAGGGGATCTTTAGACACCCACCACTTGTATCCACTACTTTCATAATGAACCCTTCTACCTGCACCGACGGCGTACCGATAGCGTCGTGGACGCCGTTGTGGGTCCCAACCGGTCGATCCGAGCCGTTCATCCTTCTCAAAATCGAATTCCGAGTGGGCCTATGCGGGAATCGAGGCAATCAGACAGCTGTATGAGCTCGATCCAAAATCACCCCATTTCGATCCAATTTTTTTTTAATGAAATGGGGTGATTTTGGATCAAGCTCATACAACCGTCCGATTGCCTCAATTCTTGCGTGGGCCCACTCGGAATTCAATTTTGAGAAGGATGAACGGCTCGGATCGACCGTTTGGGACCCACAACGGCGTCCGCGACGCCGTCGGTGCATTTCCGTCAGTGCGGAAGGAATTACCGCTTTCATAATAAGGACTCTGAAATAATGAAAGAAAATGATCTTTTAATTCTTATTTCACAGATATACACAAAATTGTCTGTTCCCTCAAATCTGGACTGTTCAAAACTCATTTGGACGGTCCCAATCGATTCAACAGAGCCTGCCATCCCTTGCAGTCAGCAGGGTCCCCAATTCAAGTTTGGAGTGTGAAAAGCATTCCAATTCAACCTTCCTTCAAAGAGCCCACAAAATTAGTGAAACACTTTAGCCCAAAAAAGAAGTACATTTATGGTTTGATAAATCACACGTACACTTCTCCAAGATTTTTAATCCCACAACTTTTTTTCAGCATTGGTAAAGAGGCCAAAAACTAGATTTGCCTGCTTTTCAGGTTTGAGCCCCCTCGAGATACATAATTAATTTGCTAATTTTAAAAACAAAGTTACAAAAAAAAGTTAAAACTAAAAAACTAGTGCAAACGCAAATAAAGCAGCGCGCGAAAAGCAACTTAAAAAACCAACTTCCTACGAGGGGGCGTTACAGGGACCCTCCTACTCCCGGCGAAAACAGCGAGATCTCTGATCGTTTCACCGACTAAATCCTTGAATATCAGCCGTTCGATGTCCAACACCGACTCGGCCATCTCCACGGGGCAATCCCCCCACCCGTTGGCACCATCTCCGGCCAAATCCTTGCGTAAAACGCTGCATATTATCTCAAACAAGTCCTCCGCTGTCTCACGTTCCCGAATTCTCTGAAATTCTGACCAAACTGGGCGCAGCAAAGGCCTTTCAATGCTTGAGTTAGACAGCGAAATGACTTGCCATGGCGGCAATTGTCTGTTTCGGTCGAGGATTTCGGTGATAACGTCGAAGATGAGCCTTCGTTGGAGTCTGGATGCTTTGGAGGTGTCTTTCCCTTTGGCGTACTGTTGCTTTTCCAGTAATAGGAAAATATCGGAGTCTTCAGGGAGATAATTGAAAGCTCGGAGGATATCTGAGACGTAAACAAAATCACAGTCGTCTGATTCATCCTCGTGTTTTGATCGGAGGGGAGAAATTGCAGGGCTCCATATCTCTTCTTCGAATTCTCCCGATTGATCTGGTATTGTAAACAATCAACATAAGTTTAAAACCTAGTAGCCTTAGAGGTGTACTAGAAACTAGAAAGACTGATAATTATTTTCAATTGATCTAGCTTTTTTTTCTTTTTTTGTTCCTCCAAATCATAAGGTATTAAGGTTGCTTTTAGGATGAATTCATAAATCTGCCCCCGCCCTTTTGGGTTTCAGTCTCCTACTACTCACTCCCACTAACTAGTGTCGTACCCGTCAGCGCATCATGTCTTTTAGCAGGAATACTTTATTTAAAATCCGGACCATTGATAACACTTTTGAAAAGTTTTGATAGGACGCTACGGGTACCACGTAAGGCGCCACGTAGTACCCTTTTGGCACTAAACAATTTCTCCTTACCTCCTGTTAGATCATCTCCTATCAATCCCTATATCTCCATTTTAGAGACTGAATGTGATATGAATGGAGGGACCCATCTCCTTTTTAGAAATTAGAGACCAAAATAGAAGTGTGGATTTCCAAAAAAAAGAAAGAACAAATTGCATAATCTCCCTTCATTATGTCACATCCGATTTCTAAAATGAAGATATAAAGACAGATATGAGATGCTCTAACAAGTGATAAGAGATCCTTATCAGACTTTCTATATTTTGCACCAAATTTACAGAATCAGCCTCCTCTTTATTCCAACTTTACTGTATTAAACTATTATTATTCTTTCTACTTTTATTTTTCTATTTCAATATTTTCTAAATTTTTTTATTCTTATATTTTACTACTTTACAAACAAAAAAAAATTAATACTCTACAAATTTTAGTACTTTACAAAAAAAATTAGTCGGGAAGAACTCAAATATCTAAACTAAACTCCCACTGATTTTTGTTTTATTTTTTAAAATTTAGTCGGGAAGAACTCAAATATCTAAACTAAACTCCCACTGATTTTTTTTTTTTGTTGGGGTTTTCACACTGATGAAAGTTTGTTTTGAATAGCCTATTAAAAAAATTATCTTACTCAAATTACTGTAAGCGCTATTCGAATAACTATGTAGAAGTCTTTTTACAAGAATAAAATTCTAAAATAGTATACAATTAAAATAGGCCATGCAAGGCCATACATATGATAATAATAATAAACTTATAAGTAGCAAGTGGGTAGTGACTTAATAAAAGAAGTGAGGCACAATTGCTTCTCTACAACTTTTGATCAATTTTGGTAACCTGGTGTGGATCTAATTTTGGAGTTTTTTTTTTTTTTTTGGTTCTTTCTATAATGCCTCTCTAATAATTTGTTCAAAAGAGAACAGTAGAGTGACAGGCAGCTGAGAATGCTCACAAAATACTCCAACTGCTTTTCGTACTTCAAATTAAAACTCCCACTTTCTTATAGCACTATGGTACAACCTTGTCAATGCCATTTGTATGTACTTAATGTTTTCTACAGGGGGAGCAGTTTCAGTCACTTTCCAAATTAATTCCCTGTCGATATTACAGTTACACCTCCATCATTCAGCTTTGACTAACACCACACCCACATTTTTAATAATCTCCTAACTTTAACAGCCAATCTCCGCTGTTAAAATTTACAGTTATTACCTTATTGGCATCCAAAATTTTCTCCCTCAATTTAGATAGTGTGGTCCAAACAGAAAACTCAAAGGACCAGAGCCAAAACCATTGGCCATGGCGCCAGTCAAACCGGCAGCAACCACTGTCAACGTCATCTGAACTGACCGTCCGTAAAATTTTTGGGAAATCTAAGTAAAATTCACTGTAAAAAATCGTACCTTTGAAATCAATGCTTCGTTTCAGGACAGGCGAAGGAGACGACGACGACTCGTCCTTGTAGAACGACGAGTCGAGAACGGACACCGGACTCGGTTGCAACTCAGTCGCCGTCATTTCTAGTATGCTGTTCAGCAGCTTATCGCACCTCTCCAATAGACTCCTCCCTCGCTTGCTTTCCCCCATCTTCAATCTCTGCAACCACCCAAAAATTCGCAATATTTAGATACAAATATACACACAGATAAAAACAAATTTTGCGAATTATTTAAGGAAAAAAAAAACTGATTTGAACTAGAGTTGTTGGATTGATTGATTAATGTACCTCTGTATCAGTATGTGAAGATGTACTGACACTGCTTTCCGAAAACGATGATGATTCGTCTTCTACAAGGACGGAAGCGACCTTCTCCTTTGGTGCCATCTCAGCCGTTGATCTTCTGTTTCTGGGTGATCGAGCTGTGATGGTTTGATGATCAGTTCCATTCCTCTTCGGACTAGGCCTAGGGGAATGAACAGGAGGAGAAGCTCTCCTCTGCTCCTCAACGCTTAAAGCTCTTCTTCTCACCGGCGACGAACTCGGACTCTTCGCATTGTTACTCTCTCTATAACTTAGCGAGCTAGAGTTTCTAGATCTCGGTTCGATCGAATGCCGTTCTCGCCGTGGACTCATCGACGGCAAGTTCTCGCCGGAGTTGTTGGGATTCCGGCGAGGCGAATCGTTACCGAGTCTTCGGTGAGAAACCGGTGATCTGGAGGGCTTCATAATGACGATTGGAGATTGATCGTCCGATGAGAAACTTCTTGTGCTCTGGTCGTACACGAAGTTTCTGTGGCTGATTTGTTGTTCTGATGAAGCTTTCTTCGAATGTAAAAGGCCTTTCAATTGCATAGCCTCAAGGATTTGCTTCAACGTCTCCAGATCCTTTGACGGCTCGTCGATACCTCTCATCTTCAACCTCTTCTCGATATCTCCGTATCCACACACCGATTGCTTTGGCTCAGGGAAAATGTCAGCCGTATCAAAGAAACTCTTCCGCTGTTGCTGGGATTTCCAAACACCTCTGTACAATGGCTTCGGTGACTCGGAATTCGCTGGATCTAATCCTCTACCGTTCAATGTAGCAGCGACGGTGGTGTTTTCTCTCACTGCATTGTCTCGTATCGGTTGCTTTAGTTGGAAATTGGCACCATCAATGAACCGATACTGATTATACAGATCCCTTGAAACCCTAGACTCAGAAGCGGATCTCCTCAGTTCAGCATTATTGGTTGGTTCATCAGGAGTTGAATTTGGCAACGGTTCGAGTCCCATGAGTTTCGCAATGACACTAGGAGACCGGCGCTTGTCGTCGACGACGCCATCCGATGTTGCTACGGCTGCGTCGTTTAGAACGGTGGGGTTTATTCGGATTTGCCCCTTGCCGTCAACACTGGCTCTGCTATCAAGAGAGAGTCTAGGGGCTTCTTTGCAGAACTTCCGCGAAGACTTATTAGTCCCCTCCTTGCATTCGAAAATCTGAAGAGGAAGAGGCAATGTCGACGAGATATCCGCCGGAGATCGGGACTCCATCGCCGGAGAAGATTTTGAACGGTCTGGACTGGGCGAGGTCACTGGCCTCGTTTTTTGTGGCTTCTCAAATTCACTCGATATCCCCGGCGTGGAATCACCAGCCTGAATAAATCCATTAGAATCGAATCAGATAATTTCAGGAAAAATTAGCAAAGAGAATTTACAATTTAGTAACCGCTAGGGTGTTTGGTAGCAGGAATAAGCAAAATGGGGGAAAATAAGCGAAGAGAAATTGACAATTGTGTTACCGGTGGGGGAGGTAGGCGCTTGGTGGAGTTCAATCTTTTTCCGGTCAAAAGATGGTGGCGATCGAAGATCTGGAAAAAACCAGCCATACAACCCATTTGCTTCTCTATGTGCTTCTCCAGATTCTGATCGTGTCTTATACCCGTCGTCATTTTCCCGGCGAGTATTTTTAGTTCCGGGTAAGTAGTATATCTCTCTCACTCTATGTGTCTCAAAATCCTAGCTTAAACATCACATTGGCTCGAATCTCCACCACTATAATCTCTCTCTCTCTCTCTCTGAACTTATTGTTTTTGCTTTTATCTGCAACTCCCACTTTATGCTGCTTTTATAGGGTGGACGAAGTGGAGAGTGAGAGAGAGAAAGATGGGGTAGACTAGTAGACAAATGCATGGGTTTCAACATTTACCCCTTCTAAACTTAGGTGTCAGGATAATCTTTCGCGCAACTCCACTAATTTTGAAAGATTAATTTTCCCGACAATAACACCTCAACTAATTTTAAAAGATTAATTTCCCCGGCAATAATAGGGTCCGAGTTAAAATTGGACCAAAAAATAATTATAGACTAGCCCCAAATCATTTATCCTAAGTCCCTAATTATTGGTAATATAATAAGTTGAGTAGCTGATTGTTGAACCTTGGTTTAAAAACTTAACGAGCTGCAAAACATTTTCGAACTTAGTTTATCTATGAGAAATATCAGCTTTGTCTCAATATCGAGTCGAACACAAGTCAATATGGAGTAGCTTGAGTTTTTTATGTTGTATTATAGTAAGTTGAAAAAAGCCTAATGAACTTGAAACATTCATTCAAGTTTAGTTTGTTTATATAACGAGTAATTTAAACAAATTATTAGTATTAACAAAAAAAACACAAGCTCAAGATTGAATAGCTTGGTTTTTAATGAGGAGTAGTAGGATACATGAAAAAAAATTCGAAATGGTTCGAGAAAGAGAAATCAATGATCCAGATTCATGTTAATATGGACCATTGATTTTTCTTTCTTGGACCATTTCGGAGAAATTTTTATGTGTCTTAACATTTTGTTTCTTAATCAACAATTTTTCTCCGTCTTCAATCTGGGTGGTAGGGATGGGCATGGAGGCAAATCGGGGTCATATAGTACTATCTCTGTTCCCGATCTCCGAACCACTTCTCCATCCCCGTCCTTACCCCGATCACTAATAAAACTTTGTTTTCATCTTTCATCCCCGCTCCAAATAGGATGGGGTCGCAGGGATTTGGAGATCCAAATATTTGTTTGAAAAAAAAGATTGTTACAACAATCACATGCAACATAAACATCAAAGTACCAATGTTAAGTACGAACTAACACTTGCACAAGGCTAATAATGATGAAAATACTAACATAATTCCAAAGTAAACAATGTCATGAGAATCCTTCATGCCATAGGGTCACCAAAGATTTTTCAATAGCATCATATTTAAAGATAAGCTATGCAACTCTACACCTAGTTACATAGTTCAAAATAATAAAAATCTTCCATAGTTCCAACGCAAAAGTAAGAAAAGATAATTTCATAATTCGGTAGTTCCAATTAATAAAGATTATAACATTAAGCACCAACACATGAATAGACCCCTGAGTATCAGGAATTTGGGGACGTGGCGGGGCAGGGATGGATAGGGGAACGAATTTGGGACAGATTCCGGGTTGTCCCTGTCTCCTACCCAATCCCTGAATTTAAAAAAAAAAAAATTCTATATCTTATCTAATCCTCAAACAGATCTCCAAATCATCAGTCCGTTCAGAGTGGGGATCAGATCGAATAGGATACGAACACGGATTGGACGAAATGATGATGAGTATTGGGTTGGTTTTGAGTTTTGGGCTTTGGTGGAAGAAAGGCAGAGAGGGGTGTGCATCTGTAGGGTAATGCTCTACGTGTCAGAGAACCACTCCCTTGAGTTGCGAAAGTTTGAACGACGACCTTGAACACATGGGAGGGTGAGGCCAGGGGGGTTGGTCCACATAGGCACATACGAAACAAAAAGTTAAAGGCCGTTTACACATGGGAGGGTGAGGCCAGGGGGGTAAGGTTACCCGTGAGCATTGGAAAATAGCCCGTCGTTTTCTAATCTCAGAGGGTGTCAATCAAAACACCAAAGTGGCTCCAATTAGGCTTAACATCTTGGGTTTAAATGATACTCCTATAGACACCCAAGCTTTAGGCCGCGAAGGCTAATTTTTTTTATCACTCAATGCGCACACTTCGACTAATTTCAGGGTTTTGAAGATAACGACTGAGCATAATCTCCCAGTGGCCCTAAGGTTTGGGATGGTTGGCCTCCGTGATATTCGAACATGCGACCTCATGGTCAAACACTTATCATTTTCTCATGTCTATTTTTGCAACTCCTTGGGGTTAGAATGCAAAGGCTATTGATGCAGTCCCATCAGGCCATCAATGAGATGGAAAAAGGAAAAATAAAAAGAAGTCAATAATATCTGTCCAAATTTGTTAAATATAAGGAAAAAAAGTTACAATAGACACTCCTTATTTGAATGTGTATGATACACACCCACATAAAAGTTACGTGACATACGAATCATAAAAAATGTTACGAATCATATTACTGAAAAGTTACGAAAATTAAAAAAATATTACGATTGCCGATGAGATAGCACAATCTGAACCATACAATAGATGCATATAACACACACTTTTAATAAGTGTGTATTGTGACCATTTCCTAAATATAATAAGATACATTCTAAAATCTCATTTTCTGCTTTGATTTGCTCGTTCGATACCCGAGCCGAACATCAAAATGAAGAATTACTTACGTAAATTTTTAAGAAAATATGCTTAGGCCTCTACAAGTTTTTAAAGACATTATTACCATTACCTCTCTAAAACAGTAAAATACCCTGTCCAGTCCTTTTTCTCTACAAATTTTCTACAAAGTGAGAGAGGTGATAGAATGTTACTGTTAGAATAATCATCACACGCACACAATAATGAATACGAAAACAGTAAAGAATCGAACACAGGAATTTACGTGGTTCCCCAAGATCGGGTATCACCACGGAAGTGAGAGCGAGTCTGTTTATTATGATAAAAAATCGGCTAGGATTTTTACAATAGAGAGTATATATAGCCCTACTCTATTTCAACCCTAATTAATCTGTACCGTACACTCCGCTACGCTCGGCATCTGGTCTTTCATCAGAACTTCTTTGTACCTTTCTATATGAGCCACAAGTTCCAACAGATACACAACCTATAACTTGAAAATAGTCTGAAGCCACAATCCTAAAAAGAATACGTGATGTAAGTATGTCACACCTATTTGCCCTACTGGGGAGAATGTCTTCGTGACTGTAGTACTTATGACTCTAGTAAGACCTATTTGACCTTTTGTTATTACGCAGCAATATTATGCAAGCAAAGGATTTGATGGTAGTAAGCAGAATGTGTTTGATTGTGTTTGGTTAGATAGTTTAGTTTAGTTTAGTTTTGATGACATCATCAGGTGTAATGAGTGGAGAGAGATAGAGAGAGAAATGAGGGAAATGATGATGTCATCAAAACTAAAACTAAACTGGAAAACGAACAGGGCCTTTAAGTTTTCACTGGGTTATGATCAGTGGTAGAGTCATAAATCAAAGTGGGAGAGGAGCGGATTACAAAATAAATTTTGGTTTGATAATTTTTTCAAGGAAAATGCTAATGTGTGCCTAATAGGCACACGTTAAGGTTAAAAAAGTGTATTGAAATGTGTGAAAAATGTATAAAAATATATGAAAGTGTATGAAAAAGTGTAAAAGGTGTATTGTAGTGTGTGTTTAATGTGTGCTTATTGGGCACACGTTAGCAAAACCCTTTTTTCAATACTAAATTCAGTTATTTGAGTTTTTTATGGGATGCTTTTGATAAATTGAAAAATTAATTTCAAGTTTTTTTGTTATTATATCATTTGACTAACGTAGTATAATTATCGATCATTTACCATGATTTAGTGTTCTCAAAATGAAAATTGTTCTTACTTTTTAATTATTTTTAGAATTTTTTAAATTTTTAAAAAAATATCTACTAGAAATATGTAAAATAGACTCCAAAATAGAAACTTGTGGGACCGGGGCCATCCCTTCCCCTTATATAGCTCCGCCACTGGTTATGATCCCCAAACCTTATTCCTACAACTTTTTTATTTCTCCTCCCATTGTTTCTCAATGGAATTTCCTAATTTCACACTTAAAAGCAAAATCAATAAAGTAGGGCTGAAAATGAACCAAGTCGTTTTAAAACTGTACGTACAAGTTCGATTCGCCCAATATCGAACATTAACCTTATAGTATTCGGCTCGATTAGGCTCGCGAAGTAGGTAATAAAATACAAGAAAATTTATTTTGGGATATATTTGAAAATATTACTACTTTCTTTTGGAACGGAGGGAGTAGTATTGTTTATCTTTTGTGCCCCATATGTACATTCAAGAATATAATCAGATTAGTACATTATTAAGGGGGATCCGCCCCCTTAATATATAGTTTTTATAAATGACCCTCAGTTTGGCTCGATTGGCTTGTTTTGAGTTTAACGAGTACAAAATTCGGATCAATTACACCTATATATGTGAGAATATAAAACTACAATCTCCCCAATGAATGAGAAAAATAAAATGGAGGAGGAGAAAACAAGAGAGGGTACGTGAATGCTTGTGAGGCTTAAGTGAACTCGATTAATGCAGAAAAATGCATCGTGTAATAAAAGCATTCATTGAAATGGCAAATAAAAGCATTCATTGAAATGGCAAATTATGGCTTAAAGTGGTGCAACAATTTTTCAGTGAAGAAAGTGACTTTTCAAGGTGCAGTGACCTAATGTGGCTTCCCAGTTTCTATTGATTCACCCTCCTTCAGTATTCAATGCCAAAACAGATCCGAAAGCCTATTTCCAAGTGTGCGACAACCACCCCCAAAACCATCGGTTACCAATTTTGGAAAGCGGGATTCTGATTATTTGGTAATCGCAGTTCGAGTCATTGACAGGTCTATGAAGTCTACGACACCATCACGAAATATTACGTGATGGGCATGAGTTATAATTTTAGATATCATGTCTTTTCAACAACAGAATACGCGAGTCGCGTGGCCTCTTAATCTTCACGTGTCCTCTTGTTAATAGGTGAGTAGAGAAATATGTGATGAGTCTTTCTTAATCACAATGTTTCTTTACAGCATTGCCGGGTCTTGTTTTTTGTTCCGATTATAGTTGTCATCTTTAGAACTAATATACGAGTCTGGATAACCTCTCCCCTTATTGTCATTCAATTTTCAGTTGAATGCTTTTATATTGCCAAACGATACAGTTTTTAAGGGTGTACTAATGGCAATGGGTAGGTTTACATTTTTCACTTCCACTTGAGATTGGAAGCAACTAGGGCTGTAAATGAGTCGAGAAGCTCGCGGCTCGGCCCATTAAGGCTTGGCTAGGCTCGACTCGTTTATTAATCTAGCCGATCTTGAGCTCGAGTTTTGGGCTTGTTTACCAACTGAGGTGAGCTCGGCTCGAAAAGCTCGACTCGTTTTATAGGCTCGGCATGTTTAAAAAAGGCTCGTTAAGTAAATTAGTCTGGCTCGGCTCATTCGTGATCGAGCCGAGCTTGAGATTGAGTTTTGGACTCATTAAGCAAACAAGTTGAGCTCGAACACTATAAAGCTTGACTCGGCTCGTTTGCAGCTCTAAAAGCAACTAATCCATTACATATATGCTCTTCCCCTACATTTCATGTCTTCCAATGCTTTGTACCATCTCTATCACAGATCATGTGTTCTTGTCTATGGTGTAATAATAATTGTAATAAAGAAAGAAAAGTGAGAATACCCTTTTCTACCTTTCATCACTTTCCTCCCCCCACTTTTATCAATTAACCCACATGCATTTGACAGTTTTGTGCAGGCTCCCACTTCCCTTTCAAGGCTTTCCTCTATAATTACTTGTAATTGAATTCACAACCCCCCCCCCCCCCCCCCCATACCTGTAAATATGAATATGATAAATTAATGGGGCCCTATCCTCCCCATGTCCTGGTTAACTAAATGGGAGAGGAAATAGCACAGTTTCCAACCTTAAGCTCCCATGTTCTCTCACCCATCCACCCTCCTCTTCTGCACCACAGTCCTCGATATCCTAATGCCCTAAGCTGGATATCACATTCCTCTGTACTAAAAAGTTGGAGCAGTGATTCCTCTTTCTTTGGTTGCATAATTTTTCTGTCTTTATTTTCATAATTTTTTTTACTATTTGAAATTTGAATAGAGATACGCAATATATATTTAAAAATTAATTAATAAATAAATAATTTGATAAACAATCATTAAAGACACTTAATCAAACAACTGCTTTGTCCTATATATTGTAAAGTGATAGCTATCATACATGTTAACCCCAAGGGCTAGCCGCTAGCTCAAGTGGATGAGCTGTAAACTCAGATATCTTGAGTTCGAAACTTGACAAGACCGCAAGAGATCTTGCGAATTCCCTAGTCTCGGAGTGAACGATCTGCTTTTGACCAGATCAAGGAGAAGAATAGTCGATACGCACGTAATTACCTCAAAGAAAAAAAATGGTTATTTCAGCTGCCCTTGTAGGTAATAGAATTTTGGGTGGATAGGTATTTGTTCAGACTTGTGGAGGGAAATGTGGCCTTGGTTAAACAAAAACCACTTCATATGGTGAAAGAAGACATTTCCCATTTATTTATGCCACAAAATATTTGATTGGTTTAGAGTTGATTTTGGGATACTGAAATTAATCATGAAGAGATGTGATTCTGATTCCCTCCCCCACCCTGCGTGTGAGTTGGACCACTTTGAAGACTGCTACCTCCAGTGAAACCATATCCATTAACCAAATGACTTCCAATTTTTTTTATATATCCCCTTCTGTTCCTTATCAGAAGAAAGATGGTAGGAGTGTTTTTTATTTCCTCTGTTTCCTTTTTCAAGATGCAAAAGGTCACATTAAATAAGTGTGCAAAACACTTTTATACTTGAGATTTTTTCTCTGATTGGTCACAAAGGAGAGTTCGATGAAGGATAATGTTAAATGAAAAAGGCCCACTTTTGATGAAATCTTGTAACTCGAGAACTTGCAAAGCGACGTCCACTAGCTAACAATCTTTTTTTTTTTTAATTTATTCGGGGACTAGCTAACAATCTTATCCTTCATTTCTCTTCATTGGTCATACGATTGTCACTGTTCTCGTTCTCTGGTTTAGCTCTACAATGGTCGTAACATTGAATGATTCCTACAATGCTAATGAACTCAACAACCAGGATTACAATCCAATTAGCTGACCTAAACACGACGGATGGGGGGACGCTGTTGAACCTAACCTGGCAGGGGATGCCAACCTCATTCGAGCAGTTCGTTTCGCACATCAACTGCTCAGATCTCATCTCACCCGAATATATCTGGGCTGAACCGTTGATGAACGGACGGCTCGGATGGAGTTGGCACCCCCTGCCGATATGACATACTCTTAATGAAACTACAGCTTGTTCACATGTGAGGAGAGAGTTGTCTTTTTTGTCAATTACTAGTAGGGAAAGTTAAATTAATCTCCCAAATATACCATAATTACAATCTTATGTCATCTTATGTCAGTCAATACTGTCAAGAGAATTATTTAAGAAAAAGGTACAGATCAGCTAACATGCGGATCCGACATTAACCCTAAAAAGAAAGCGTTGCCTAAGAATAAAATGACGCAGTTGAGATGTCATCTTACAGTTCCATTAAGCTAGAGATTGCCCCTTGAATCCCCTCAATAATTTAACGGTTTGTTTGGCTTCTTTTGATTTCCCCTACATTGGGAGGAAATTTGGCCGGTTCTTCTTTTATTGGATTTTAGCTTCTTGAACTTCGTGTGCCACTTGTGGAGTGCATGTGATCCTCTGCAATTTGATGCTCTGTTTGAATACTTACTGAAATACTACGTTGTGGAGTATTTTGGATTTTGGAGGGAAAGGAAAATAGAAAGGGTTCAATTTCCTCTTATTTTTTACACTACCGAGAAATGTCAAAATTAGTTTTCTTTACTAAATTTTCATTTAGGTTGAGTTTTCATGATAGTAGTTTCGGTATTTTTGGACTATAAGTTATCAAATCAATTGATGTATGCGAGGAAGATGACTCTATGATTTGACAGCATATAGTCTAAGGATACGGAAAAATACCCTAATGCAAACTCAGCCCTTAGTAATGATTTTTGTCCTACTTTTTTAGAAATTGTATTCAAAATTTGTCTTTTAGTGCCTAAAATTACATAATACAACACAAACACTACAATTCAAAATTCGGAGCGCATTTTTTACAAAATTGAGGGCAAAATACACTTTATTCAACCATTTCATTTTCTTTCAAAATTTAGTTAAAAAGGTTCATTTTGGAGTAAGAAAATGAGATGACTTTAGTGTTAATATAATATATTTCTATGATTATGTATCTCACAGTCTACGACATATTATTCACGACAAGTAATCTTTGGTTTTTTTGCTTCAAAATACTGTGTGATCTATTTACCATGCCAGATGACCAATATTTATGTTGAGTATTTAGTCCAGCATTGGTTGAGAATTAGAGTTTCACTGTCAGGGAGGGGCTAGTAGGGGCAGTGGTTCCCCTTACATTTAAAAATAATAATACTATTACATTGAAAAAAGAAATTTATCATCAAACCATATAGTCTCGTCCCCCCTCCGTTTTTTCGTTAAAAAATAATAATAGTAACAACTTTAATATTTATCAAGCTACGAAACAACTTTGTACTAAAATTGGTTTTAATGAAGTTTAATTACAATTCTTTTAAACAAAACAAGGCCCCAACTCACTTAAAGTCAGGGATTCAAGACCCGTTCATTTTTAAGAACTAAGGCTCATTGAAATTTTGGAAGCCCAAAACTCTTTAATGTGGTTTGATGCCTGATTTCAATAGATACTAAATAGGATTAGATAAACATTAATATCTTTTGCAATCTAAGTCGATATTAGAAACATGTTTAGTTTCATATGTATTGTTGTTATTTTGTATTTTTTTTTTTAGTCAGTAAAAATTCATATCGTTGTCTTATTTTAATTTTTTTTATTGTGTATATTCGTCCCCCTACGCCAAAATCTTGGCTCCGTCCCTGGTTTCAGATGATATATTTAACTCCCATCTAAGACTACATATGCAACCTTTTTTTATGTAAGCATTTTAAGGTCCAGTACGTTCAGACCGAAAGAGTCTTTCTTCAGCCAGATGGTCGGGTCGGAAAGAATGAAAATGCAGACATACACAAGAACTTGGACACCCCGTGATATATTACAGATTCAAATGGTGATTTTTGGTTATCAAGAATACCAATCCTCTCTACTACTTCTATTTAGGTTCTTCGATTGGATAGCAAAACAATCATTATCTGATCCGATTTAAGTGTGCTACAATAACACTATTTATGGAATTTTTCAAGGAAGAAGTTCGTGAGGACCACAGACAAATCAAGCTAGCTTTTTGCATAAGGTTATATAACCAATTGATCAAGATTTTGTGACCAATGTATTTTTGGCCACTAATTCTTGATTTTTTGTGACCAAAATACAGGTGGTCACCAAAACTGGTCACCAAAAGTGTAATTTCTTGTAGTGTATACTCCTAGGTTCCAATTCATGACTAGGAGTAATTAATTAGGCATAGTTTTCCAAAAGATTTTAGCAATTCAGTTGCTAAAATCAATTTTTTGAAATAAAAAAATGAAGTGGTTCCGTGTATCGTTTTTCGATTTTTTTTCTCACCAAATTAAAGTACTCCTCGCGTACTTTAATTCGGTGTGAAAAATTCAAAAAATAATACACGAAAACACTTAATTTTTTTATTTGAAATACCATGATTTTAGCACCTTCTGAACTCATGATTTTAGCAACTTGGTTGCTAAATTTTTTTGAAAAACTATGCCTAATTAACTGGAATGCAAAACTGTACGTGTAGTGTAGATCTGCCACTTTCTCTTGAATAAAAATCGCAGACATGCTAATTGCATGTAATGTATGTATTACTTTGAGTGAAGGCAAAGCACTTCAAAGATCCAGCAATGCCAATGGGTGGAGGTATGAGCTAGGAGTATATTTTCTTGTTTCTTACACCCTAGTCCAGGTACGGTTTCCAAAACAAAAAGTCGTAAAGATACTTTAAGAAACATTAATAATAATTTTCACACTCTACTTTATTATCAATGCATTATAAAATTATTTCTTTTACTGTATTTTGGAAATTATTTGTTTAAACAGTAACGGTTGAAATTTTGTAAAACTGAGGGCATCTACAGTGACCTCTTTAAAGAGTTCATAAGTGAGACTCCTAATATTTAGTAATTCATTTGCCCAATTATGGTCTTCAATGGACTATCCATAGAAGCTCCTAAGGATGACTCATTAACATGGCTCCTACAACATTAGTTAAATTTAGGAAGGGAGTTAGGAGTGAGGAGAAGAGAGAGAAAGAGATAAGGAGAAGGAGGGGGGGAATGGAGGACCCACTTACATTTTTTTGTCCAAAAATAGTCTTAGGACATCATAGTCTAGGAGTCAATTTTAAAGAGTTCATTGGAGTGCTCTCACACTCCTAGATTAGCAAGTCCTTAACAAACAAAATTACACCTCACTTTTGCTTATGTGTCAACTTTATGAGTCATTTTAGGAGCCAAATATAGAGAGTCCACTGTAGATGTCCTGAGAAGTGTAAAATTATTCCTTTAAAATTGATACATGACTCATTTCGTTACCATTTGTTAGTTCATTATTCCATTTTTATATATTTTTAAAAGTCGAAGTATAAAGTTGGTAATTTTCTAAAAGTATATATCCCTCATAAATCATAAAGAGTCATTGGTGGTGCAAAGTTGTTACAACATAAGCATCGGCCGAGGGACATTTGTTAGTTCATTATTCCATTTTGATTTTTTTTTAAAGTCAGTATAAAGTTGGTAATTTTCTAAAAGTACCCCTCATAAATCATAAAGAGTCATTAGTGTTGCAAAGTTGTTACAACATAAACATCGGCCGAGGGACATTGATACAAGTTGAGTCCCCTGACCCCACTCACAAGCAATTTTGGTATTTGGAGCCAAATTTTATGATTTTCACCCAACAAAAAAATATTATTTTGCCCCTAACTTGCTTCAAATATATGAAAATTTCAAGTGTTCAAATTCTTTTCGAGAGTTGATAGTATTACGAACAAACCTTTCATGCATTGTTTTCAATAGAATGACCAAGTCGTTACTCGTCACATTAAAAAGTTCAAACTCTCAAAACACAAAGCTTCAGAAGAAAAGGGAGAAGAGAGGCTCGGGCATGTGGATTATTTAATAGTAATATGGTACATTCTCCTATAAAAAGTGATTTAAGGTCAATTTCATGGGCTAATGTGAAAACTACTACTTAAAAAGAGAGGGCCATGCTTGGGAACCGCACTGAAACAGCCAGACGCAATGGGCTTCTCATCGATGCATGCATGCTCACTTCACATGCCCTATGGCCTCTCTCTCTCTCTCTCTCTCTCTCTCTCTCTCTCTAGGAATTGCTAATATTTCTCCTCATTTTTTTTTCCCTTCGATATACGGTGGTGGGGATTAGCCTAGAAGATATCCATAGCTCTATCCATAGCTCTAAACCCCAAACACTTCTGTCAAAACTCGAGCCCTGGTATCTCTTGTGGATTTTGAGATAACTGTTAGACTATAAACCCTTAGTTTTTTAAGTCTTACTATATGCATTTTTCTGTTAGTATTTTATAGATAGGGTTATATGTTTATAATTTTGTTGCAGTATTTAAGTTTTATATGAAATAAATATTGTATCTGAGTTCGAATGTCAATGAAATTACTACTATATAAATGCCGTCATGATGACGTTAAGTTTCTGGAAACTACTTATTTTAAGTTGTACTCCCTCCATCTCAAATTGATCGTCCCTTTTGGGGAATCCAACTATTTAAGGAGAGAAAATTATTGTTTTAGAGTTCCAAATTTATCCTTCAAAACTGTGAAGTTTATTAATTGGTTTTAAATTGTTTAAAAATCATGAAAAACATTATATACTAAAAGATATAAACGATTTAAGAAATGACACGAATTTAAAAAATTGTGTAATAAATTGGGAGGGAAATAATACTTTTAAGGGTAAAACTGGAAATTTGATATATTTTGATAGTTGTTTTTAGAAATAGGGCCAACATTTTGGGACATCCCAAAATAGAAAGAAGGACCAGCAATTTGGGACGGAGGGAGTATTTAATTTGGTGCTCTAATTTAGATAGCATCATAATAATTAATTACTATATAGTCGCTGTCTAAGTGGGGACCTTTCATTTAGATAATAATGTTAAGCACATGCATTGACTAATTCATGCAAATTGCCTAGGATTACATTCCTTTTGCGCTCTTTTATTTAAGTGAATTGCGTATGCCGGCCAAGGCCTTCAGTTATTATCCTAATAGTAGTTTTTATCTCGAAAGTGACGAATAATTTTATTTAATGAAACTTGTGTCCAGAACGATGTCACTATTGCATCATTCAAATTAGATGGTAATATAATACCGCATTTTCTATGGAGAATCTCTTTCAAGTAGTCGACTCTTTTTGTATTCACTCTTCTGTTTTTTTTCCTCTCTTTTTTGAACGAATATATCATTTAAATATTTGTGTATAATCTAGAATTTATATAATTTTATTTCAACCCACAATAATTAAAGGCCTCATAGGACCTGCAATAGTGAGTTTAATAAAGCAATAATGGCACTTAAAATATTTAACTTAGTGTTCTCTATAGATAAACAACTAATTAATAGAAAAGTCCATGATCAATCAATTAACAAGAGCAAAAATTAACATTGATTATTGATGTGATTGAAAAGGCTAAAATATACAAAAAGAAAAAGAAAAAGACGAAGACTATGATGTTGATGAAGATAATGAGAAACTAATTTTTTTTATGATATAGAGAAGCTTCTTCCTTGCATAAAAAAGATGAATCCGAAGCTTTTGCCTTTGATTTAATTTAATGAATTTTATATTTTATTTTCAGTTTTTTATGTTTCGAAATTAACCTTATCCATATCTCCAGCTAAAACAATTTTCAATTAGCAGCAATTAATGAAATGGAAACCTAAAGAAAGAAAGTTAACTCTTTCTTTTGCAAGAAATGATCAACCTAATAAAATAAAATCAAAGCACCATATCCATGTTTCCATATTCATCGGTAAATGATACATATAGGCTATAGCCATCTTCTTGAATATTTTTGGTGTGCACTTGGAGTCGGTTATACGTATAATTTACAGATGAATATCTTAAAAAATAGGGCCGCCAGTATGGACACCAAATGATCTGAAGGCCCGCGGCCATGAATTTCAATGCGTTGTAGTCCTGGTTCATCTGATGTTGGGTGTTAGGGTGGGGGGAGGTTCACGTGCCAGCCCAAGTCCGGTATTCAAGATTTAAGTTAATGGTTGGGTGAAGAATGGTTAGTGCAGTTGATGCTATGGATTTTCCAATCCACTTTCATGGGCCAGTCCTGTGAATTTTTTTTTTTTTTGGTACATATGAAAAAGAAGAAAGCGAATTACAGTCTTTCAAAGGCCACCCCCCTCATGTCAGCTTCGAGGAGGGGAATGATATCTACAGGTGGAGCTATGTCGGAGATCCATTTATGCTCCTGCTCCACTCCCAAATTGGCAAGTTTGTCCGCAACTTGGTTTCCTTCCCTATAAATGTGATTCAAAGTGCATCCAGTGGCTTCAAGTAGAGCTCGGCATTCCTGAATGAGTACCAGGTGAGGAGAGTTAACAGGGCCTTCTCCTTTGATGAGGGCTATGGCTGAAGCCAAATCAGAATCGATCTCAAGAGCTTCCATGTTCTGGTTTTTGACCATCTCCAAGCCTCTGAATATACCCCACAGCTCTGCTTCCAGGCTGGTGCAATCCTCAAGCCATCCGTAAAAGCCAATAACCCAGTGTCCTCTTTCCTCTCTAAAGACACCACCAAACCCAGTAGGACCTGGGTTTCCTTTGCTGCTGCCATCAGTATTGAGTTTCAATTTACATGTACCTGGGAAGTTCCAAGTAATGAGTTTAATTTGTCGAATAGAGGCTGGAAACTTATCAATAAAAGCAGACATTATTTCAGATTTAAACATTTGGCACTGTCTATAGATAGTGTCAGGATCAACATCAACATCATCAAAACTTTTTTTATTTCTAGCAATCCAACTTACATGCATCTCGACTAATTCCTTCCTCGGTTTGGTCGAAGGTATCCATGCTAAAACTAAGACTAAAAGGAACGCCTAAAGTTTGCATGGTCGTCAACGTTAGTAAAAGGAAAAAAAAAAGAGATAAAATCGCGTAGCGATAATTGTAATAATAATAATAATTGAATTTCCAATGATTCAAATGAAAAGGTTATAATAACTAAGTTATTATAATTTTGTTACCCCTCATTTAATGGAAATTGAAAATTTGTATCGAAGTTGAAAAAAGTTCATAGTAGACAACAATTTAAATAAAAAAAAAATACCATCTGATTGATATATTTCCATAGTAGACTACAATTTAAATAAAAAAATACTACCAGCTGATTGGTATATTTTGGTCTTTAGTAAAATTTAGGAAGAATGAGTAGCCGCACAAAAGGCCCAATAACCTAGAACTATGCAGCCTAGCCCAATAACTCAGAACTAGACAGCCAAGTCCATTTATCTTCTCCTTTGCTAAGTACAATGATAACCTTTCGCAATTATGAAGAGTCACATCCCATAGGCAACAAGAGGACACTCGATTTCGTTCACCCGATGATGAAACGTTATCTTCATTTTAATTGGTGAAAAATTTGCGTAGAATTCATGGAATTAATACACTTTTCAATAATAATGGGATTAGTTTTTGGAAGGATTATATTTTTCTCCACAATTTAGAGTAAGGGTAATATTCACTTTCTTTCAATGAAAGCGAACAAAATTATTTTCTCATTTTTTTGGTTTAGCGGTATACATTAACGGGGGTTAAGGACAGTTAGTAAGTTAGTCCATATCCTGAACACAAACGTCTATGACGGAGCTCGAACCCTGGCCTCTCACAGGGCGAGGACTAGAAAATACTTTCATTATAGTAATAAGGTTAGTTTTTAGTGGACTTATACTTTTTCCCACAATATCATTTTCTAGTCAGATATCTTAGGATCCTGCTACAGGTACAGAAAAAAATGTACAGAAAATGTACAAATCGCTCTCGGGGACCCACTTTTGGGTCCCACACGAGTGATCCGAACCGTTCATTATTCTTAGAACATTTTTCCGAGGGGCTCCACAAAATTTCATCTCAATCGGACGGTTAGAAGTGCTTGAACCAAAATCACACCGTTTGAAACCGTTTCAAATTGTGTGATTTTGGTTCAAGCACTTCTAACCGTCCGATTGAGCTGAAATTTTGTGGAGGCCCTCGGAAAAATGTTCTAAGAATAATGAACGGTTTGGATCACTCGTGTGGGACCCAAAAGTGGGTCCCCGAGAGCGATTTGTACATTTTCTGTACATTTTTTTCTGTACCAGTAGGATTACCGGTTAAGTAATTACACATCCGATTTTTGTTGACCCAAAATGCAATGTCTCCCCGCTATCATAGAGCTAAAACCTATGGTGCATGTTCTTTACAGAGACACTGACTTAACCCCATTCTCTTTCTCTATCTCCCCTCTTCAGAGCACACAACTGGTAAGCATTCTTGCTTTCTTGTAATGTACAGTGTAAGTTATATAATTCTAATCTATTAGAAAAAACAGTTCTGTAAATACACCCACTTGTGCGTGATCCTTCAGTGCACTTGTGAAGGTGGAAATTACTTTTGGGACCTTCAATCTTCAGTCCTAGGGTTCTTTAATCTTCAAAGGCGAGTTGAACTCAAAACTGCTGGTTTCCTGTTTGTGGGTTTCTGTTATCTGAACATTCCATGGCTTCTTCCATGCTCAGTGGAGCTGAAAATCTCACACTCATGAGGGGGATAACCCCAAAGAGGTTAAGCTTTATTGGGTCTGATTTGAATGGCAATCGTTTCCCCAAGACTGGTGTGGTTTCCCCTGGTACAAACATTAGGGCCAGAACTAGAACCCTAGCTCCCAATTGCAGCCTTTCCGCTGCAAGACCGGCTTCGCAACCTAGGTTTATACAGCACAAGAAAGAGGCATTTTGGTTCTATAGGTTCCTATCAATTGTGTATGATCATGTCATTAACCCCGGGCATTGGACTGAGGATATGAGAGACGAGGCGCTGGAGCCGGCCGATTTGAGTGATAGGAACATGATAGTGGTGGATGTAGGTGGAGGGACAGGGTTTACTACTTTGGGGATAGTGAAGCATGTGGATGCCAAAAATGTCACCATTTTGGATCAGTCGCCGCATCAGCTTGCCAGGGCAAAGAAGAAGGAGCCATTGAAGGAGTGCAAGATTATTGAGGGGGATGCAGAAGATCTCCCTTTCCCTACTGATTATGCAGATAGATATGTATCGGCTGGGAGGTATATGGCCCTAACATTTGATATGATTTTCCTCTGATCTTTGATTTCATTGTTTTCCATACATTTCCCCATGTTTTGGTTGATTTTGCAGCTTGAGGTGGTATTCTTATTTTTTGGTTTTTCTTGAGTTAGAGTATACTATTGCTGTGAAATTTGTCTGCTTAGTTTCTAGTATTAAGACCTCAGAAGCACGAACACGGACACGGGATATGGACATGACACGATATGGACACGTTATTTCTTAAAAAATTAGGACACGGACACGGACACGTTAGGGATACGTCGAATATAAAATGTATTTGTATTATAGAGGCATGTGATGAATTCATATAAATGATGAAATCTTTATTTCTATCAAATTTAAGAACAATACAATGAACTGAATGAAGATAAATCAGCAGTCTGCATATATTTATACATGAACTATACATCGGTGAAAATTTTCACTCATGGCTGAGTTTTAGAAATTAGATTTCAACCTTTTATGTATTCTTAGCATGTTCTAAGAGTTTTGCCAACGTGTCCTAGAGTATCTACAATGTGTTTGAATAAAAGAAATACAAGAAAAAAATTGACAACTATTTAAGCATGTCCTACACGTGTCCGGAGAGTGTCGTGTCGTGTCCGTCACCGACACGTAAGACCACCGGCGGATCTAGTCAAGAACTAGAGGGGGCAAGTGACCGCCCTAGATTTCCCCTATCAACACTTGTACCCCTATAATAAAAGTATCTTTCATTTAACCCCATTAGAACATTAGACTAAATTTCAATCATAAATTTTTTGACTCCCTAGTGTTCTAAATTATTCAAACTGCCCCACCATTTAAATGTTTCTCTTGTAGCAGTGGTAGTCTTCTCTCTCCCTCACACAATGTACATATATATGGGGCCGATTCCGGGGACAAATTTTTGACACAAAAATAATCAGAGCTAGCTAATAATTGGAGCTGTTCATTTTGTTTAAAACATGTTTTTAATGATTTTCGTAGAAAATAAACTCATTCAGATATTGACAAGTGCTTGATCGGTTCATTCAGTTTTTATCTTGTCAAATTTAGGGACAAATATCGATCAAGCCTTTACTGATATCCGAATGAGTTGATTTTTTACGGGAACTTTTAAAAACATGTTTGAAACAAATTAAATGACTCCGATCATTTGCATGGGGCTCCAAAATGGGTCCCACACAAAGGCGGTATACATTTTGTCTAAAAAATGTGTCCCGGAACTGGCCCATATGCATAAATAGGTTTCAAATAAAGGCATAACTCTGATTTATTTGTTTTGTTCATGCTATGGACTAGTTCGATTTCTAGATGATAAATGAAAGAACAAACATTTAATTATTTAATTTGTGAGTTGAATTACTCACCAAACGTCCAAAAACTATAAAAGGTTCTCCTAGACGGATTTTATGGCCAGTTATCATAATGGTCCGTTTTTCCGTTGTAATTAGTGCAGAACTTCTGTATTTTGTGACGAATATTAGTGTAGCATTATCATATATGCTTGACAAATTATGTTTAAATTCATGAAGAGCCGGTGCCCCTCCTATGTCGAATTTCTGAATCCGGCACTGAGAGATGAATCACGAATGTTAGGCGTTTGTTGTAGGTTAGAATACGGTGAAAACTTATCTCATTCTGCCAAGCCGAAATCGTCAAAATGGAGTTTCTGAAGTCAATTTTCTTCCACTTCTTTAAGCTGGTTTTACCCCTTAAGAAGAAGCTGCAGCCAACAAGCTGTTCTGGCAGATTTGCATGGCTAAGTAAATAGATTAATAAACTAGAATATTAGCAAAAGGAAGGTACGTACTGTGTGATATACTGATATTTGTAAGTACCAAGTGCTAGGCGCATCCAATGTTTCAATTTGGAAAATGTGTTGGGTTGGGATTCTGTACTGCACTCTACAAGCCGTTGTATCAATTATTGATATCGGTTATGTGGATCTATTCTTCTAGTTAAGTCTATTTGTTGTTATTTGCTCATAAAATGTAGTGGGATGTGTATATATTCCTCCAAATGTGGATTCGATTTGTTGTCTTTGATGTATGATTTGATCAACTTTTGATGGTAGACACTGATGCGCAAAGGGATATGAATTGGATTTTTTAGTCCATTTTTTCCACAGAGAGAGATATCTTTAACTTAATGATCTCTCTCATGTGGAATTCATGTTTGCAATTTTCTCAGCATAGAGTACTGGCCGGACCCACAACGTGGCATCAAGGAAGCATACAGGGTTCTAAAACTTGGAGGGAAGGCGTGCCTGATTGGTCCTGTATATCCAACATTTTGGCTGTCTCGGTTTTTCGCAGATGTGTGGATGCTCTTTCCGAAAGAGGAAGAGTACATTGAATGGTTTGAGAAAGCTGGATTCAAAGATGTTAAACTGAAGAGGATTGGCCCAAAATGGTACCGTGGTGTTCGTCGCCATGGGCTTATCATGGGTTGTTCTGTCACTGGGGTAAAACCTGCATCTGGGGATTCTCCATTGCAGGTAATTTTCTCTCCATTCGTCTATAATGGACCTTGCGTAAATGTCAGTGCATTATATCCTGTTGCCTTATTCATGTCCCGATTTTTTCCTTCGTTCTGGTTACTTGTCATCGTCTACTCTTTCATTTTACGTAACATGGCAGTACATTTGAAAATTGAAATAGGTGTCTATAGAGAACATATTTTGTCATTCTTGTACTGCTACCTGCAATTCACTAGGACAGATGCTATCACTTTTTATATTCACACCCCAAGTCTTGTATCACTAGCGTAGCTTAGTCAAAAAATGTTGGCAGTCGTTTGAAGGAAATACTCTACCCTCATTGGAAAGTTGCACCTTCTGGATTTATAACTGAACAAATTCTTTGAACGTATATTCGGGTTGGGATACCAGCAGCTGTCAAACAAATACTAAAAGATAGAAGAAATTGAGATTAGTATTTGGCTTCTAAAGGCTTTTATTTTTATTTTTTGGAAAGTTTACGTATCCTTCACTATACCTGGAGTAATTTATTTGCAATCTGTTTCAATGAAGTTACTCTTATTATGTGGTTGCCTCTTTTGTCCCTCTTTTTTTTGGGACATGTAATGCGAATGTAGCTCTTGCTTATTAATTGTTAAAAAGTGATCTTTTCAGTTATTGGGGTTCATCTTAGTGCACTCTCTGTCTCGCTCGATTGACAAAAACTATGTTTCTTCTTCTTCTTCTTCTTCTTTTTTGTGTGTGTGTGTGTTGCAGCTTGGCCCGAAGGCAGAGGATGTCGAAGAGCCTGTCAAGCCATTCGTGTTCCTTTCGCGCTTGATTCTGGGTGCAATGGCAGCCGCTTATTTTGTATTGATTCCCATTTACATGTGGCTGAAAGACCAAATAGTCCCAAAAGGTAGGCCAATTTGAGAGAGACGCAGACAGGGACTCTTAGCTGTTAGGCCTGCTTGTGATACTCTTTCCAATTTGCATAAATCTTTGCTGTTATATAGACTACACTAGAAAAGTTCTCCATGGTATCCTGCGTTCTCTTTCTGACTTGAATCTTTTCTTATTAAGCCTGCGAAATCCTTTTTTTCTTTTTTTTTTCTTTAAATATTGGACTGTGTTACGTAAACGTAAGTTGACATGGTAATTGAAGGACGTGAAATAACTACCTGATAAAAAAAAAAAAAAAAAGGTTCACGCGGACAACGGATTGATAAAAAATTGTAGTAGAACTGTCACCCGATTTTAAAAAATAAATAAATAAAACCGTAGTAGAACCGTCCTTCGATTTAAAAAAAAAAATGGAAAAATTTCCCAGGTTACTCCTTCCCCCGCTTCTGTCGAATTTAATTTCTCATTTATTGGCCAAAAGAATGACTTGTTATGGGATTTAATCCTTGAATTGAAACAATAATAGCTGCAAAACCCCTTTTTTGTGACTATGGTGAGAAAATGATACTTATTTTAATACAAAAACTAAATAATAATATAGTAATAAAAGATTTTGTCAACAAAGCTATAATATAAGGAATAGTTCATTGAAATGATACTTATTTTAATACAAAAACTAAATAATAATAAAAAAAGATTTTGTCAACAAAGCTATAATATATAGAGAATAGTTGATAAACAGTAATTTATATTTTTAAAAATAATTGAGTTTGATTTCAATCATCCCCCCTGTCCTAAACTCGACTTTGTTTTATTTAATTTATGGTGTAATTAGTAAGCAACAATAATAAATCAACGTACAGCAACAATAATAAATCAACGTAATTGCCATAAATACGGGATATCATAGCTTACGTGAAATGAGCAATGATACCCACATAGATTTATGTATATAAGTTCGGACGTTGAAGCAAAAAAAAAATCTCATTATTTCGTACGACCCACTCGCATTGGACTGTTACACGTGTACATCTATTTCCAGATTTGTGCAAAACAAATTCTCCTACGTAATCCCAAGGTGTTGCAAAGTGGTCTTACCTTGGGACTTCCACCTAAGGTTTTGTGTTCGATTCCTCTAGCCAGCAAACTCTTAGGGGCCCTTCAGCGCTCCGGAATTAATCGAGCTGCAGACAAACTGACCCGGACATTCGATTATAAAAAAAAAAAAGAAAAAAAAAAAAAAACTCCTACATCGAATACAGAGAGAAAATAAGAGCTGCAGTCCAGTGACACCAGGTGTGTAAGCTGAGACAATTCCAGCAGCAGTTTATTATAACTGAGCCGTTCAAAAAATATTCGTCATTTCCGCGTTGATTGGCCCATTTAATGATCCGGAGAAATTTCAGTTTTATTGACTGATTATTTTCTCAGGCGTGCTTGACTTTCACCCCAATTTTTTATGTTGAATTTTCACTTGCCGGATTTAACCATTTACTGCTATAATATAAGGCCTGTTTCTGTAAATCTCTTCATTGTGCTTTCTGTTTTCTGCAGCAAAGCTTTATCAAGAGAGAGAGAAGAGAGAGAGAGAGAGTTGATATAAAGTTAAACCAGATAATGGCTGCTGCATTGACAGAACAACAAACTGCGGAATTCCGAGAAGCCTTCTGCATGATTGACAAGGACTCCGATGGTTCGTTTTCGATCCTCTCTCTTTTACGAGTCCAATTTTGTTCACCCCACGTAGATTAACGGGAGAACTCATACAATAGGTCCCCGGACATCACGTAACGACTTTATGTGATGTGCTCAATCAATAATAAGAGTTGTACTCAAAGCCACGTGCGGCTTCTTTGGCTTGTGCTCTAAGCCGGTTCTGATGATAGATGAACAAAACTGTTTTCTTAATGTCATAAGAGAATTAACAGATATAGGGTGTATGGCACAGGCTTCATTACAATGGAAGAACTGACCACAGTCATCTATTCTTTAAATGGGAACCCAACAAAGGAAGAGGTACGAGACATGATAAATGAAATTGATGCCGATGGAAGTGGGACCATTGATTTTGATGAGTTCCTGAGTATCATGGCCAGAAAAATGAAGGTAATTGAAAAACATGATCCGGACCGTTTACTAATAGAGCACGATACGTTTACCAGACTTTTAAAAAATTAAGTCGATCGGACATCTGTAACTTCGTAAACAAAAATAACGTTTTTGCGCAGAGAATGAACAGCAAAAAGGATACAAAAAATACACAGCAAATTTTGAGCTAATAATGTTCGATCGACTTATTTTTCTCTGGAATCTTAAACCGTAAAAGAAGGAAATCTCAGACATTTTTTGATCAATATCTATGAGAATTTGATTTCAAGTGTTGATAATGGAATAAAATTTGAACAGGACAATGTATCAGAGGAGCTAAAAGAAGCTTTCAAAGTATTTGATCGGAATCAAGATGGATTTATATCAGCCACTGAGGTAAACTTTCTCCCCTCATTAGATATAATCTTCCAGTTCATGTTTGGATTTTTAATTTGTCAAGGCAAACAAAATTAGAGATACTTTACGGGAAATGAATTTTGCACTCCCCTGTTATTCTCGTGCAACCTTTTCCTCGTTCTTTATCCACGTGAATACCTAACTACCCTTATTAGAACACTTTTCAAACATGAAGGCCATTTTTGTTATTTCGTTCCGACTCTAAATTTTTGATATACGCATGGTTGATCTTCACGGGTAACCAAATAAAACCGAATCTTGTATCCACATAATAAATCATTTGATTGGCGCGATTATAAGATGTTACATACGTAATATGTTACGACTAACGTTTTTTTTATTTGAGTGCAGTTGAGAGATGTGATGATAAATCTGGGAGAGCGATTGACAGATGAAGAAGCAGAGCAGATGATTAGGGAAGCTGATTTGGATGGAGATGGATTAGTTAACCTTGAAGAATTTGTCAGAATAATGATGTCAGTGTGAACAAGGCGTACAAGATTTAGAGAAGTCAAATATAAATTGCACAATTGAATATTTAAATCTATAGAAAAAAAAATGCTACAAATAGCACAATTGAAGATGTTCAATTAATTGTTCATCTAATAGATACATGTTCAATTAATTGTTCATCCAATAGATACCATTTTTGTTGATATTACCTCCTGTGATTGGCATGTAATGTGATTAGCATGTAATAATGCTAGATAGTTAATTGGATTGAAATATTTGCTCACTTTATATTTCAGAAATGCCTTTGGATTTCTCTTTAGTACGTGATGCTATACGAATAGAACGGGTATGCTAATTTTTTTGTGAACTTCCTAGTCTCGGCGTAGATGATCTGCCTTTGACCAGACCGGGACTTGCAGACAATCTGGTCTAGACACTCCTCAGTCCTGATTGCCAAATCCAGGAAAAAAAAAAAACTGGTATGTCAAAATACAAAACTTTCTAGATTGGTTCATTATGATTCTCTTAATTTCAATTGAGAGACCCAGTATTTGCCGATCCACATTTTAATTGAAAAACAAAGTAGTCAAACAGAGTTTTGATTAAAAAAATCAATGCAAAAGGATGTGGCAGTGCGATCTTCTCATTTCTAGGCAACTGATGGTCAGGGGTGTCCGAACCAACTTACATGCATCTCGACTAATTCCTTCCTCGGTTTGGTTGAAGGTAACCATGCTAAAACTAAGGGATTCATAGGAAATAATTTTTTTGCAGCCTAACCCAAGAATCGAACCCTGTGAATTTGGGTGAATTGAACAGAAAATCCACCAACTACCGAACTTATTACTATTCTCAAGCACTGCCGAGTAATGGAAAATTTAATTCGCTTTTGCAAATGATTATATCTTGGTTCAATGATCCAAAAACAGAAGCAGGCTAGCAGTATTCAAACTGGGCAATCGTTTACTGAATTAATTTTTATATAAAGTTCATCCGAAATTGAAGCCCAATCCAAGGGCCCATACACCAACCATATTGCACTGCTGCGGCCTAGGGCATCCACAGTCGTGGAGTTAATGTGAAGTTAGTGTAAGAATTTGCTCAGTTAGAATTTTTGGGTGTTTAATTTACCTCTAGTAATGTTGTTAGGGTGAAACTAAGAGCATCCACAGTGGGCTCTCAAAATGGCTCCTAAGTGAGGCTCCTAAGATTTAGAGCATGTTTGGAAGACAATTTTTTCCATTTTCACATTCTCATTTTTTCATTTTGGATGTTTGGGAGAAACTCCCAGAACTCATTCTCTGAAACTCATTCTCTGAGAATGAGTTTCTGCAAAATGCACAATCTACAGCAGAAGTGAAAATAGGTTGAAACGAGTTTTTTGACTTCTCATTTTCACTTTTTCCATTTTGATTAACAAAAAGACCTATAGAATGTGTTCTGCACATATCTCCCAAACACTACTTTTGTTTTAAAATGCATTCTACACATTTCTTCCAAACACTCGTACCAAATCCAAAATACATTCTGACCATAATCCAAAAAGCAAAAAAGTTAAAAATGAAAAACTGAAAATGAGGCTCCCAAACATCCCCTTACCTAGCCATGTCTCAAGTATTGCCTTCAATAGGCTCCCTATACAAACTCCTAAGTGTGACTCCTAACACAATAGTTAAATTTAGGTAGCCTTCTAGCTAACTCCAAGTGAGGCTAAAGTCTTTAAAGGTTGTTTTAATATGAAATATTTGAAAAAGTTGTCGGGAAAATGTTGCTCCTGATATATTTTTCACAAAATAGAGAATGTTGTTGCTAGCCCATTGAGTACACACATCTTCTCTAAATTTAACAAGCTCTAGGAGTGAAAAGTGGACCCCAATTATACTTATGTGTACACCTTAGGATACAACTTAGGAGCAATTTTTAGGGAGCCCACTATGGATGCCCTAATGTCATAGAAAATTGGTGCAGACATAAGTCAAGCAACAACTGTGTTTGTACCGCTAGCCTCACCAAGGGATGAGAGAGAAAGAGATGGGGAGGAAACGGTGTAAGGAGTGAGAGGAGAGAGAGAGAGAAGAGAGGGAAAATCTGGGCAGACGTGAGGGAGAGAGAGAGAGAGAGAGAGAGAGAGAGAGAGAGAGAGAGAGAGAGAGAGAAAAGAGTACATATTTATGTACTTTTTTTAATTTTAACAACACTCTAACAACACCATTGCAACACTTTTTACCTCAACTACACATTTTGTCATAACACCACCAAATGGGACCCACTTTTTATACTTTTGTGTCATATAACAACACATTTTTAACTCCACGACTGCGGATGCCCTAATAGAAGTCACAGGAGTGATCAACATGCACGAGCGAGAAGGGAGGACAACCGTAAAAACGTCTTTTCAAATCGTCTCAAACTTGGGTGTAGCCGTGTAGATAAGGAACTTCACATCTCAACCTTCCAAAAATACTTTTGAATAGTCAAAATGTGCACTGGGTACCGCATACGCAGCTAGCACAGAAGTTTTTCCTCTAAATTTAAGAGTGGTTTTCAAATTTACATCACACCTAGAGGCAGCGATACCCAATCTCAAACACTTCTCTCTCTCCCAAGATTTGAATAGTAGTATTCACCTCTCTCCTCTCTTCTCCTCTCCGCTGTTCAAAACTCAATTAACCCACCACACCTTTCTCTTGGATCGGCATATCTCTCTCTTTCTCTCTCCCTAACGCTTTCATGAAACCATCTCTCTCTGCAGCACTGATTGTCCCTCACCGATCGTCCATGGTAGTTGGGTTTTAGGGCTTTCTGTGTTGGTTTTTTAGAATGGCAATCGGGTTCTAGGGCTTTATTGTGGGAACCGGTCTATTAAGCAGCAGCAGCAACCAGCACCGCTACCCGCCGACCACCACACCACCTGCGACCACTCTCTCCCTCTGTCGGTAATGATATCTCCCTCTCTCTCCTCTCTTTCTTTCTCTCTCTCTCGACACATACATACAAGCATAGAGTGCAAGCACACATACGCACCGGTAGCCATGTCTTTTGGCGAGAACAATGGCAACCTAAATCATCCCTCATCTGCCACTGATTCTCTCTCCCTCTCACTGGAGTTCTCTCTCTCCCCCTGATCTCTCTCTGTCTCTTCGTTTACTTCTCTATCTAATTTTAAGTGTAAGGTGTTGGCCATTTTTAACAAATTTAGTTTTTGTATTTAGGGATTTTGTAGGTTCTGTTTTCAAGTCTACAAGTGCCTCAATGGAGCTATTTCATGTAATTATCTCTCTCTCTCTCTCTCTCTCTCTCTCTCTCTCAGTTAATAGATCTAACATCAATTTTTTTTTAATAGGTCTACTAAAATTTGCTTGGTTGTGATATTTGTATAACCAATCACTTAATAGGTCTTATGATGTGCAGGCAGTTAGGCACAGGTCCTACTTCCCTACGGTGATAGCCGATACCTCAGATTTTATGGTGTGTGATTAGTTTAATATTATGTGATTTGTTGGGCGTTTTTTCTTTGGTCCACCAATGAAACATTCTATGTTGAAAAGTTTTGTCTATCTTTGTTATGGATGGTAGAGTTTGTTGGAGATTAAGCCAATGTTATGAAATAGGCATTACCAATTCATGATGATTGAAAAACTGTTTTGGTCTAAAATTAATTCAGTTGAGTAATAACTTGGTCTAAAATTTTAATGGGTTTTGAAAAAAGTTTTTCGGGTGAGTTTTCACTAAAAATACATCTTTTTTCAAGTAAAACTATTTTTTCGGAAGTTTTATTTAGCTTTACATCATAATTTTTGGAATCAAGCATTTTTCTCAATGAGAAAAGTCAGACAAGTATTAAATTGTGGCCCAAAGTTAAAAAAGTTCATAGAAGACCACAAAAATATTGAAAAATACCAGTTATTGTCTTGTTTTTCGTGATTTTTTTTTAGTTTTAGATCCTTCTCATCTAGACAGATGATTAATTTAACAAATTAAACGTGAATTCCACAGAAAAATCAGAAAAGACGACAAAAATACAGAAATAAAAAGTACTGATATTTTTAGTGGAAACTCGCCCGTGATCTTGTTTATACTAGGGTTGTCCAGCTGATCGTTCGATCCACCCAAACCGATCCGTCCGTTTAATCACCCGAGGTACGTTACGGATGGATATGGATCGTAATATTTTTATTTTGACGGATACGGTTTGGTTCGGTTCGGGTTCGATCCGCCCAATCCGCCTAATAATCCTTTTTGATCCGTCAAATCCGCAACCAAACCGATCCATCCATATGTCACCCACGGACGGTTGCGATCTTAAAAATGACAATCCGTCGCGAACGGATTGGATCGAGAACCAATCCGATCTGGCTGGATCCGATCCGTGGACACCCCTAGTTTATACTAGTACTCGTATAAAACAAATTACTCCTGCAAAAATGTTAAACGAATTTTTAAATAACAAACATGAGCTCGATCTCTAATTTAGCATCATCCGTTTGGCAGGCTTACCTTGGCGGCCACGTAAAAGCTCAACAATGGCCCCTCCACAACCAGACGTCGACGACTACTCACCTTCCTCCACCATCATCCCCTTCGACCCACCCCTCCCTCTCCTCCGCCACCCCCTCCCCTCTTCCTCCTCCTCCTCCTCCCCTCCATTCCTCCTCGCATTCAAAGACGCCCTCTCTTTCTCCACCGCCTACAAATCCTGCCAATCTACCCTCACCTCCCAATGCGAGGCCGGCGCCCTAATCGGCTGCGCCATAGCCGCGTCCAACAAGTGCAAACCCCCCTGGTGGAAATCCCTCTTCTCCAAACCAGACCTCGCAGAGAGAGAAAGGTGCGAGGAGAGAGAAACTAGGGTTTGTGTCGAGGCGGCGAAGGCGAGGTGTGGGGAATATGCGAAGGAGAAATGTCGGCCGGTGTTTAGGGACGCTTGGATTGGTGTTGAAGGTGGGATAAAGGTGGATTGGAGAGAGGCTTCGAAGTTGATGTTTTGGGCGTGTGCGGCGGAGAGGGGGCTAGGGTTAGGGTTGGATCGGATGGGGAGTTGGGCTGATTTTAGAAGTCGGGTTGAAGTGACGAGTTATAGAGGGAGTGAGCTATTAGGTACTGTTATTAAAGATGGTTGATTTTATGCATAAGGAAGTTCAGGTGCTCCTTAACGAGTAAGTCATTGTATCTGTTTGTGTTTCGCGATGTTTGTGTTTCGCGATGTTTGTGTTTTACTTCTACTATTTGATTTCAATTTCTTGAGTAATGGCTGGGAAATTGAATTGAACTTCTTAAAACTTGAGCTGTACATTGAAGCATTGAATTGATGAGAAGATGTAGAGGTTTGTCAA
The DNA here is from genome assembly GCA_963854785.1 of Vaccinium vitis-idaea. Lineage (NCBI taxonomy): Eukaryota > Viridiplantae > Streptophyta > Magnoliopsida > Ericales > Ericaceae > Vaccinium > Vaccinium vitis-idaea. The sequence continues at coordinate 3,561,868 of OY978216.1, read as the reverse complement.
GCAGTCCCTTCCCCAACATTGAACATTTTTGTTAGGTGCTTTGGAAATTCAAACGGTCAAACAGAACAGACCGAAAACAAAAGAGAATATAGAAACAAAATCATACTCTAACCCCAAGGGCATCCTCCTGCACGAAATGCCTCACTGATGGAGGAGTTTCTTCAGTGTTCCGATTGCTTAGCACCCAGTCGAGCAAGGTGGTCAGCGTTCTGGTTCGCCTCACGATATGTATGGCTGATGGAAGCTCGGGTCCTGTTGAGAAGGACTTTGGAGTCTTCAATGAGGATGTTTGGGAGGAGCTCCATCCGTAACTAATTGAGCCACAACTTGGGAATCAGTTTAAATCTGCAAATTATACATTCCTTGCTTCAGCATTGTGATTAATCCTCTGTATATCCCTCATAGTTCCGTCCCTAGACTATTGTTACATTCAGCTTCATTTCACCTGCGCATGGGATTTGGGGGTTTATAGGCTCCACTGTTCAGGGGGAAGTAACGGCCTCATGGATTTTGTTAGACTAAGAAAGGATGTTCTTGTAGCTACCGAGAGCAATAATCTCCAACATTGAACTAAGTACTAGTATTCACATGATATTTTCTATACTAATTCCAATTTCTTTTGGTTGTCTTATTTGTTGTACGTATTTTGGGAAATAGAAATTTGATGCGTTTCACAAATGCTCAATTTTACACTAAATAAAGCCCTTCCCTTACCCATCACATAGTGCCTGTAACCTGGAATTTTTTCTCTCCGTTATCATGCATAAAATTACACAACTGGGCCTAGATTTAAAGAATGTTTACGAAATAGAATATTATGGTGATTAACTCATTTTCATCGGGAGATGTTTCAGATGGTGCGAAGTCTGCTGACATCTGTTGTCCATTTCATGCACTTCGATTTGAGTGTGTTAAACGTGACTGAATTGGCCTATGTTTTAGCCTGCGGAGGCTCTCGTCGAATCTTCTCAGCCTATAGGCCCATCCAGTTTGTTCATTTGTGTGGGCCTACAAAAATGATCGAAACCGTTCAATCATGGAACTCGCCAAGGAGGTTATTCAGGGAAAAAACCCAGATTTATCGGATATTGATGAATATGTGAACACATCATATTTGTTGGAGAAAGAATGGACGGGCAAATATGGTTTGAAACTCCAACCGTCTTTTTTTTTTTTGAACAAATCTGATTTTGTACGCATCCTTCAATTTATTTTGGTTTTTGTCATGAATGATCTTCTCAACAAGTTCTAAGATATTAACTCAGATAATCTTTGTGGCCCCAGTGTGGGACCTTAAAAGGGTGAACTGGAGTCTAAAGAGATTGGGCGGGAGCCTCCTCTGCTTTAGCCAACCTTATTCTTTCTACATATTTGTTTGAACCTTAGCCAGGCCTAAATCCAAGCCCAGGAGTTGCTCATTAGGATTGGTCAGTGCTTGTATGCAGATCCATGCTAATATGCTATCATCTATGCCTATTTTACAATAGATACAACTTCTTTTGTATGCTAAGTTGAATCTGAGCCATTGGGTTTGTCTTGGGCTGCACAGCCTGCACTTGGGTCCGAAAGATAGAGTAACTTTATTCTGCTTTCTAAGTTGAATCTGAGCCATTGGGTTTGTCTTGGGCTGCACAGCCTGCACTTGGGTCCGAAAGATTAGTAACTTTATTCTGCTTTCTATCTTTTAGTAAAAGAAACAGCTTGTGATCTCACAACCTAGTTTTGATCTCATCCCATCGCAGTGGGCATTGACATGTTGTGACCTGGACATTGATTGACCTACATTCTTCCCTGCAGCTATACGATTCGGCTTGGCTACCAGGACCCATAAAGATGGCTCAACTGGCTTTCTATAGTGGTCTCACCACTCAAGAAACTATACCTACTTGTGTATTTGTGAGTACATATTTATGTGTGTGTCTACATAACTAATTTGCGGGGACGGAACTAACATGTGTGTGTCAAAATTTTTATTAATATAATACTAATTTTAGGTATTATTAATATTTTATTGATAATTATTTCTTATGATCTTAATAATTTTACTTTGATTTACTACAAAACAACTTATTTTATATTTTTCAATTTCTGTCGTAAGTGAAAAATAACCATGTGAGTGTTGTAGCCTAAAGAATAGAACAAAACGATTTATACACTTTTAATGCATTAGGCTAGAACACTTTCAATATGCAAATATGTTATGTGGAAAAACAAAAGGTGTATGATATAATAAATATATGCTTAGATAAAAATATGTCTTGCTAATTTGCTAGACATGATTCAAAAGTAAAGACTTAGCCCACCCCTTTTACCTTTTCACCCCCTGGACTATATTCCGTAGGCACAGCACCTGGTAGCTAAATCTACTCATGGGTGTTTAGGGTATTTTAGTTTTATTTGGTCTACAGCAGCCCTAGGTTCAGCTTTAAAGGTTTATCGCCAACTTCTGTAATCATCGGCTGGCCAAATGAGAGGGATTTAGCTACCTCTGATGAGCAAAACCTGGTTTCCTTGATGGTTTACCCCTCTTTGTAGCCCTCTCCACTTCCACAACAACAGAAAAGAATAAATGTATATCTTAGAGATCTCAGATCTTCATGCTGGTTTCTCTGGCCGAGAATCTAATCCTGTCGTACAGAATAGATTAAGGGGTATGATTGATCATGCCAATTTTCCATTGTAGATGTGTCAATATTTCCAAGCTACTTGAGTTTATTTCTAATGATAGCAAGTGTACTGCATTTTCTGTATTTATTTTTGTCCATTTGATACCACCCTCTTGCGTGCAAAGCAAATAAACTATGAATATAATTATGAACCCCCTTTTGGTTTTCCTGAATGCATTGGATTGATCTGCTGACTTACGGACTCCGGACATGAAGATTAGTGGAGCTTTTCAAATTAGCCCAGGCGGGTGCCATTTTACTAGTGTAGCCAACACGCGTATTAGAAATGTCTACCCCTTGTATTGGACTAAGGTCGTGTGATATGTTTTAGCATGTAATAATGGCCAGTAGGTAGCAATTTTCCCGGATAGTTATAGGATGATGCATTGTGAAAGGCAGGGATGAGAAGTCGTCACTCGCCAGCAGGTGGGTATGGTTTCGACCCCCAAGCCCGACCCCGGCCCATGTTTAGATATTCCTCCCTGATTCCTGTCCCAAACACTTGATTTTGCCTAACGCCCATCCATACCCGACCCAGCACTTTCCTATTGAAGCTCCCAGACAGTTGCAATCAGGTTGGGGTTGGAGGTCTACAGAGTAGGGAGATTCTGCCACTACATTATGCAGCTAAAGTTAATTATGCCAAATAATTGACCAATCAATCTGGTAGTTTAACACAACATTTTTTACTAGTTGAATTTAGTTGTGCATAAATGATGTAGTAGAGAATGCAAAATTATCTTCACTAATTTTGCTCCTCCTTGTCGCCACCCTAGAGAGAGAAAGCGATTTTCAGATTAGATCTGGGGCTGGGGGCTGGCTCCTCCTTGCCGCCGCCCCCCGCCCCCCCTTTCCTTTCCCATTTTCTCCTCCCTCCTCCTCACCAGTGTGTTTCACTTCCCCATCTCTGTTTTTTCCTGTTTTGCTGCCCTTGGATTTAAGTGGTCGGCTCCCATGGCGTTTTTTGCGGTGTGGTGTAGATCTGACTTTCTGGTTCAGTCCGGCGAGGCAGTGGCGGCGGGTGGCGGTGTCGGCTGGATGGTGGTGGCCAATAAGGAGGAGTCTTTGGTTATAGACTAGTTTTTTCTTATGTTGTGTCTTTTTTTTTTTTCTTTTTTTTCTTTCTACCGGCGTTTCTTAGTCCGATCCGGTAATGATCTGTTTTTTTAGATCTAGTGGGTGATGGTGGTGGGTAATAATCTCTCTCGGTGTGTTTGGTTCTGTGTTACCGGATTTGGTATCATGCTCTCCGTGGTGCGTGGGTGGGTGGTCGGTTTCGCCGACATCTGTTTTTCCACGCCCGGAGTCCGCCGTGACAGCGATGATTTGTCTTGGGGTAGCTCTCGTTGCTCGTTGGTTTCATTGTCTACCAGCATCTCCTCAAGCTACGATCGGGCCGGCCTTGGCTTTTAGATAGCGAATCTGCGGACTCCATCGTCGCTGAGTGTTTATCTGATTGGAATCTAGACGATCCGTAAGGAGCTCTCTCTCCTTCATCCGCGACTCACACTAAACCCGGCTTGGGTCCGGTTTGTTTGCGCATCCGATCTGTTTGCGTCTTGCAGTATGTGTTAGAGAGCCAAGGGTTCACATTGAGACGTTGGAGATAGCTGTCTTACTTTGTGCTTTGTTTGTTTATTTCTATGTGATTTGGGTTGTTTACTAGATTTTATCAGTGTTTTTGTGGATGGAGTCCTTTGTAAGTGCTGCTGGGCTATTTTGTATCTGAACATTTTATTCTGATAAAAAAAAAAAAACTAATAGTTTCGAGTGTGGGGAGAACTTTTCCCATACCCAACCCGAACCTATCGAAGTCCACCTTAGCCGTCTCGTACCGTTACTGACCCAACAATAATGAAAGACTGACTTAGAACAACCCCACTAGAGGCACCGAATAAGATGCACCGATGGTGCAAATATGGGTCCGGGAGGACCACGCCAGGGTTCCACACAAATAATCCGAGCAGTTCAATAATTTAAAAAAACAAATTCGAGTGGCGACATAGAAAATTAGTTCAATCGGGTAAGTGTGGGTGGTTGGTCCAATTTTTGTTTGATCTGGTATTCTAAATGAAAAATTGGAAGATTAGATCAAGCATCTACATGTATCCAAATGAACTATTTTTTTATTAAATAACGCGGATTCTTTGTGTGGGAGCTTAGAGTGACCCACGGACCCATCTGTGCACCGTCGGTGCCCACATCATTCGTCGACTCAGAAAGAGACAACTTCAAATTGGTGCAACTTCTTTTGTCTTTGTCAAGCATCTACATGCTTGCCGTGATTGTGATGTAGATTGTTGGTTTTTCCATAGTCAAGACGCAATCGCGTAAAATTAAATGCTAAAAAAGGACTGGTTGGTAATCCATTGAAGAAATCTTGGGTGATGTGTGTTTTAGACTCTATTCATTTGATTTCTTCCGTCTGTTTTTTTTCAGACAAGTTGTGGTAGGAAACTTTCCGCCTCTGATGACTCTGATGTTCCGCCATTGATGACTCAAGTTGTTGCAGGAAACTACCTGGTAATTTCCTTCTTGTACTATTAGTACGTATTAGAACTATTCTTAAACAATTTTCCCACTTTTTTCCCTTTATAGCAGACAAGTACAGAGACGACTAACCGCGAGTCTCCACCGTGATAAACAAGTGAACCCGTGGGCGGACCTACTAGAGAGAGACAAACGGGTCAAGTCCTCTCACTTTAATTTCTGAGAAGGATTTTTGATAATCTGAATCTAAATTTTGCAATTTTATCCCCGCAAAAAGTTCAAAAAATTGCCCCAATTCATAGATTTTTTTAAAGTTTTTTCTTCTTTTTGGGAGTTGATAGTTTTACAAGTGAGGCTATCGTACATTATTTTCAAAATGTAATAAGTCATTGGGATGAGTTATAGAGTAAAAATACATGTATCACTGTATGTTTATGTTAGAGTTTACCTTTTAATTTAGTTATTTCCTTGCAAGAGCAAGTAGAAAAATAACTTGCCCATATATCTATTTTTTGACCCCGCTAACTTAAAATCCTAGCTTCGCCTCTGAGTGAAACTCTTTTCCGTACTTTTTTTTTTGTGATAATGAAGAGCATCCGATGAACTGGACTAATCTCTCTAGCCGCTCCCGCAGTTCTTTACATGCTTTTGCATGAGGGGAGGTGATCCCAAGGACAATTCATTGCAAAGAAAAATCGACTCTGCGACCTGGGGTAGTAAGCCTCGTTGAGGCAAGTAAATTAACCCTTGTGACGCTAAGTGGATTAACCAGTGTGTGTTTAACCACTACGACAACTCATCGGAGTTACCTCTTTTCCATGGTCGGTTTCTTTAATTTTATATCCAACAAAAAAGGGGGAAACGACAAAAGTTGATATCTGTGGATGGGAAAAAAAAAACAAAGGTTACAGCTTTGAGCTGCAGGAAAAGCAATGTTTGTAAAAGAGAAAGTGATCTCGATTTTGTCACGGATTCGCGTCACGTGAATTAGGGGGTGTTTCACTAACAAAAAACTGTTTTTTTCAAATACCGAGACAGGTCATTATCTCACAACACCTCACATAAAAACTGTGAAAAACCAGTTTATTAAAAAAACTGATTTAGCAGAACACCTCCATAGTTTTGTCATAAACAACCCGGCTGTAAGCAGAAGACTTGTGCAGTGGATATGGAGTATTTTGTGGGTATTGTCAGCATAGTTTGTCATTAATTAAATTGGTGAATAATAAATTGAATAAATGGTAGGACCAAAGTCTTATCTTTATTGTTTATTTGGAGACTGCAGTTGATTTACTCCTATTTTATTTGGTGGTGCAGGACTGGAGTTTTTCATTTAATTATCTCTATCACCTGTACTGCTTTCTTTCTGTAAATTGCATGGAAACCCCCTAGTCTGATTTGAGTTCGGATTTGTTTACCCACCTTTCTTGATTTTTTTTTTTTTTGTCATACGATATGCATCAGCGGGAAACAACCAAAGAGTTATTGTTGTGGGAAATTCAAGGGATTAGTACTTTTTGGAAAGTATAGATTACTTTTTCAGTGGACCTACATTTTATTCACCCTTAGGAGGGAGGGTATTGACGGTGAGAAGAATTTGGGTGCGTGTAGAATTTCACATGGCAGTACCCGGTGTGCATCCCAACCATCCACAAATATTTTGGATGGTTCAGATTTTAAATAGAGTCGTGAATAAACTCTTCCAACTCTTCCCTGAATAAAATTCGTACCATTGATTACTGATATGGATAACCATAATAGGGAGTTATGGGTACCACGTGGTATCCAAGTTCCAACGCGCATCTTCTCAGACGGTGAACAAAGTTACTTTCAAAGAATATTAATGCTCCACAGTAAAGAAATGACTTTGGGTTTGAAGATTCTTTTGGAAATGTGGAATTTATGCAACCTGTGCCTTAACCGTCAATCACGTGTGCTGAGAGTAGAATTAGGGTTACTTCTGTTGATTGTTGGGTCTGTTTTTTATACAATTGACCAGGTTCGATTCTTAAATTCAAGTCACATGAAAGTAATTTCTTAGTTTCGGCGACGATATTCTGTCCATGACTAAACCAGTGAAGAGATTAGTTCAGGTGTGCCTAACTTGGCCCGGACACTTCTAACCATCCATAATGAAAAGATTATTTTTAAAAGGTGGTGTCTAAAATGTGAAACATGGAATCAAGTGTTGTGGCATTGTGGGTACCGAATCATTTCTGCGAAGTTACGGATTTAGTTCTCTAGCTTTGCTTAAACATAAATTGTACACAAATGCCATGCTATGCATACCACATCCAATGATGCTATTTTGATAACGTGGGGTGTCGAAGTTAATTCATATGTATCTCAACTACTCCCTCCTCTCTTTTATTCAATTTCGTAAATTTAATTTTTTTATTGAAACATCACCGTTATACTTTAATTATGTTGGTTGGTTGGTTAGTTCCTCATGCAATCGATCATGGTTCGCTTTTTGAGGTCAGGTCGTAAGAAAATAATTTCTTGTGCATTCCATAGTCTTGGCAAGGATGACTTTCCTTTGACCAAACTGGTGAGAGGATTAGTCGAGGTGCGTTTATGATAGTCCAGACACCTCTAGCCATCGGGAAAAAAGAAAAAAAAGTAGAATTCAAAGGCGATACATACAAAACCGGATTTTGTTGTGGACAAATTCACAATGCATCTCTTGTCGTTCATCTCAGCAATCAAGGATTCGGATTCTAAATAAACTATTCGCGAGAATAGTTAAATTCTTCACGCGAAGAGTTACTTTTTCAAAAGGTGGTGTCTAAAATGTGAAACATGGAATCAAGTGTTGTTGGTACTGAATCATTTTCTGCGAAATTACGGATTTGGTTCTCTAGTTTTAATAGACAAATGCTATGCATGCCACATCGAATGATGCTATTTTGATAACTTGGGGTGTCGTAGCTAATTCATGCGTATCTCAACTACTCCTTCCGTCTCCTTTTCAAGCATCCAACTTCGAAAATTAAACGTTTTATAAAAATACGCTTTACCCACTAACTTTTCAAAATGAACACTCATTAAATTATAACTCATAATGGAATACTGGACCATCAAAAAGGGGAGGGAGAGAGTAGTTTTTAGCGGACAAATCCTACTACTACTACTACTCCCTCCGTCCCAAAAAGAATGTCCAAAATAACTATTCACCATCCTCAAAAAATTATCTACATCTTGCAATTTATAATGTTTTTTGTGATTTTAAAAACATTGTTTAATAGAATTAAGTAAGATCTATCAATCGAGATCCATATTGCATACGTAAATCATTATACAAAGAAAAATATAGATAATTTTTTGAGAGGTGTGAACAGTGATTTTGAATATCCTTTTCGGGACGGAGGGAGTATTTATTAATGAGAGGTCCAATTGTAGTTGAGAGTCTTGAGGTGAACTCTTCGTATGGACAAAGATCTGTTAATAAGAAAATTTAAAGCACCGTAAAACGTCAATTTATGCCTCCCAACTCTTTTTCTTTTCTGACCGACGAGCTTTCTTTGGTACTCCATTCACGGCCTCATGAACAAAGTCTATGTAAAAGCATAAAAGCTATGTCAAAAGATGAGAAAAGCTTATATGAAAGATGATGTGCCGAGTTTGAAACGTTTTAAAGATGGAAAAAGACCTTGCCATATTCCCATGAGATCTCGGCAGCTGGCTAGTATGGACCGTACGGTTTGGTTTAAGAACACATAATTCTCATGGTATTTAATATCGAACACATACCCTTACAATTTCGACCAAAGTGCTGCAAGCCCGACTTTACACTATCTCTTCATATTTTTATTAAAAAAATACGCATCACTATCAGGGGGTGTTCCACTAACAAAAAACATTTTTTTCCAAAAACCAAGACAGGTCATTCTCTCACAATACATCACATAAAAAACCGTGAAAAGCCAGTTCGTTTTAAAAAACGATCTTAGTGGAACACCCCCTCAATATACTCCAGTTAAATAGCGTCACCTCTGAATTTAAATCCCAGCTCCGCCACTGATGGCAGTTTCCAGTGGCGGAGCCACTACCAAACCAGTGTGGGCACAGGCCCACACTGAATTTTAGGGAGGTTTTTTTTTTTTTTTTTTTGGCTTTCTTATAGAAAAATGTATTAGAAATTTCACCAGTACATCATTCTCCTATGCATATTGATGTGGGACTTGAGACTAAATATATGAATTTTACCTAACTATGAGATGATGAATGCCGAAAAACAAAGATCATGGAGAAGGATTTTAAGGCACCACGCAAAGATACCCCATAAGGCCATAACTATCGAATAACTAATTACTGCAAACAAACTTCAATTCACTGAATTTTTGTCTCGAAACGATTAGGTTTTTATGGATTTATAATTACTATATTACCATAAAATGTAGGGAGTTGATTTTGGGGCTCCCTTTTTTGATGCAGTCACTCCAAAATATAATAAAGTTACAAAACTATCATTTTCAAAATATAAAAATTACTAGAGGCACTTCACCCTCAAATTATCTCCTCATTTACTAAAACACTCCAAACAAAATATTAAACCAAATGGAAAAAGTGAGAAGCAATTATCATTAGCAGTCCAAATGGTAAAGACAGAAGCATAGTTCATAGCTATGCAAATCTACTGTTGCATGTTAGATTGGAGTATGAGAAATCAACAATCGGCGCGGCGGCTGGATGGATTGGGGAGGGAGATTAATCGAAACGCTTAGAAAATCGAAAAAATAGGGGGAGGGGAGGGGAGCCGGTGTTCAAGAGACTGGCGTGAGGCGTCCGGCCTCTCCCTGAGCAGCGACTGCTGGCTGAGAGGTGGCTGAAAAAAAGGGGCTTACTAGAGAAGTTAGGTTAGAGAGAGTTGGGTTAAAAAAACTTCAAAAATATACATAACAAATTTACAGCTAGAACATGCAAACTTTTAAAAAAATTACAGCTAGAACAAGGAAACCTTATATCAGAATACCAAGGTAAGTTTCGACGTGGAGAATCTACTAAAAAAAGAAATAAAAATAATCACGAGCTTGAACTAGCTTTCAGATCCGAAAGTTTCCAACATTTATGCCTGTAGCGGTAGTAGTGGTGATGTATTGAAGCGCATCGATGTTTTTTCCCCTATTTGGTTCCCCTTTCATCTGGATTTGTGAAGAGATGATGGCGAAAATTTTAAGCCGAATCACGCCCTTATTAAAATACACAAAACCCACCCAATCATAACTTAATCCCGACAAAATCATAAGAAAAGAACTAAAAAAACTACCTTCCGAGCTTGAATCCTCGATCTACAACACTCAATTCACAGTAGAGTTTTTGTTACAGGTTAGGGTTTGGGTGGGCGTCCATTTTTTCTTCTTCCGTTAACAGAGGAGGCAAAGGAGAAGAGTAAAAATTTTTAGGAGCGCTTGAAGTAAAATTGAGAGTAAAAAACTTTAGGAGCGCCTGAAATAAAATTGAAACTTGCAAAATGGTGGTTTTGGAAAATCATTGTAGCTTGGAGTGCTTGCATCAATTTTTGGAGTGCGATTATCAATTCCCAAAATGTATGTCTTTTTTTCCTTACGATAATCATCAATAAGGGTTAGTGAAAAAATTAGTGTGTTAACAACTAAAGAGAGTTGGAAATCTTTCAACTAATTCGAACCACAGACCTCCCCTTGGAATTCAAAGGGTACACCCAAATAGGCTGAGACACATTTTTACACTACAAAGTACTGGCGTTTATGGTCTAATTGTGCCCTCACTCGTGTGATTTTTTGGCTACGCCACTGGCAGTTTCCTTCATTTGCCAAATGGAGAGTAAATTACTTATTTTGCCGACATCCTTAGGCGGTGGTAATATGAACAATCCTCGGCCTAAATTCGGCTGAACGCAACCTTTTTTGTTTTCCTGATTAGTGGGAGGAGTGGGGGGATTAAAGCTAGGATTAGTTGGGTGGTTGGCGAGACAAGTCTTCAAAAGTTGACCATTTCTTTTTTTTGGTTATCCGTCCACTACTCCAATAAAAATCTTTCGTGTGGGCAACCTAACAATGCCAGATTAGGAAGATTTCTCTAAAAACATTTAACAGCTGGCCACACGAAATCAATATGTGGGGTTTGGTTTCCGTCTATCTCTCCAACATTTCCACACTAAGACATGTGAACTTTGTCATAGTTAATAAATGCAAGGGACGCGTAAACGATACGCTGCTTGTTCAAGCTTGGTTTAAATATTTGATGAGCTTAAAAATACGTTCAAGGTTGCTAGTTTATTAGGCGAGCCGACTTAATAGCTTTATCGAGTTTGGTTTGAAAACTTCACAAGCTTTAAAAATGTCAAATCATTATTTCTTGGGTCTTGCTAATCTCCACCCAATAGGTGGAGAATAATAAGTAAAAAGTGCATAGATATTTGAGAAAAGTGTAATAATATCTGTGAAAGTATATTGATATCCGAAGAATATGTATTGATATACAAACTGGTTTGTCATTAGAAGCACATTATCGTCCACCTATTGGGTGGAGGTTAGAATTTTTCTTGTTTCTTTATGTAACAAAAAAAAATTGTCTCAAACTATCAATAAAGAAAGAAAAAGAAAATTCTCAAACAAGCTTTTAATGATCTCAACACTAGCTCGCAAGCGTTGGCTAACTCATGCGGTAGAACTCTTGTATGCCCTACACTGCATCTCAGGATCGAGTCTCATTCCCTCTCCCCCATGTAATAGATTAAGAATGATGAATGATAAAAAAAAAAAAAAAAAAAACTAGCTCGAAACCTAAACAAAACCCAAAACATTTCACCAGGTTGTGGTGGCGAAGTTGACGGTGAGATTAGTCTCCCAAGATTAGTCGATGTGCTCGAAAACTAGTCTGGACACATGGTTATCATTAAAAAAAAGAAAAAGGTAGTGGTGGCCAAAACTATCACTTCAACTTTTCTCACCGCAAAGCAAAAGCCCTGCACACCTAAAACCACAAAGATTCATAACGAAGAAAGCCTTGGCCTTATTTGTTTAGTACTTTTAGTTTAGTATAGTTTTGGAGAAAAATGTAATGAGATGAGAAAGATAGAAAGATAAATGAGTATAATAATTACAAAACAAAACTAAAATTAAAACTAAACTAAAACTATGAAACGAACAAGGCTCGCTTACAGTACCGAAGTACGTGCCATACAAATCTCTTTCATTTTAGCAGCATCTTTGCGAGTCAGAGTTCCACACCATATAATACAAAAACCAGTCATTGTATACTGTATAGCAGCTGGACCATAGCCTATTCTGGTTTTACTTAGGAAGCTCTCGACGAAACTTCCTTTTTTTCGGCCGCCTCAAACATTCAACATAAACCAACGGTCTGAGGTTGCAAGAATGAAGTTCTTTCCAACTTCCCAAGGATAAAAAATAAAAAACAAACTGTACAACGTTTTGGTCCCTCGGCATCCCAGTAAGGAACCGAACAATGTTGGGCAATCCCAGTAAAGATTTTGACACCATTACCACCACCACCTTCACCAAAGCCCAAAAGCGATGGCGTATCGCTTACAAGGCGATCCACTTCACGCTTTATCTCGCCCGAGATATTGTACCTGAGAAGAGGAACATTGTCAGCATCGCCCAAAAGCGATGGCGCCTCGCTTACACAGTAATATATTCTTCCCGCGCCATTCTCTCTCTCGTTGCGGAGATCGTACCCAAATCGCCAGACCGCGATCGCCGCCCTCCTCATACCGTTCTTGAAATCGAACAGATCGTTCCCCATCATGGGTTTGATCAAACCACTTCGAGAAGTCACTTACTCGACATAGACAACACGGATGATTCGTTTTTCCCCGACATTGACCAATTGAAACTTACCGAAATGGTGAAGGAAAAAGACCTGAATGAGCTCCGCAAGTTTGGAGGCATCAAGGGCTTGACCAAAGCTCTTCAAACTGATCCTGAAAATGGAATTTCCGGAAATGACAAAGATATCATCCTGCGAAAGACCACGTTTGGTACAAACACTTACAACAAGCCGCCCCTGAAAGGACTCCTCCATTTCGTGGAGGAGGCGTTCAAAGACATCACCATTCTCATCCTCATGGGCTGCGCTGCTCTCTCTCTTGGCTTCGGCATCAAAGAGCACGGAGGACAAGAAGGTTGGTACGAGGGCGGTAGCATATTTGTAGCCGTTTTTGTCGTCGTTGCAGTTTCTTCACTAAGCAATCTCAGACAGGAAAAACAATTTGATAAGTTATCGAAAATAAGCAACGACATTAAAATCGATGTCATGAGAGACGGAAGGCGGCAGGAGATATCCATCTTCGACGTCGTGGTAGGAGACGTGGCGTTCCTGACGATAGGGGATCAAATCCCTGCCGACGGGGTTTTCCTGTCGGGACATTCATTCCAAGTGGACGAGTCAAGCATGACAGGAGAGAGCGATTACGTGGAAGTCGACAGCGAAAAGAACCCCTTTCTGCTTTCTGGTTCAAAAATTGCCGATGGTTATGCATGGATGCTGGTGACTTCCGTGGGGATGAACACCTCTTGGGGCAACATGATGAGCTCAATAGCACGCGATTCCAGCGAACGGACGCCGTTGCAAGCTCGGCTTGACAAACTGACGTCTTCCATTGGGAAGGCAGGTCTCTCCGTTGCTCTACTCGTTCTTCTGGTTCTGTTGATTCGGTATTTTACCGGAAACACAAACGATGAAAACGGAAACCAGGAGTTCAACGGTAGCGCAACAGATATAAACAATGTGCTTAATTCCGTTGTGCATATTGTTTCTGCTGCAGTCACTATTGTGGTTGTCGCGATTCCAGAAGGTCTCCCATTGGCGGTCACACTCACACTTGCTTACTCCATGAAGAGAATGATGGCAGATCAAGCAATGGTCCGGAAGCTTTCAGCTTGTGAGACCATGGGGTCTGCAACCGTTATCTGTACCGATAAAACAGGAACATTAACGATGAACAAGATGACAGTCACCAAATTTTGGCTTGGTCAAGAAAACATCGAAGAAAATCATTCCACAGTGATTGCCAAAAATGTCCTTGAACTATTCCACCAAGGAGTTGGTTTGAACACCACTGGTAGTGTTTACAAACCAGCTACGGGGTCCATACCTGAGTTTTCCGGTAGTCCAACTGAAAAAGCAATTCTATCTTGGGCTATCCTAGAATTGGGTATGGATATGGAAAATTTAAAGCAAAGTTCAACCATTCTTCATGTTGAAACCTTCAATTCAGAAAAGAAACGAAGTGGGGTTTCAGTAAGGAAGGAGGATGATAAGACTATTCATGTACACTGGAAAGGTGCTGCTGAGATGGTACTAGGTATGTGCTCAAATTATTACCAAGCTACCGGAAAGGTTAATCCAATAGATGAAGAAGGAAGGAAGCAATTCGAGAAGATAATCCAAGGAATGGCAGCTAGTAGTCTGCGTTGCATCGCTTTCGCCCATAAGCAAGTTACAGAGCAAGAGCAATCTATCGAAGATGGGAAACAAACACAACAAACGCTGAAAGAAGATGGACTGACCTTGCTAGGGATAGTTGGGCTGAAGGATCCATGCAGGCCTGGTGCAAAGAAAGCCATTGAAATTTGCCGATCAGCTGGAGTGGACATCAAAATGATTACAGGTGACAATGTATTTACTGCAAAGGCAATAGCCACAGAATGTGGAATACTTGGTCCTTACGATCAACAAGGTAGCGACGGAGAAGTGGTGGAAGGAGTTGTGTTCCGGAACTACACGCACGAAGAGAGAATGCAAAAGGTGGATCGAATCCGTATTATGGCAAGATCCTCCCCTTTTGACAAGCTTTTGATGGTACAATGCTTGAAACAGAAGGGACACGTGGTTGCAGTCACTGGAGATGGCACAAATGATGCACCAGCTCTGAAAGAAGCCGATGTTGGACTTTCCATGGGAATCCAAGGGACTGAGGTGGCAAAAGAGAGCTCAGATATCGTCATATTAGATGATGATTTTGCCTCTGTGGCCACGGTTGTGAGATGGGGTCGATGCGTTTACAACAATATCCAAAAGTTTATTCAGTTTCAACTCACTGTAAATGTTGCAGCTCTTGTGATCAACTTTATTGCAGCAGTTTCTGCCGGAGAAGTTCCCCTAACAACAGTTCAATTGTTGTGGGTCAACCTCATTATGGACTCATTGGGTGCTTTGGCGTTGGCCACAGAGCGACCAACTGATGAGCTGATGCACAAACCACCAGTGGGCCGGACTGAACCCCTCATAACAAACATCATGTGGAGAAATCTTTTGGCACAAGCCCTATACCAGATAGCCATCCTCTTGACATTCCAGTTCGGCGGCAAATCAATCTTTAATGTCAGCAACGCGGTAAAAAATACTATAATCTTCAATACTTTTGTGTTCTGTCAAGTTTTCAATGAATTCAATTCGCGGAAGTTGGAG
Source organism: Vaccinium vitis-idaea (assembly GCA_963854785.1). Lineage (NCBI taxonomy): Eukaryota > Viridiplantae > Streptophyta > Magnoliopsida > Ericales > Ericaceae > Vaccinium > Vaccinium vitis-idaea. Next base: position 3,546,293 of record OY978216.1, on the reverse strand, counting down.
AAGAAGAATGTGTTCACGGGTCTCCATAGGAACCGGTTGTTTCTAGGGATCGTGGCAGTGACTATTGTACTTCAGATTGTGATGGTGGAGTTCCTCAAGAAATTTGCTGACACAGTGAGATTGAATTGGTGGCAGTGGGTAGTTTGCATCGCCGTTGCAGCCTTTTCGTGGCCAATTGCTTGGTGTGTGAAGTCCATACCTGTTTCAGAAAAGCCATTCCTCAGCTACCTCAGACGATGAGACTCATATTGGAGGAGGCTGCTGGCTGCATAAGCAAGCTCCTCAGCTGTTTCAGAAAGTAAGGTGAATTCAGAAGGATAATGCAGATTATTCAACAAACCCATGTGATATAGGAACCAACTTGTGGAACCAACTTGATATTGTGATGTTGGATATCCCCCTGTTCTTTGCACGTGGGTCAGAAAGATTCATCACAACTATTATCTTTGTGAATGTGCTAGAAGAGGGCGTAGTGGTTTATACGAACCTTAAGCAGGCTTGTAGCTATTCGTTTTCACTGAATTGAGACAATGAAGCAATATAAAACTAAGAGAAGATAGAAAGGAAGCTAAGGGGCTTCTCTTGCATGTTCAGCTTCTCATCCTGAGGAGTCCACAACACTTGGGAATAGGTCGTTTAGCTTTGTTAATCGATCCAAGCATATTCTTGATTGTAATCGTACTAAAAGTAGCTTTTTGTCACATTAGCCTCTCTCCTCCCTCTCTTTTCTGTACCTCTTTTGTACTGTCTTAATAAACCTTCAATGATACAGGATTATTTTACTTACAATGACCTTTCTTTTTCCCCCAATCTTTCTGTGGATTATTCTTCAATAGAGGTTAGTAGCAAGTTGTCAAATTAAAATCATGTGTCACTTTATGTAAGTTGTCATTGATTTCTTTGTTTTGTTTTGTTTATTATTCGTCCCATTAATATTTCCCCGTGCAGGCATGATTTCACGGGGACTAGTAAATCTGTCATAAACAGAAGTTTGGCGGCAACAAAATAATAACCAGAAACAAAGAAGATGTGCCATGCCACTAGAAATTTGGATATAGTAAGTGCGATAGTTACATATATACCTGAAAGTTGCATTTACAGGTTCTAAGTAGGAAAACCAGATCAATACTGCAAACGAAGCAGATACCGGAAGATCGTAGATAAAAAGATCCAAAAGTCTATCTTGCGCAAGAATATTAACTCAAATGATCTGATAGAAACCAACCTAAAATGATGAGAATGTGAAATTGACAGAAATAAGAGGTTAAGAGACACAAACCATGATGATTTTCCTTCTTAAGCAGAGGAAGAGAAGCAAACTTGGGAGACTCTTTCGCAGTCGATCGGTGCAACTCAAGAGACCCTAGACAAGGACTTATTTCCATTAGATTATGTACGGGGATAAAATCCACGTAGCCCTGGATCACGTGCTTCCTTGGTTCAACCCTAAATCTGCAAGACAGAGAAAAGGGTTAGAGCACCTTTGCCTCTCGTTGGCAAAGGCCCTCCGATGCCTAAGTTAGTATCACGTACTTGGTGAATTCAAACCACAATGCGTATGAAAATGGGTTTCACAGCGTACCTTTCTCCATGGGCATCGTGCTGTATATATAGGTGAAGAAGGCTTGACTTAGGCATCTCGTGCCTTGGTTTCCTATTAGCTTTAGGAATCCATCTTCTAATAGGATTTTCCTTTTAGGGGAGAGTTTCCATATCCTGCTAGATCTCGTCTAGCAGAGGTCTTTCTTTCCATATAGGATTCTTCCCTATATGGGGCATACTCCTAATCACATTAGGACCTCCCATATTAATCCCTTTCTTTACGGGATTGCTCCTTATCTCATAAGGAGCCGCTGTAGAATATTCTGGAATGTCTCACCGCCCTACTCGTGGCGGTGCCGTGCTTCCACGTAGCTCGGAATAACTCGTACATAGTTCAACTCATTACGCCGAGCTGAATTATGTATTCCAGAATGCTATTCAAGCTATACGCGTAGCCCACCTAGCTCGGCCATACCAGGGGCATCCTTTATGCCTTACGCTGAGCTAGTGCATCCTGATTTATTAGTTTATTCTTTACTAGCTCTAGCCTCATTCGTGGCCAAACCAGCCCGGCACAGGGTTTAAGGTCTCCCTATGTGGTGCCGAGCTATTCACCCTCTCGTGGTGATCAATAAAGGCACGTGCTATGCCCTTTATTAGGGTTAATCAAGTTTTACCCACTCCAGATTATATTGTCTTCTAAACCATGCTTCAGTTCTTGATTTCCACCCCATGACTAACCATACATCCGAAATCTTCTCAGCTAAATAAAAACTATTTATAACTCGAAAGAGCTAGACCATACACATTCTATACTCCTGCAAACAATTCACTCATGAGCTAAACCACAAGGGGTAACCAGAAGTTAGACTGAATATGATACATGACAAATGTAATTCTTATGCATAATATGAGACTAACAGCTATAGAATTGAACTTATTACAACATACCACAGTTACCACTGCTGAACATGAATCAGACTTTTTTGGGTTGTTTTGTTTGGGAGTAGGCAGAGGAGCTGAAGTGAAAGAATATGTGCAAGTCTGATTTGGCAATTCCTAAGCCAAAGTCTGACCTTTCCAAATATTTGAAAATTCCGTTACTAAGACAAGACGTAGCGTGGAAATTAGTATTCAGTTTTCGTTTCTGAACTTTTCATGACCTAAACCTAAATTTCAGAGAAATAAAAAATGAACGGACATTTGACTCAGTTTTTTGCAACAAGCGATACTCTACAGATGCCATCTTTGATATGATTGTCAAGGATGTAAGGGACCGTGCGTCGTCTTGGAGGAAATTTGGTAGAAGTTCTACAAAAATAGCTCTTTGTAGGGCTTGGAGTATTTCTGAGAAGATTTTGTAGCTAGCTTGAAGTTTGGCTTTGTTGTAGATTCTTTTTAGGGTGTTTGTTGGTTGTTTTTCTGTGGGTTTACCCATGTTTTTTCCTGTATTCCTTTGTTCTTTTTGGTAATAAAATCCTTCTTTACCAAAAAAAAATAAGAAACTTGTAGACACCCCGATTTTGAACCCAGGATGCACTCGAGCATTCCCGATGATGAAATAGACCAATCGTGCATACCTCGAGGCTAAGAACAAGGCTTGAACTCACCGAACCACCCTAAACCATTCTAAACCCTCCTAGAACAACCTTAAACCAACCAAAATGACCAAAATACCCTTCAAACCATCCATAAACCATTTCAAAACAAACCCAAGCCTACATCATCTTCTAGTACATTCAAAACCCTCTTTATTGATATATAATACGTCTCAATCCATTTTGAAATGAGGGAGATGTGTCCGTTTTACCAAAATGACTTATTTTCCCGACCTTCTGAGGGTAAAATGGTCACATACTTGAATGTACAAATTATCTTGGGTTTAAACTACTTGGGTTAGAAAGTACACTCGACAAGCTTTCCAACGCTTCAAACCACGCATGAAACGGAGTTCGGTAGCACCCGGGGCGGCCCCGCAAAGTTTTACCTTTTGAGCAACAGCCTTGAGCGCTCAAGCCCTGGACCTTGAGCGCTCAAACCCAAAAATCCCACCTTGAGCGCTCAAGCCCATGGCTTTGAGCGCTCAACTCTGATCCAGATCAGTTTTCTGCAGAGCATCTAATCATGATATTCTATGCAAGAGGAGCGTCTACCTATGTTTTCTACTGCCTAAATACACTTCCTAGACCCTTGAACATCTCCTCAATCACCCCCCAAACCCAATTCAAAAATTAAACCCATTTTCCTCCCATTTCTCTCTCTATATAAACCTCCTCCACTCCCTCACTCACAAGCTTGGCTGCCCCTACTGCCATTTTCTCCCCCCATCAGATCAAACCCACTCTCTCTCATCACTTCAATCACGTTTTAGCCTCTCTCTCCTCCATAGCCACCATCCTCCATCATCTTCAACCTCCAAAACACCCAAAAACCTTCTTTAAAAGGCCTACAACACATGGGTCTTTGAGAAACCAACTACAACAGCCCTCTCTCACTATAATAAGCCATTTACAGCCTATACACTCCATCAATTTCGTCCAAACCTAGCTCTTCCATCAAAACCCACCTCATCCAAGCCAAAATCACCATTTTAAGCTCAAATCCTCCATCATCCACTCAATCAATCACTCAATCAGCCCTACACTCACACTCCTCTGTCCAAAATACTTCATCTATAGCCCATAAACACAGCCACTATCCATCCATTCATCAAACCACAAGTTCAAGCCTTGATCATAGCCGAAAAGGTAGAAAATCATGTGAAAATCACTGTTTTGGTCTTGCTGAGGGAGACCAGTGGGCTCATTCAAGTTCCTCATACTTGAAATGAGCCTACAAGGTCTGAAAAGTATCAAGAAAAGCATTTTTAAAACTTGTTATTTTGGTATTCACTTTCCAAAATTCTTCAAAGTCCATGTTTCTGTCCAGTTTCGGGAAAATAAAGTATAATCATTGATTTGGGGTTGTTTGATCATCCAATGTCATGTTATAGCAGAATTTGGCGACCTGGAAGTGGCTTGAGCGCTCAAGGCCTTACCCTTGAGCGCTCAATCCACTTTGAGCGCTCAAACCCCAACAGAAAGTCAGTCACAGTGTTTCAGCCATAACTTTTTACTCCAAACTCCGTTTTCAACGTATTATATATCAAAACGTAGATAATTTGAAGGGCTACAACTTTGTAGTTTTATATTCTTCCTGATTATGTCTCAAAGGCTTCCAAAAAATGTAAATAATGTTGGAAAGTCAAATAATTTTGCTCAATATGGTGTTCTAAGTCCTATTTCTCTCTTTCATTGTCATTTTCTTTGTTTATATCATTCCACCATCGCATTGTACATTGCACAAGCATCCACCATCACTTGGTTCGTATTTGAATACTTGTTTATGTGTTTTCCCATTCCCATACTCCCCGTTATTTGCTCAAAATCGAATTTCAAATATCTTCAAAATCCCACAAATATCGAACCGGTTCATGGACTGGGCGAGAGGGGTGCCGTAAAACCCTTCCCCTCTCGTAACCAAACCCCCGAATCTGAGAAATCTTTGGTTCTGCCATGATCAGTGAAATCTTTTTCAAATGGGCAAATGAGTCATATTTTTGATCGGTTTCTCGGGTTCGGACCTCAAATCCGGGTGGCGACTCTAACAATCACAATATTTTCAAACGCGAAAATGCACCGTTTTCCAGTGGGCTGTCCACAAAACTCTCTTACATTCGTAGTTAAATCAAAACTAAGAAATGACGAGTTTTCCCTACTCAATGCTGCTTTCCTCTTGCATGGCTAAATTTTAGTAGAACGGGAATAAACTTATATCAAAATTAAAGAAAAAAAATGAATGAGAGAACCAAAACTGACAAAGCCTATATAAAGCCCAATGGTTCAAGTTCAATGTCGGGACACATCGCAGATGCATTCCGCATATTCTCTCCCATCAGAAAACATTAACCAGGACACCATGTTTGAACCATGAAAGGCATGAGCCTGTAATCTGGTGTTCGGTTGCAGTTTTTAAGGGTGGACTATTAATCCGCCCGGACTCCTAATCTACCAGAACAAAGGTCTCTATCATAGTCCAATCTGCCCGGAATCCTCCCAATTAACACATTATCATATTAATCCCCTCTCACTCCTCATAAAACAAACATGGTTTTAACAACTTCCAACCCAATAACCAACTTATAACCAACTTCACTCCAAATCCCAATCCCCTCCTCGCTACCAATCCCCTTCAACCTATAACACATACCAAACGCAGCCTAAGTGAGCTGCAATTAGAACTGAACATGATAAATTTATCTGACCATGGAAGGATTGGGAAAAGAACAAATATCAAGAGGCATATAAAACCAAGATCAAGTCTGTTGCTAAACTATTGGTATCATTCAGCCTGGACTCCTAATCTATACCAGAACGAAGGAGTCTATCATAGTCCAATCCGCCCGGACTCCTCCCAATTAACACTATCATATTAATCCACTCTCACTCCTCGTAGAATAAACATGGTTCTAACAACTTCCAATCCAATAACCAACTTCACTACAAATCCCAATCCCCTCCATGCTACCAATCCCCTTTAACCTATGTAGGAGCAAATCCCATGGCTGACGATGTACATCTATTCTAATATATAAAGGGGGAGCACAAGTTTGGTATGGACTAAGAAATGAGGCTGGCTCACACTTTTAGTTTCCATAAAAGTCCCTGCAAGTTAAACTTTTTATTTCAATTTACCGTTACAAAAAGGGAAAAATGGTAATCCGCGGCTCCTCAACTGCCACAAACCCACGTTCCCACATATCCCTGTGTTTCAACATGTGTCTTTTCAAACAAATTCACTTTCCCACTTCCTGTCTAAAAATCAAAGATATCCGCATAACAGTCACAAAACTCTCAAAAATCAAAACCCACAAATATTACTATCTTCGCATCAAATGCCAGATTTTACCCAGATCAGATCAAGAGTAAAAACTGAAAATCAAAAAAAGATACAGATCAAGGAATTGGGTATTTCACCTTGAGAGGAGAGGGTTCTGTTTGTCCATGGAGTAGGCGAACAAACCGAAAACGGTGTACGGAAGAGAAGTGTTAGGTTAGAAACCCATCTCTCAGCGCTGAGACCGAATCCGAGTGTGGACTCTGCAGAGCCTATGGGCACTTCACCACCGATTTGTCGAACATGGCTAGCATTTTTCGTTCTGGGTGATTGGGGAATCAGAAAACAGAGTGACATTTCACAGAGAGATTGTGGGTGATTTGTAGAAGGATCCAATTCAAGGGGTGGTTATATATGCTCACAGATGTGGATATAGATTTCTTGAAGCAGGGGCTTTGATTCCCGAAATTTCCCTTCTTACTTGCACTTTTAACATTTTGATACTCATTATCTTTTTAGTGCAGATTTCAGAACCTTGCCGACTCCCTCTCGCATCATAATCATCCGTTTCGAGTTCTTCGTCGTCTTCGGGCTCTCTCTCCAAATTTTGTAAGCCCTTCTGTCTTGGAAGATGAGAATGAGGAGGAGGATGTCAACAAGCTTGTTGAAGGCTTTCAGAAGAAGAGCTTGGTGCTCCTCGCGAAGGAATTGGTCTCCAAGTACCCCATTTTGATCAATGAGAGTGTTCGAAAGTTGGCGGTTTTCAACCCCGCCCTCAGTAAGATCGTCGTGACCGGCCTCCTCTTGAGTACAACGGCCGAAACCCTAACCTCTGTCTTCAGTGCTTGTGGCGAGATAGACAACTACCATATGCCTAGCACCAGCATGTCCACATTGGACATGAACTTGCGCGAAGCTGGAGCATGGGCGTACATCTTATTTAAGAGCCGAAGCGGAGCCCTCAACGCGCTCAAACAGCCTTACAAGATGATGGACAATGCGCTAACCCTTTGCAAACCGGAGTCCCTCCAAGAAGTTACCAGTAATTTCTAGCTCATAGTTCCTCCTGGATACCATGGAACGACATCCGAATCACCATCATCTGTAGAGGAGGAAGAGCCGGTAGAGAAGCTTCTAGAAGGCTTTGGGCGGGACTACCTGTTGTTTTTTGTTAAGGAAGCTATGTCGAAGTACCCGGATTTGACCGAGACCGTTCTAAAGCTGGCCAATTTGGACTGCAGACTCCTCCAGGTATTGGTGTCCAACCTCAATGTAAGGACGACTGCTTGGACCCTAAAAACCTTCTTCAAAAAATACAGCGAGGTCCAGCGCATTCTGGCAAATGAGAGCAGCATTATTGTGGTTTTCAAGCACCGAAATGGGGCGAGGAAGGCTGTTAAAGAGCGTTGTAAGGAGGCCAAATTTGGGATTGGCGGCTATATACAGTGTATGGCCGTCTCTCTTGATATTTCTTAGGTAAATGCACGATTTTACTTAGTACTTACTCATCCTATTTGCCTCTTGTGTTTTTCTTTTTTGGCGCGGTTGATACAGAAGTTTTGATGTCTTTTACGAAGTTGTTTAGGATTAAGTAATATTGTTTGGGGAACCTATTGGAGGTTTATTATGTCTATTAATGTCAACTAGAGGCTGGGGCACACGCAATGCGTGTGCACGTCGAGTTTTGATAGAATGTATGCACAAATGTTTCTGGCTCTATGAGAACAATATGTTTTGCAGGATTTATGAAACAATTTACAGAATCAAGTGGAGAAACTACGTGTTGGCACTCTCATTTTCCAAAATTTGCCACTCTACTTTTTGCCATTTCCCACTTTTTAAAACTTTTTTCCATTTCCCAATTTTTGTTACTGAAACACAATACAATGTGAAAAAACACAAAAACAAAAAAGTTTGGGCTTAAATTCCCCTTTTGCCAAAACTTTATGCTCTCTTTTTTGTTTTGGTTTTTTTTCGCATTGTATTGTGTTTCAGTGACAAAAATTGGTTCAAAACCCCCCAATAGGTTCCACAAACAATATTACTTAACCCTAAACAACTTCGTAAAAGACATCAAAACTTCTGTATCAACCGCTATCCCACGCGCCAAAGAAGAAAAACACAAGAGGCAAATAGGATGAGTAAGTACTAAGTAAAATCGTGCATTTACCTAAGAAATATCAAGAAAGACGGCCATACACTGTATATAGCCGCCAATCCCAAATTTGGCCTCCTTACAACGCTCTTTAACAGCCTTCCTCGCCCCATTTCGGTGCTTGAAAACCATAATAACGCTGCCCTCATTTGCCAAAATGCCCTGGAACTCGCCGAATTTTTCGAAGAAAGCTTTTAGGGTCCGAGCAGTGGTCTTTACACGGAGGTTGGACACCAATACCTGGAGGAGTCTGCAGTCCAAATCGGCCAGCTTTAGCGCTGTCTCGATTAGGGTATGGCTTCCTTGACGAAAAACAATAGGTAGTCCCGCCCAAAGCCTTCTAGAAGCTCGTCTACCGGCTCCTCCTTCTCTACTGATGATGGTGATTCGGATGTCGTTCCATGGTATCCAGGAGGAACTGTGAGCAAGAAATTACTGGTAACTTCTTGGAGGGACTCCAATTTGCAAAGGGTTAGCGCATCGTCAATCGTCTTATAAGGCTGTTTGAGCGCGTTGAGGGCCCCGCTTCGACTCTTAAATAAGATATACGCATGGGCTCCATCTTCGTGCAAGTTCACATCCCATGTGGACATGCTGGTGTAGGGCATATGGTAGTTCTCCATCTCGCCAAAAGCACTGAAGACCGAGGTTATGGTTTCAGCAGTTGTGCTCCAGAGGAGGTCGGTCACAATGATCTTACGGAGGGCGGGGTTGAAAACAGCCAACTTTCAAACGCTCTCATCAATCAAAATTGGGTACTTGGAGACCGATTACTTCGTGAGAAGCACCAAACTTTTCTTCTCAGAGCCTTCAACAAACTTGTTGACATCCTCCTCCTCATCCTCCTCTTCCAAGACAGGGGAAGAAGAGGACAGAGGTACAACGGTTTTTCTGCTCTTGGAGTTGGTTTTTCTCTTCTTGGAGGTTTGGGTACTGTTGGATGATCTGAGTGGTGGTGAAGAATGGAGATCCCCCTGAATGACGGCGGCAGAGGGTTTGGAAGGGTGTACACCCCTCCGTGAACGCGTTACCACCACCATGGGTAAGAACAGAAAATTCGAGGTTCGGGTTTCAGCTTCAGAAAATTCGAGGTTAGGGTTTCAGGTTCTCTCAATCGATCGACAGGTTAGTGTTTCGGGTTCTCTCAATCGATCGATATGCGATGTGTTTAGGTCCGAGAAAAATTACAGGCATTGACCCTGTGGTTGTGTAAACAAAGAAACCACCACTTATATTTCATAAACTACACTTCTTCCCCCGTTTCAAATACACTCCGGTTGAGGAATTCCATTTACACTACTCTTTCCCGGTATAATACACATAAAACAACCTTTGTAAAATCAAGTTTTTTTTTTTTATCCAACCATGCGTTGTGAGCTCAAGTGCACCTCAATTTATTTACCAATCTCACTATCCATTGGCGAGAACCCCATTTGTAGCCAGAATCCTACGGACCAGCTACAAAGAGATTTCGAATCTAAAATTGTATGAATCGGCTACGAAGAGATTTCATAGCTAAAACCTTAGTAGAAAAAAATTTTAAGTCCCAGATGTTGACCACTAGGCTAGCCCTTCGCGCAAAAACCTAGTTAGTCTGACATCGATAACTTAGTGAAGGAATCAAATTTGTGAGGACTGCATTTTCCATATAATTATTAACTACATTTGATTATTTCAATTTCCTAACCTTAATTAATTCCTTTTATGAAGATGATTTCCATCACAAAATGTTTAATTTGTTTAATGAACAAAACTTTGCCTCCTTTGGGTAAAAAACTGGTTTTTGGTTTTTTTATTTTGTCCTTATTCAATTTTTTTTTGCATTCGTTAGTTTTGCATCAAGATTTTGTGGTTTCTGGATTCCTCTCGGTGAGACGAATCTAACAAGTATAAATTTATGGTCAAAACTCAATTTTTTTTGAATAAAGCCAAAATAGGTGAATTATTGGGTCGAGAGGAATCCAGAAACCATAAAATCTTCATGCAAAAAAAATTTGAATAAGGACAAATGAAAAAACCAAAAAACCAAAAACCAGTTTCTAAAGATTGTTTTGTTCTAAGAATTTTGCTCTAAGAAAAAAGTCAACACAATCACCTAACATTTTTTTTTTTGGTTTTTTATTTTATAATCTGCCAACTTTACAGTAACTCTAGATTTAGGTTAAGTTTTACCCTATTATCTTGGAAAAATCTAAACAAACGTTGTTATCAGCCTATATTATCAAATAAAAATGGCATAACACAACCAAGGACACAACTAGGTAAGTGCCAAAAATGGCAAGCCATTGACTGGATGAACCGGACGCCTACATAGGCCATGTGCTTTGCACGTGATCGTGTGCTCATTATTTTTGGATGTTTGATATTTTCGTTATTTTATGTGTCATTATTGGAAGTTTTTTTTTTTTTTTAATCGGCATCATTATTGGAAGGTTAAGAACAAATCAGGTAGTTATGTTTACATATTATGAATTGAACAAAAGAGCTTACAGATTATGATTTGGACAAAAGAGCTTTGAAATATTTGCTAAAAACATGACACAGTCATATGCGGACATAGTTCGTGAGAAGATGTGTGAAAGGTTTGGTCAGCAATATCAGCAATTTCATTAATACTAGCTGCATTTTAAACTCTAACTCTCACTTTTTGTGTTTGCTCGGCAAAATGTCAAATAGTTTACAGAAATATGAATCCAAGAAAGCTGGCCATCCCATAGTATAAAACACTACAAGTAGTAACCTGTTGGGGCAATGGTATGAAACAAAGTTTAATGTTACTATCACTTGGCAAATTTGTTTGCAATCAAGAAAAATGTTCGGTTCGCTTGATGTTTCAAAACCATCCCCCTCTCTCCCAGCATGGTTCCAAATAGACTTTCACTCCAATTATTACTTTCATATATTACCCAAATAATTTTCCTCAAAACCTAGACCAAACTTATAAAATACCCCCTCTTTCCATTTCGTTTGTTCATTTTCGTAGACCGTGCCAATTTTCAATTGTTTATATTTTCAATCTGTAATAGTTTTCACGATTTTTTTGAAAATTTTGTAGTATTTTAGAACTAATCGAGAAGTATCAAACAAGATCCATAGTGCATATTTTTAAAAATTCATATTAAAATACACAAGCGATTGACCAATGACACAATCTTTGAAAATAGACAACCAAAATGGGACGGAGGCAGTATAACTATGGGAAATCTAGACAAAGTAAAGACTGAGAAAGATCATTATTGTAAGACCATGTAATTATGCTTCAAAAGAAGATACATACAGATCAATCGAATAAAACAAACAATTAGACATGGTTATGTCTTTGCGTCCATGAAGAAAAACACAGAACTCTTGCATCCCATTAGTGATCATCTGCATCTATATTTCACAAAAATCAAAATCCCCTCAATGAGAAAATTGTAAACCCATACTCTTTTTAGAAAGACAGTGGGAAACACAGTCGATAAAAGCACGAGTGGGACGAAGGGAGGCGATTATAGGACTCTGAAATCTGTATATGTGTAGTGGAGAAGCTAAACCACAAAAACCCTCTACTGGTAGATATTTAACCGAAACCCAGAAAAAGAGGACCTTTCTCTGCTCCGCCGACAAGGCGGCATGTCCTCGATAATCTGCAAGAATTCTTTTAAGTTACTAATATAATCATGTGATGGATGAATTAAATCAACAACGGAATTGGATCTCACAGTTAAAAAACCATGCATATTCAGCTATTTTCTGACCAAATGAATGCACTGGCTGCAGCTGGTTCTTCTGTGTGGTGAACTTAGCTTATACTGTAGTATATACATACGTTTCGAAATAAAATATGAAGAAGACGGCCAAGTTATTTGAGACGGAGAAAGAGTTTTCATGTGAACAACTGAGGGTACAGCTGGTGAACCTTCTTCGCAAGCTAAAAAAAGTATTGTTAAGATTGCAATTTAGGATGCGTAGCATAGTTGGATTAAGATAAGATGTAGCTGTGGATGAATCTCTAATTGCAGAATCCTTCTTCATGTGAACAACTGACTCAGTGATTAACAACCAAATCCTCATACTGGCATTCTCTATCAGTATCACCCGCAATCCCACCATCCAGAAAAAGCTGTTATGATGAAATGTAGGCGAAATTTCTCAATGCTTACAGTACGCACAACCACCTAGCTATAGGTCCGGGGAGTGCACAGCCGTCTGATTGTGTTTTGGACAGCTGGATGTGTTCGGTAATTTTAATTTAATTTTGATTTGTTTTCAGCAAAAAATCAAAAGACATCCGGGCGTTAAAAACACAATCGGGACAACCGAGGGGCGCCCGGCACAGTGCACAGCACCGGGGTGATCAGCCAAAACCCAGAAACGATGCTCCAAAAGTCTCAACAAAAGGTCAGCTAATTAAAGTAACAGACCCTTTAACAGATTTATGATGATTCCAATTTGCATGTAAAGAAATACTGAATTATATCAAGTTTGTGTGTGAGTATTTTACCTTTGATCAAAGGCAGAAAGGCGTGCTTCTAAACTTGTAAAAACCCTCACTTCACATTCTTGTGCTGGGTAGGAATATCTTATACTATTCTTAAGATAGACCACCACCGATTTCTCCTCTTCCCCCTTCTTGTTCCATTAAAATCACTTCTCTCTTCAGAGCACTGGGTCGGATTGGAATCAACGAAGAATATGCAAATGAGACTACAACAACTTCCGCAAACAAAAATAAAAATCGAACCATGCAAATCAGCTAATAATAGAACAGGATTATTGACCCGATTTGATGCGCCCGCGTAAGCAAATCGAATTCGAATTGAACATCATTGATTTTTTGTTGTGTTTTTTGCAATCAGGTAGCGTTTTTCAGACGATGCTACTTGTTTTTTTTTTTTTTTTTTGGCATGCGCCATTTTCCCCCGGCTTCCCTAGCTATTTGGTACGTTTTTTTTTTTTTTTTTTTTAAAAATTCCATGAAGACCCCACCTTTAAAAACATCCATACACATTCTCTCATCTATTCATAATTGAAAAAATCCTTTACTCTGTTAACAGAGTAAAAGAAATGACTATTTTACCCTCATTTAAAATAATTGGCTAAGAGCATCTCCACTCTTGGACCAAATATTTCACCAAATTTAAATTTGGTGAAAAATCTCCCAAAAATCCACTCCACTCCTTCACCAAATCCTTCACCAAATTTGCTCAACACCAAATTTGCTCTAATTTTTCACCAAATTTGATCAACACCAAATCTTTCACCAAATATTCAAACGGCTTTATTTGTTCCAAATAGGCGACGGCTCAACACCAAAATTTGCAGAGGGCAACGGATGAAAAGGAATTGACAAAATGAAAAAAAAAAACGAAAAAAAAAACTGTTTTTACAAAATGGCGGGAAAGTTTTGGGGCCAAAATGAACAAAAAAACAGTTTTTGACAAAATTTTAACTAGAATTTGGTTTAAAAGGTGGTTTTCCATTGGAAGGGATGTTATCAAATCAAGTTTTTGACCAAATTTTTACTCAAATTTGAGTAAAAATTTGGTGTAGGAGTGGAGATGCTCTAACAACCCTGCCTTCTCTCTCACTTCACTCAATCTCCCTCTCACTTCTCTCATCTCCCCCTCTCTTCCTCTCTCAATCATCTCAAGAACCCTAGATCGATTTTCATCGTTTTCAATGCTTTTTTTTTCTTCATGAATCAGTGATTTCACGTTTGAATTAGCTAAAAAGGGTTTCAATTTAATTCTTATGGGTCGAAACCCAGATAAGCTAAAACCTACACCATCAGTCCACCACCTCCGTCGCCACCGTGTGTCCAATTCCGTCGACCAAATGTTGTTGCTGCATACACCACCACCACTCTAAGTGCTGACATGGCTTCACCAGCACTATCTTTGTACGACGTTTTGGGGATTCCGATGACCGCCACCGACAACAAAATCAAGGCGGCGTATCGGAGACTAGTGAGGATGTGTCATCTCGACGTGGCCGATTTACAATTTGTGATCCAGAATTCAGATTCAAAAAAAAAAATTGATGCAAAACGCATAAAAATACAAAAAATCGATTGCTTTCTTACGTTGTGTTTGTCTCTGGACTTTGGATCATCATCTTCTTCTAGAACATGATGAAAAATGAAAGCCTCTGTAACGAGTGAGTGTGAGAGAGAGTACGAGACAGAGAGGCATATAGATCTCATGAAATGTGGACAATGGAAGGAGATGGATGATGAGCTTGAGGCGGGCGGTTGGTACAAATTGATTAGGGCTGAAGGATTATTAGGTTGGAAAGGAGGAGATCATCACACCTGTGGGGTGTGTTGGGTGTAGGCCATAAGGTCATTACACATGTAAGGATTATATGTAGTTGATTTTTTAAACATGAAAATCGTTTTAATAAAATATTAAAAATCATTTTTAATATTTACTAATTTTTTTATATATAATTAGTAAAAATGAATTACAATAATTGTTGACAAATATAATTTATAAATGAGAGAGAGGGGGAGAGAGAGAAGGGCAATTTTGTCTTATAAATGTGATATTCTAACAAATAAAAACGAAACTTTAACAAAAAGGGTGAATATGGGAAAAAGTGAAAGATGAGGGGATGTATATAGACGTTTTTAAAGGTTAGGGAGTCTCCATGGGAAATTGAAATAGATGAGGGAGTGTCCATAGAATTTAACCCTTTTTGTCAATTCACCATTTTTTCCCACAATTAACAGTATTTTTTGACAATTAACAGTGCATTATCACAATTAACATTGTTTTTCACAGTTAACAATATATTTATTTAACAATTAACAGTGCATTGTTATAATTAACAGTGTTTTTACAGTTGATAACACTTTTATTTGACGATTAACAGTCCTTTTTCCTAGTTAACAATATTTTTATTTCACAATTCGGTACATTCTCACAATTAACAGTGCTTTGTAACAGTTAAAAATATTTTTATTTGACAATTAATAGTGTTTTTTCACAGTTAACAATGCTTCTTCCTCTCCGGCTCTCAATCTTACATTCATGCACTCCATTCTTTTTTTTTTTTGTCATTCATTAATCTTAATCTACTATATCCTAGGGGACTTGTGGAGGGGGATGAGTGCTTACGGGAATCGAACCCTACCCATGTGCATGAGAGTATAAGGGAGGTACCAATTGCACTCCACTCCACTTGCCGCTCCATTCTCAATTAGCTAATTTTAGAAATTTGAGATAGTTTCGAATGTTTTTTCCCTCATGTTCTGATCATACACACTTGTATGTACGCCATTCCATTTTTTTTATTAAGATACTAAGCGTTTGACAATGCAAGGGTTTTTAGCATATTGGAGATCCATATATGATTGAAATTTGTTGAGCTAGCAATTGGAATAGTTCTTATAGTGTGATAGATGAAGCTAGGCAACAATGGGACTATACAATCCTACTTTAACAAGTGTGGTTTTGTTTTTTTTGTTTTTTTCCTCTTTTTCTGATGCTCACTTTTTTCTGATGCTCACTTATTTTCTCCTAAAATAACTTTTTTTATTTGTCTTCTTTATCGTCTGATTTATTTATTTAAACAATCTAGCGAGAAGGGAAAATCAATTTTGGCGACACAAACCTGCATATGACGAAATCTGTTTTGAAAAACAAAATACGTGATATGTTGGCCTAGATTGCAACTATATCAATAATTTAGGAATAAGTAAATTGGTTTAAAAGTTCAGGGACAACATAAACACATTTTTTGAACATGTCAATTCCATTCAAGGAAAATGCCCGAGGGCAGTACAGATTTCATCACCAACAACAGGGAAGAACCAAAACTATCAAAATCTAGACGAACGGCACCCCTGCCCGAGGCAGACCAACAACAAGGTTGGGCTAGGAACCTGTCCACGATCTACTAGTAGAAATCCCGAGGGAAAACAGCTCACACCCTACCACTTAAGCACAAGATAAAATCCAAGAACAAGCACCCGAAAAGGGGCTAATAAACCACCTATAAAAGGGGTAAACAACTAAACCAGAACAAAGAAATAAAACTGAAAAAAAATAAAAAAAACCTCCGGCTGGAACAAACCGGAAAAGCACCATCCTGTCCCAAAGTGTCACCATAGCTGCCGCCACCGGTTCCGGCAACTTATTCGTCGGAGAAGCTCCAGCCCGAGCGCCAACCTTCAAGCTACACCAGATCTGAACTCGAAACGATCGGAAGAGGAAGATGGAGATCGAACCATGGAAAAAGGTGAGGGTAATGGTAATGGTAATGGTAATGGTAATGGAGGAAGATGATGAAAACCGGATAAGATCGGAAAGGATGGAGGTAGAGAGGTGAGGCTAGGGAGGAGAGAGAGGGAGGGGGGATGGAGAGGAGGTGGCGGCGGCTCACCACCCCCCCAGAAAACTGTGTCGGCTAGGGTTTTGCTCTTAGAGATCAGGTGGACTCTCTCTCTCTAGGCACCAGTTATTATTATTTAAACACATTTGGGATAGTTTAAAGGATAATACTGAAGTTACCTATCAATAGTTTAGAAATTAAATAAGTTGGTTTAAAAGTTCAGAATCGACATAAACACATTTTTAGATATTTTAAAGGACCACGTTCGATTTCGGAGAGGTCTGGTAAAAAAGCGTACCGGGTGGATTTCACCCGTTGGATGCATTTTCTGGGTGGATTTATGGGAAACTTTTCATGTACCAAACACTTTCCCAAGAAAATTGGGAATGAATGAAGGTTAAAGGATCAATCAAAAAATTGACTTAAACTACAGGGATGAAAGTGCAAGTTACATCATCTTACTGTAGCAGCAGTCGTTATTACAAATTTTAAAAAAAAGTTCAGCAAATCCTTTCCGCACTCGTTCTTCCCTCTTCCTACTGGCTATTCCTCTCCCTCACTCTTCTCTCTACTCTGTTGACTTGCCTTTTGCAAACCTAATCAGTAATCACAAACAATCCGATTACTCGTTGCAGTATTTGGCGTCGACTACATATCCCTGTCGAGTGTCACCAGTCGCCTGATCCTCGGTAACTCCGGTTTCACACTTTTCCGTCGGGGCCTTTGATTGGCCACACCTCCAAAAAGGTCGAATTAGTGCTGGTGGTACGTTCAACTCGAATTTTATCTCGTTTGTTTGATTGATTGCTGCTGCTGTTTTCTTTCAAATTTTGGTAGTTTGTTGGAAGCATAATTTTAATTTGCTCCAGTTTTGTTGATAACGTCATCAATGGTAAGTATCAGGACCAGTTTGAAGGGCTGCAAATAAAATGAGCCATTCGCGAGCTATTCGAGGCTCGACTCGATAAATGTTGATTTGGAATTGATTTATCTATTGAATTAAACGAATTTGAGTCATAATTTTAGGTTCGTTTAATAAATGAACGTACTAAGCCTAAACCTGTTAGTATCAGTTTGATTAGGCTCGCAAACCAGTGTTTACACAGGGCTGGCCCCAATGTTTGGATTGTCCAAGCCTGACCGCTAACTTGGTTGCCTACTTAGTAAAGTCATAAAAAAAATAAAAAGTCGTATAAGTAAAATAAATAAATAAAAATCAAGGTTATGTTGTCCTTTTAGCTTGAATTACGTGAAAAAAAAATCACAATTTTCCATTGTGTTATCGTACTTCAAAGTATAATTTTAAATTCCGACGATACATACTTAAAAAAGGACGGAGGGGGCAATTGTAAGAATTTTTTTTTTTTTTTTTCATTTTGAAGAAAATAAGAAAGTATCCTCATATTTTAACTATGATTTTCATGAAAAACTAATCTTGTTACCTCAGCTGGATTTTTTTTCAAAATTCCACCATTGGGATTTATTTCTTTTATCCAATGTAAGAACATATATATAGATCACTTGTACATTACTGTTGTGTTTGTAAAATATATGCAAAATTTCTAACTAAGTAATTGAGTAATGTCATTTTTTTAATATTGTGGATTGGGAGAGAAAAAACCAAAAAGTCTAGAACCACACCTAAAATGCACACCCATAAATCTGTGGGGCTCACGCACACAACACCACCAATTTGTGGGGCTCACGCACACAACACCACCAATTTGTGTGGGAAATGAAGCGAGAAATACAAATGTAGAGAAGAAAAAAAAGGGGGAAAGAGGCCTGCTGATTTATAAAAAAAAAAAAGGCAGAACGGGAGGAGGCAAGGCACTTGGGAATCGAAGCAGCTCCCCGACTACGAGGAAGTTAGTATCCGGAGACCAACAAGACAATTAAACGCTTTGCATTATTTTTGGAAACTTTTTTTTCTTTATATATAACTTACATTTCTCTTTTTCTTTTTTCTCTTTTCCGGTTGCCACAGCCTGAGGGGTTGTCCGAGCCGGGAAGCTTGATGGGCTTACCATTGGGCCGCCTAGTGTTTATGCATATAAATTATAATGAAAAATGTATGTATGTATGTACTTTTTTATGTACGTGACAACAATTTAATAACTTATGTATAAACTTTTACATGCACTATCAATAAACTTGTATATGTATATTTTTTATTTTTTAAATATATATGGACTTATATACGAACATACTAAAAATTTTATTTGTAGCTTTAGACCGGTATACGTGTATAATTATAAGATTTTGTTGTCTCGTTAAGGCTAGTAAACAAGCTCAAGCTCAAGCTCAACTCAAGTATCGGCCAATTTGGCTCGAGGTCGGTTCGTCCTTTTTATTTGGTTGAAGTAGTTTATATTGACAGCATGTGGTTACACAATTTGCATGCTTCATTGTTGCCGATAACAATTTTATTGTGTACTCGTTTCTGTTGGTTTTAAGATTTAATTTGTCTTTAGTTGAGGGGAACGATGTAATATTCAAATTACCTGGGAAAGTGGGAATCAAACTTTAGCTTGACTGTTCTGTTGGGCTAGGAACCAAACACATACACAATCACATGAAGATTAAGAACCAATCACAACAAGAAAGCAAAGATTATAA
Source organism: Vaccinium vitis-idaea (assembly GCA_963854785.1). NCBI lineage: Eukaryota > Viridiplantae > Streptophyta > Magnoliopsida > Ericales > Ericaceae > Vaccinium > Vaccinium vitis-idaea. The sequence goes on along the minus strand of OY978216.1, from coordinate 3,526,783 downwards.
AATATTTTGTTTGGCGAAAATGCAATCCTTCACAACTCACCCCAGATTTCATTACAGTCTTCAATGACGAAGAAGATATGCAACATCAGCTGCATAGGTAAGGCACACTATGTGCATCAACTTAGTACCGTATTGCATCAACTTAGTACCGTAATGCCCTTGGCACTCCTTGGTACTTAATTAAGTACCATGCGCGGTCCAACGCAAGAGCTTGAGTCAGAAAATTGAACATGTTAGCCTATCATTTGAGTTACTAGTCATGACACCAGGAATCATGAAGTAATGTGGATTTTGAAAGTGGGTTCTTGAAGACTATCAGTGTCCCTGTTACTTTTTTTTTTCTTTTTTCATTTTTGTGACACTTTAACTAAAGGTGTTAATTTTTCCTGCTGAGAAGCATAACTAGGAAGCAAGTCAAACTCAAACCATGGATTGTTTTTGTATATCGAATTTAGTCGAATGTACAAGCTGACCCCAATTGATTGGGACATAAGGCTCGGTTTGGTTTGGTTTGAATTTAGTCAAATGTACTGGACTCTGTAAGACCAATAGGCAATAGGGAATCTGAAATTCATACTAAATGAGGAGACACACGAAGCCACAGGAAGATCATAATGAAAATGGAATTCCTTGGGCACTTGGAGAACGTATGTTTTTCAACTTTCCTCTTATACATACTTTCTGAGTACTCTCTGAGCCTTGGCTTTATGAATAGTTTTATGAATATCCTCCTTTACAACGACATCTTGTATGTTCAACGTTGTCAGGACTATTCATGGAAGCATAGCCATTGGAAGGATATCAAATTTAAGATATAAACACCATGGGGACAGAAAATTATAACCGTGGAAATTTCCCTCGAAGCCCTGCTTCTTCTTCTTCTCCAACCTTTGCTACTTCTTCTCCTCCAACCTTTGCTGCTGTTTCTCAGAGCGCAATGCCTTTTTTATCGTCTGGCCCCGTGGCTGGGCCGGAGGCCTCTGTGTTTAGACCCACAGCACCTTCTACTTTGCCTTCAAGGCCTTTCTTACCATCTGGGCCAGTTGTTGGACCTGAAGCATCTGGAAGTAGACCGACACAAACAGGTAGGTATAATGGTCCATCTATGCCTCCCCCAGCATCCTCACACGCCTCACCAGGTGTTGGATCTTTCCAGCGCTTTCGAAGCCCACAATTTCCTTCAACAGCTCAAGTAGCCCCTCCCCACATTTCCGCTCACGGACAGCCAGTTTTTCCCCCTCCAATTAGACATCCAACAAGTCATGTTCCTTCCCCGCCAGTTTCTCTTCCTCTACAGCCCCAGATATCGACTGTGCCCTTGGGATCCACTCCTCAGAGCATAAACCAGCTGCCATCTGGCATGAATATTCCTCCGTCATTGTTAGATTCGTCATTTTCTTCTCCAAGGCCAACCTTGCAGCCATTACAGTCTGCTTCTCCTGGTTATCCCAGTAACCCACCTAATGCAGTTACACAACCTCCACCTATACAGTCTGCTCACTTTGTCACCCATCAAGGAGGTTATGGTCCGGCCCCACCTGCAACATCTGCCTCTTTTCCTGCTCGTCAAGGTTATGTTCCCCCTCCACCAGTTGCTGCTCCTTTTGGTGTCTATTCAAGGGAACACATACAACACCAAGGATCTGGACCTCCAATGGGAGCTGTGCAGGGTTTGACAGAAGACTTTAGCTCTCTCTCTATTGCTTCTGTCCCTGGATCAACTGATCCAGGACTTGATTCTAAAGCATTGCCAAGACCATTAGATGGTGACGTGGAGCTGAAGTCTTTTGCTGATATGTATCCTTTGAATTGCAATTCTAGATATGTACGTCTTACAACTTGCGCGATGCCAAATTCTCAGTCTTTGGTTTCAAGGTGGCATATGCCTCTTGGAGCTGTTGTTTGTCCTCTTGCAGAAGCTCCTGATGGGGTGAGTACGATTGCACGTGCTGATGTCCGACATGCTTCAATATTTTTCTTCTCTTTCTTATTGTAAACTCTCTCATGCAGGAGGAGGTGCCGGTAGTTAACTTTTCCCCGTCTCGCATTATTCGCTGTAGAAGATGTCGAACGTATGTAAATCCATATGTGACATTCACAGATGGTGGAAGAAAGTGGCGTTGCAACATTTGTGCTTTGCTTAATGATGGTAATTTCCAAATTGCCTTAGAAAATAGTATGTTTTGTCTTCTAGACATACTGCGCTTTATGGGAGTGAAACATATAGACGTTGATTTGAATTGGTAATCTCTATGTCACATCGATGCTGGTGCATGAATCTGGTGCAAATACTCAACTAAGTCTGTCTTGGTTTCATTAGTTCCCAAGTCCTAGGATGTCCTACAATGTTTTGTATTTGCAGTTCTTACACTTGTTTTTTTTTTTAAGACAACACAACCTCCCAAACTCTGTTGTAGTCTTAGTCTAACAATATGATTAGATACATCATCTTCTAACTCCGTGGACAGACCATGAAAAATGACCTATTTGATTGGAGGTTTAATGTGTTATTGGTTTTTTCTACTGTTAAATACAATTGTTGCGGACATTTCCACTTATGTTGATCATGTATGCTTACAGAGAATGTTTCCTACTCATACAACATATTTTCAGGATTTGATTGCCAAACTGTAATATAAAGAACAGTACATGATGTAACCTAGTTAACACCACCAGGCCACCGCATGCACCCCCAGTGTGTGTGTGTTTGTTTGTATGCACGTGCTGACCTATTTCCATCTCATATCCAGTTGCGGGTGATTATTTTTCACATTTGGATGCTAACGGTAAACGAGTGGACTTGAATGAACGGCCTGAGCTTACCAAGGGTACTGTGGAATTCGTTGCTCCTACTGAGTACATGCACCGGCCTCCAATGCCTCCGCTATATTTTTTCCTGGTTGACGTATCAATATCTGCTGTTAGAAGTGGAATGATTGAGGTATGCGCTTTTAGCTAATAAGGATGGACCTTTAGCAATTTATGTTGCGTTGTTTCATGCCCATGTATTCCGTTATTTGGATTGTTTTCTTACAACCTTGAATTTATGGTTCTCTGATTTTTATTTATTTATTTTATGTACTAGCTATTTTCTTTTCTGTGCATTCTAAGATAGAAAAACTGGCAAGGGCGTCGGTTATACAGGATCAAAAGCTCTTGTGAAAATCGATATTGCGTATAGGTTGGCCATATTGTACACAATTGGCCATGTCATGTTTGTGACATGGTTAAAGTGGTTTACAAAGATGGACTCATGAAGTTGACTAGTTGTGAGCTTCCTTTCTTAAGATGACGCTCTTCTCTTTATATATGCAGTTTGGGTATTGTATTGGCTTATAAGGCTAAAAGGTACTTTTTGTTCAACCATAATTTACTATATTTCGATGTTCCTTTTCAGGTCGTTGCACAAACTATTAAGTCTTGTTTGGATAGATTACCTGGCTACCCCAGAACACGAGTTGGTTTCATTACTTTTGACAGCACCATACATTTTTATAACATGAAGGCAAGCAAAGCAGTGATTATTGTTGCTGCTTATCACACAACTTGATTTCTTTTTCTTGCTCGCAGCATTTATTGATGTTAACTGATGTTTAGGTTTCTCTTTTGCCAGTCGTCTTTGGTGCAGCCTCAAATGATGGTGGTTTCAGATCTAGATGATTTATTTGTTCCTTTACCCGATGATCTCCTTGTCAACTTATCAGAATCAAGGAATGTAGTGGATGCTTTTCTAGATAGTTTACCCTCCATGTTTCAGGACAATGTCAATGTGGAATCTGCTTTTGGTCCAGCTCTAAAAGCAGCACATATGGTTATGGTGTGCTCTGTTCTTTCTGCTTGTTGCCTATGACATTTGAACTGTTAACTCTCGCTGTTTGTACAGTTATTGTCAGTTTTATCTTCTGACGGATGGATGTTAGATCCTTATATTTTCTTATTCGTTTGGCCATCTTTTGACTTAGTATTGACATATTCCTCTCCCCGTCTTACAGGGCAGGCTTGGTGGGAAATTGTTGATTTTCCAAAATACGCTACCTTCACTTGGTGTTGGCCGTCTTAGGTTGCATGGGGATGACCTTCGTTTCTATGGAACAGATAAAGAGCATGCACTAAGGATAGCTGAAGATCCATTCTACAAACAGATGGCTGCTGATTGTACAAAATACCAGATATCAGTGAATATATATGCGTTCAGTGACAAGTACACTGACATAGCTTCCATAGGTAAGTGTAGCTTTAGCACCTTCTTGGCATCACTTTAAGTCAATTGTTCTCAAGTCTGAAATTGAACTCAAGGGGTTGTTTGGATTCGTGACATGTTTTTTGTTTGTTGTTTGTTGTTTCACCTGTTACCAAAACAAGTGAAACTACTTTTATTGGGTTTTCATTTTGGAGCCTTGTTTTGAAGATGATCTCAAGAAATTAAGGACAAAAATACGCATCACATGTTTTTTTTGGGTACTGTTATCTGGTTTGTTGAAAGCATAACACAAGAACGTGAAATAAGCACAAATTAATGAGGCCCTAAACAATCATACATGATGGTTGGACTTCATCTTGTCTTGTTAGGTACTGTTGGTGGGTGTAATTATGCCGTGACTCCGGTTTTAACCTTTTACTCAACATTGATTGTTGTATCTGGACAAGTTACATAATGATAATGAAGTCCGCATTAAGACGTTTTCATGTTCAGTTTATTATGTGCACTTTCCTTTATACTTTTGGCTGATAGGGAACTTTGAATTCATTCTATGTATGGTGCGTTGATTCATTTGCATATTTATACATAATCACGTCTCATACTTCGGAATATCTGAATTGTTTACTACTGAGTTATTAAATAAGATGTAGGGTTGCTTGGTGGATACACACTCCTTAGCTGGACTGAGAATAATAATAAGCTGGTTGCCCTTCTATCTTCTGGGGCTAGGATGTCCGACTGAAAGAGGAGAGGACTTAAATAGAGATTGACAAGGCCTAGTAGGTCATGTCTTAAAGGGCAGAAATTGCAGAAAATAGGATTAAAAAAAAAAAAAAAAAAAAACAGCGAGGCATTCATGGGCCTCTCTCTCGGTATTAGGTTTTGGCTTCGTGTGAACAGTAAGAGAGGGACGAACAGAAACTATTATACCTAATTTATACTTTGATGGAGCAAGTGCACTCCAAGGGGATCTTCAAACTTTAATCTTTTAACTCTTGCTTCGACTTTCAGAGACCCATTTTGGCTAAGTAATAATTTTTAAGCAAATTCTTCAAGTGGATCCGTTGAGTTGGAAATTTGAATAGTTCTTTCTTGCACTTCAAACTTGAAAAGAGAGAAAGCTTAACCAAAATAGTCTAGTACATTTTCTTCCTCACATGGCGAGATTTTTTATTGACATGGCTCTCAAATTTGATGTAAATCTCATTTTTCTACTTTCCTTGGAGATGTTCCAAGAGGGTCCACAAGAATTCAAAAATTGTTTGACCTGACCTCCATTGAATCCAAAGCATACCATAACGCTGGCAGAATTAATTCTGATCGGGAAAAAAGAAAAGAAAAGAGATTTTAGACCTAAGATGAGCCCTCCTTCCGCTAGGATTGACTCAACATTTAGCCAATGAAGTTTTATAATTCTAAAATCCATCTAGCCTATCTGGAAATTATATATACTTGCATGATGAAGTTAATTGGCCTTAGCTTTGACTCATGGACAACCACCTAACCCCCTTCAGTGCAAAACTACCCTCTGCCTGTGGAACAAGACCCACCTAATCTCAAATAGTTCTAACTTCTTACCATGCAGTGACCGAATTTTGTTTTTCCTTGAACTTCTGCCTTCTGATTTCTCGCGTTGGACCCAATATACCTAATCATATTTGTTATTTGTTTTTTTTTGTGTGTGTGTGTGTGTAGGAACTTTGGCCAAATATACTGGTGGTCAAGTATATTACTATCCGAGCTTCCACTCAGCCATTCACAAAGAGAAGTTGAGGCATGAGCTAACCAGAGATCTTACAAGAGAAACTGCATGGGAAGCTATTATGCGCATAAGATGTGGAAAAGGCAAGTAATTCTGGTGGTCTAAAAGCCACTATTTTAATCCATTGCCTCTATTTCCTTTCAATTCTCTAGGAAGTTTCTCCTCTGTATGGGTATTGGAAGCTAATTTTTCGTTTTCTTGTTCTATTAGGTGTCAGGGTCACATCTTATCATGGTAACTTTATGTTGCAGTCCAGTGATATAATAGCCCTCCCAGCTGTAGACTGTGATAAAGCTTTTGCAATGCAGTTGACCCTTGAAGAAGCACTATTGACAACGCAGACTGTATATTTCCAAGTTGGTTTATTGTATCCTTACTTCATGCCTAAGAAGTTCAAGCATGACTCTTGCCACATGTGCATGGAAATGTGTAGGGTATATTTTGGAATTTTATATTTTTGTTTCCTATTCTAATTGTCACACCTGCATAATGTCAAAGAAAAACATTTCATGGTAATGTTTTGGTTTCTCTTGATCATTTGCTCATGTGGGTTGTAAGGTTATCACCAACAGATGCTTGGTTGTTTTTTGTACCTTGCTGTTGGTACAAGACATCTTTTTTTCCATCCCCAAGTTCGCTAGAGGACGAGGACTTAAATGCTTCTCAGAGAGTCATGCTTTGGCATGCTACAAGACCAACCCTTTGCTTGAGCTTGAAGTGAAGTCCTATCATTGACCATGTTCTTTCTGTATACGATTTTATGTCTTCGCTTGATCTTCTGTATGATTGTTCTGTTTGAATTTTACTTTTTCCTATAGTTATATGCCTTCATATACCCCACCCAGAAGTTCTTTGCTCTAAATATGCACTTCAAATCTAATACGATTCTAATCGGTGCAATAGACAAAAAATGACTTTCCTTGACCTTCAAAAGATACACTTCCTCTTGTGGAGAGAGGCGTATCAGAGTACATACTGCAGCGGTGCCCGTAGTTGCTGAACTAGGAGAGATGTACCGCCAAGCTGATACTGGCGCCATAGTTTCTTTGCTTTCTAGGCTGGGTATAAAAATTGCCTCGCTTCTCCTCGTTCTAGTTTTCCATATTTGACCATGGCATTCATATTTTTACTATTGTGCAGCAATAGAGAAAACTCTGTCTTACAAACTGGAAGAAGCTCGAAACTCAGTTCAGCAGAGGATTGTCAAAGCTCTAAAAGAATATCGAAATTTATATACTGTGCAGCATCGCTTGGTAGGCAGGATGATATACCCAGAATCACTGAAGTTCTTGCTTTTGTATGGGTTAGCACTCTGTAAATCAGTACCTCTTCGTGGTGGACATGCTGCTGTGCAGCGTGATGAACGCTGTGCAACAGGGCGCATCATGATGACTTTACCTGTTAAAAATTTGTTGCAGTTGCTATATCCAAATTTGGTTCGGATTGATGAGTTTCTCTTGAAGGTAAATTACCAGCTTGTGTTTGAGTTTACTGCAATTATGCTGTTGCTCTCACGGATTTTACAACTCTAGCTGCATCTTATTAGCAGGCTTATTCTAAGGTTGACGAGTTTAAGGTTTCAAGTCTACCACTTACAGCAGAGAGCCTAGATTCCAGAGGCCTTTATATTTATGATGACGGTTTTCGATTTGTCCTATGGTTCGGTAGAATGCTTTCACCTGAAATAACTATGAATCTACTTGGTCAAGACTTTGCTACAGACCTTTCGAAGGTATGTTTCTTCTCTTCCTCGAATCTTTGTATTTCTTCTTTAGTACTTTAAACTACGGGTACCTCATGCACTTATTGATAGTTAATCTCTGGTGTTGCAGTGGTTGTGATTCATTTAATATATGTTGGTCTGGATCTCAATTTGATAGATATGCAAAGGTGAGAGACGAAAACTAACGTTCTGTATTATTCCATTGGAAGAGAGATTACAATGAAAAGATAAACGGCTTATATAGAGAAAAGCCTTCCTAACCCTAATTATCATAAAGAAACCCTAATTAACGTAAATACTAAACTACCCTTAACAAGATTAGAAAATAACAAAGAAGGCTGCCGCCTATATTTATTCACACACCCCCCCCCCCCCCCCCCCCCCCCCCCCTCAAACTCATGATGCAAGCCCGGATAGCATCGAGAGTTTGCCAAGGAGAAACCGAAAACGAGCAGTGGTGTGCGTCTTTGTGAAGAAGTCTGCCAACTGAAGAGTGGAGGAGACAAACGGGAGAGTGATGGTACCAGACTGAAGATGATGCCGGACAAAGTGACAATCAATTTCGATGTGCTTCGTACGTTCATGAAACACCGAGTTATGAGCAATCTGAATGGCACTTTTATTATCACAATAAAGAGGCGTAGGAGAAGAGAGAGAAACACCCATGTCAGATAGAAGCCAGTGGAGCCAAACAACTTCCGAGGTAGCATGGGCCACGGCACAGTATTCAGCCTCCGCAGTAGAGCGGGCAATGACATATTGTTTCTTGCTTTTCCAGGAAACAATAGAATCACCCAAAAACACACAATAGCCAAAGGTAGACTTACGATAAGAAGGATCACCGGCCCAATCAGCATAAGCCCGAAGGGTCAGGTCGGAAGAAGAGGAGAGATGTAAACACTGAAACATCGTACCACGAATATAGCGCAGGATCCGAAGCAAGGCAGCCCAATGCGTAGAATGGGGAGCACAGACAAACTGACTAATAACATGCACAGCGTAAGAAATATCGGGTCGAGTAACAGTAAGATAAACTAAACAACCAACCAGCTCACGATATGCGGTATGATCATCAAGAGGTACCCCATTTGAAGCAGAGAACTTAACATGTAACTCAATAGGAGTATCAACCCTTTTATCATCAGTAAGTTGAGCACGATGAAGAATATCGGTGACATACTTAGTCTGGGTTAAGAGATAACCATCAGGAGAAGAAACAACCTCTATGCCAAGAAAATAGCGAAGAGGACCTAAGTCTTTCATTTCGAACTTGTGAAATAAATGCCTTTTGACCTTATCAATAGCAGTGGAATCAGACCCTGTGATAATCATATTGTCGACATAGAGCAAGAGAAGAACCAACCCTTGAGAGGTGCGGCGAATAAAAAGAGCAGAGTCATGAGTGCTAGGTTGAAAACCAATCTGTAAAACCACATCATGAAAACGGGAATACCAAGCCCGAGGGGACTGTTTAAGACCATACAAAGCTCGGCGGAGACGGCAAACAAGATCAGGAGCGTGAGAGAATCCTGGAGGGGGACGCATATATACTTCCTCAGAGAGATAACCATTGAGGGATGCATTTTTAACATCCAATTGAAAGAGAGGCCATTGAGAAACAGCGGCAACAGAGATCAACATGCGAACCGATGTCATTTTGGCGACAGGTGCAAAGGTTTCCTCATAATCAATACCATATTCCTGTGAAAGCCCTTGGCAACTAAGCGGGCTTTGTAGCGTTCTAAAGAACCATCAGAATGAGTCTTGACTTTGAAGACCCATTTGCAGCCAATAACATTCTTACCATCGGGAAGAGGAACCAAATCCCAAGTGTGAGTACTATCAAGGGCAGTGAGCTCATCATGCATCGCAGTTACCTAGTTTGGATCATTACAAGCTTCTTTGTAGGACTGGGGTTCAAAATAGGTATGGAGGCGAGATAAGAAGGAGCAATACGAAGAAGAGAAGCAAGTGTTAGTAAAACCAAGTCTTACCGGAGGACGACGATCACGTGAAGGATACCGGCGTTCAGGCGGATCAGAGTCTTCCGAAGCAGATGGAGGGTGAGGAGTTGGATGAGCACGACGAACATAGTGGTGGGGAAAATGAGGAATAGGGTGAGAAGACACTGAAGGAACATTGGAGACATCTGACAGGTCTAGAGTACGAACACACTCTTCCACAGGAACTTCCAAGGGGAAGGGATCAATATGCACAAGATCCTCTTTGGCAACAGGGGCTTGACGACGTGGAAGGGAGAAGTATGGCAATCGCTCAAGAAAAGTAACATGGCGAGACACATGCAATTTTTGAGTGACAGGATCATAACAACGATATCCCTTTTGCTGAATGCCATAACCTAAGAATACGCATAAGACACATCGAGTACTTAGCTTTGTCCGGTCCTTCTTAGGGAGAAGAACGAAACAAGTGGAGCCAAATACACGAAGAAGGGAGTAGTTGGGAATGGTGCCATAAAGTCTTTCATAGGGAGTGGAACCAGACAACAGAGGGGTAGGCATCCGATTAAGGAGATAGGCTGCTGTAAGTACAACTTCTCCCCAAAACACGGCGGGCACAGAAGAAGACAGAAGAAGAGACCGTGAAGTGTTAAGGAGAAGACGATGCTTGCGTTCAACACGACCGTTCTGAGACGGAGTGTCAGTACAAGCGGATTGGTGAATAGTCCCGTGTGTGGCTAAAAATTCAGTGAATTCACCTAGAGAGTATTCACCGCCAAGATCAGAGCGAAGAATTTTGATTTCTGTAGAAAACTGGGTGTGAACCATGGAATGAAAAGTGCGATAAGCTTGGTAAAAATCAGATTTATGTGTCAATAAGTAAACCCATGTAAATCTAGTAAAATCATCAACAAATGACACATAGTACCGTGAACCACCTTTGGTTGCTATAGGGGAAGGTCCCCACCAGTCAGTATGAACAAGCTCAAATGGAGAGGTAGAAACAGAAGTGCTTTTATTAAAAGGTAAAGCAGACATTCTTGCAAATTTACAACCACTGCATTCAGAAATATTACTAATAGAAGTATTCCCTAAATAACCAGATTTAACTAAAACTTTTAAACGTTCACTAGATAAGTGTTCGAGTCTAGAATGCCAAAGATAAAAAAAGAGAGGACTGCTGATCTAATCTAAAAGAAGACATGACAGTGGTTGTAGACTCAATGGGAACATGGAGCTCCTCCAACACATAGAGATCACCAACCCTACACCCGGTCCCAATCTGCTTCTTGGACATCCGATCCTGCATAATACAACCAGAAGAAGAGAACACAACGTCAAAACCAGAATCAGATAATTGACTTATGGAAAGAAGACTAAGGGATAACTGGGGAACATAAAACACATTAGGTATAGAGAGAAACGAGGAGGTGGTGGGGAGAATAGAACCAATAGAGACAACATGCATAGGGGATCCATTTGCAGTGGAAATACTAATAGGGTAAGTGGGAGAGACACAATGACTGAGTAATGACAAAACAGGGGTCATATGATGGGAACATCCAGAATAAAAAATCCATGTGATGGGTGAGATACCTGAGGTAAAGGACTTGACTGGTTGGTGGTCATAGCAGAAGCTTGTGAATGATATGGCTGGGGTAGCCAAAGATGCCTGATACTGTTGATACTGCTGAAACTGATCAAACAAGGGAGAAGGAGGGACCCCATCAGGGGTAGCAAAGGCCGCTGGCAGACGAGAGACCTGCTGATACTGCTGTGATGGCTGAGAGGATTGCTGAGACTGCTGGGGTGGCTGAGAGGAGGAGGATGACTTAGATCGAGAACTGTGACCCGTCATCTGTAATAATTTGGGACAATAGTGCTTCCAATGTCCCTTCTGACGACAGAAATTGCACTCATCTGTAGCAACACGAGGCTTAGGCTTGCCTGTAACCTGTATCAAGTGAGAAACAGGAGTAGGCAACAGAGGGCCATTAGATTGTGAAACAAGTACTGTCGGAGAAGAAGATGCAGTAGAGACCACCCTGAGCCTAGTTTCCTCAGCAATAAGTTCATGAACTGCACCGTCAACAGTGGGGTGAGGAGAGCGATGAAGCATAGCCCCACGTAGAGGCTCGAATTGGTCACGAAGAGCCATTAGGAACTGGACCAGACGACGCCTCTCACGATACTCTATAAGGACAGGGGAGTGCAATTCTTCGGGTTCCATTAAGGTTAACTGATCCCAATACTGTGTCATCTCATTGTAAAAGTCCTGAATAGATTTACCATGTTGCTTAGCATCGCGAATGGAGCTCTCAAGTTCATACTCCTTTGCAAAATCTGAATGGAGATACATGCCCTGCAAATAATCCCACACTTCCTTTGCCGTATCATACTTAGAAAAATTCATACCAATGGTGGGTTCCACATAATTATGAAACCACGTAAGAACCCTCGCATTCTCCAATTCCCATTTTGCAAAGGCCGTGACATACTCTGCATGATTGGGTTCATCTAACTTCACCACAGTAGGTTGGCCAATAGACCCTGTTACATAGCCCCACATACCTCTTCCAATAATACAATTTTTCATGACCTTTGACCAATATGAGTAGTTAACACCATTTAATCGTACACTAATAGCAGTAAACGATTTATCATCCGACATGCTGATCAAATATGAAAAGTATCACCCAGTCAATAACAATAAAGAGAAAGATAGAGAGAAGTATCACAAAACAACTTAAAGCTTCAACAGACGGGGTTCAGAAATCCAACAGGGGGCATCAATACTCAACTGTACACAAGAGAGCAGAGTCTTCGTTCAAAGAATTCCACCAGAACTGCAAGACCAAGATTAGAACTGCAATACGAGTTCAACACTCCACCAGAACTGCAATACGAAGGTCTGAGCAGCGTCGCCGGTGGCCGGAAAAGGCTTTCCGGTGATCGTCGAGAGCAGAGAGGCGCTTGTCAGATGTCAGAAGTACTCGATCTGTCAGCGTGAAACACTAACAATGCTGACTTTGCTAATCGATGGTCAGAGAATGCTTCGTGGAGATCGTCGGTGGCTGGAAAGTGGCCGTTGGTGGTCGTCGGTGGTCAGAGGTTGCTTTGTGGTGGTCGTCGGTGGCTGGGTGGTGCTCGTCGGTGGTCAGAAGCTGCTTTGTGGTGTTCGTTGGTGGTCTACGGTTGCAACGGGGGTAGATTTCGAAGGTGGGTTTCAACAGAGAGAAGACGACGATGGAGGAAGAGGTCGTTAGTTGCTATTAGCCCTAAGGAGAGGGCTCTGATACCATGATAGATATGCAAAGGTGAGAGACGAAAACTAACGTTCTGTATTATTCCATTGGAAGAGAGATTACAATGAAAAGATAAACGGCTTATCTAGAGAAAAGCCTTCCTAACCCTAATTATCATAAAGAAACCCTAATTAACGTAAATACTAAACTACCCTTAACAAGATTAGAAAATAACAAAGAAGGCTGCCGCCTATATTTATTCACACAATTACCATCTCATTTTGTTTAATATTGTACAGTCAAACGGAATGATTTCTCATACAAGTCCAGGTGTAGAACATGCAACATATTTTTTGCTTCTAACATGAAAAGAGTGAATAAAACATTCATGTGTCCTTTTTATGTGTTGTGTTACCAGCACATAGAGGGAGGGCAATAGGGTGGTAATTTTAATACTATCCGATAGTCCTAGGATTCTAGGAATTTCTGAAAGTGGATATAGTACCTGTGAGAGTACTGATGCTGATGGTTGGTGCAAAGTCTAGAACTATGATGGAAGAGGATGAAGATGGAGAGAAACTATAGGTTCTTTGAGGCACATCAGTGATGTTTCCCTTGAGAAGTTTTCTGCCTCCTCCAATTCATAAGAATCTGGTTTGCTCCAGGTTAGTAGCAAATCAATTCCGAGATACAATGAGCCCCGGGATTTCACCTGTTGTCTGATTGCATTCGCACATACAATATCAGACCTGAACTCCTATGGAGTTTTCAGTCCGCGAAGTAAGAAATTAAAATGTAGAATGTGAATGCCAGGCTCAAGATAATTCATTCTTTTGTTTTGGTGGATAGTTGTTCCGCAACCTATTCCAAGAAGCGGTTTGCCTCTTGGCTCCTGGGAATTGGTGTATTACCCTTTGGTTTAAGTTAGTATAACTTTGTTCTACTTGTTCTGGTGTGATGCTCGCGATTTTCCCTGCATTCCAAGATTTTCACTGCACTCAAAGGAAACCTTTTTCCATCAAGTACGTATAGTGTAATATTGAAGTACAGAGATGTATTCTTGTTGTTTCCTTTTAATGCCCTTTCGTTTACCTGCTGCTTTTCGATTGTACAGTAATTGACCCATTCTGATGCTCTATTTTTTTGGTCGTTGCAAATCAGGTTATTTTGTGTGAGCGTGATAATGAAATTTCAAGGAAGTTGATGGCAGTAATTGAGAAAATTAGGGAGACTAACCCTTCATATTATCAGGTATGTCACCTTGTAAGACAAGGTGAACAACCTAGAGAAAGTTTCTCTCTTCTTGCAAACCTAGTCGAGGACCAGGCTGGTGGTATGAACGGTTATTTAAATTGGATTCTGCAAATTCACCGGCAAGTGCAACAAAATCCATAACATGGAGGTAAAAATGAGTTGTTCACTACTTGATGTTTGGATTTAATAGTGTTAATTTCGAAATCATCATATCAGATGGACGGAACACGTTGGTATTTTTCAGTTCCTCTATCTGATTCCATTTGTGTTCTGTTAAATCACACTACTTTTTAAAATCACACTACTAGTGATATATTTTGGCTTGGTTTCGTGTTCAATTTAAGATGCAGACTTACTGCCCCAACCAAATTTATATTGATTTTAAGACTAAACATTACAAATATCAAAATAAATGCAAGGCTATGAGAGAACATGCAGGCTACTCATGTTCTGTTGGGTTCCCCAATGTTACGACCTCAAGCATGTTCAAGAGTACTAGAGAAGAAAATATGGCAAAAAAAAAAGTAGAAAAAAAGTGAAATGGTAAAGAAAAGTATTAGAATGAAATATGAGCTATAAAAGTTGGAAGTTTTTTCATTACAAACCAGATCTGGGTTTTGGCTATTGAATCCGATCGGTTTGGCGATGGATTTTTGAGCTTTCCAAAGGTGACGGTGAAGGCGTCTGCAGCAAAGTTGATGATCCACTGGCAGGAACAGGTTTACCACTCCAGATATCTATAGACTTTCCATCCCTTTCCATGAGCAAATGGATTCCTGGGTTTGACCTATTTCTTTCTTTGTACTTTGTTGTATTTTGGTTTTTTGGTTGTATTTTGGTGTTCTAGTTGTAATCTGTTCTATTCTTAATACATTATGTTTGTGTTTCCTTAAAAAAAAAATAAAGTTTGGATACTCTGAAAGTCACTTCCAAAATGAGAAAATGACTACCTTTATCAATACTAACAATTTATGTACTAGAACTTACCTTGCATAGGAGTGAGTGACTTCTTGAGAAATGAGAATAGATTTGAAACTGAGTAAGATTTTATTGTGTTTGTACGAGAAAATTTAGCATTTATTGTATTTATATTTTCCGAAACCGTCGAACCGACCAACGTATTGTCAATGCAAAACACTCCATTCTCCTTCTATTAAATACACTACAAAAATTAATAATTTCCTTCCTTCGGCTAAATAAAATCCCATAAATAAAAGCCCAACACCCAACACAAATAAGTGATAAATGAAGTAAGTAAATGAAGGCAACTGAAGGTAAATGAAGGTGAAGGGATCAATTCGGAAATCGACTAAACTACAGGGGTTATAGTGTATTTCGGAAATCGATTAAACTACAGGGATTATAGTGTAAAGTTTCCCCTACAGCAATATACGATACAGCATCGCACTGTAGCGGAGGGCGGTGTTCTTGTTGGAAAACAAAAAGGGAAAAGACAGGCGTTGTAATTAACTTCAGCAAATCCGTTCCGACCAGGGATTAGTGTTCCTACAGCAATACACGATCCTCTCTCTCTCTCACTCTCTCTCTCTCTCTCACACACACACACAATTACGTTGCCACTCTGTAACGAGATCCCTTGGCAGCTTCTCATCTCTCTCTGAACTGTTGACTTGTCTTCGCAAACCTAATCAAAAGCAATCAGATTAACTGTCGCAGTATTTGGCGTCGACTGCATCTACCTGTCGAGTGTCACCGATCGCCTGATCCTTTGTAACTCCGATTTCCCAATTCTCCATCGGGATCTTTTGACTGGGCACACCTCCATATCGTCAAATCAAGTGCTGCTGGTACGTTCAACGGAAATTTGATCTCGTTTGTTTGATTGATTGCTGTTGTTTTGTTCAAAATTTAAATTTTTTTAACGGAATTGGCATAAATTTTGCACTGGTCAATTTCCCCAAGCTTTGTTGATAATGTCATAAGTGGTAAGTGTCAGGAGTCAGGACCAGCTCGTATTGGCAGTATGTGATTACGTGATTTGCGTGCTTCCTTGTTGCCCAAACCTATTGTATGTACAGTTTTTTGGGGGGTTTTGAGATTTATCTTTAGCTGCAGGGAATGATGTGATACTCGAATTACCTGGGTACCAAACATTAACTCAACTGTTCTGTTGGGCTAAAAACCACACGCACACAATCACACCATCACAGGAAGATTAAAAACCAATCACAATAAGAAAGCACAGAATACAAATATGAGTTCGGCAAAATTGCATTTGTTACAACTCTTACTCACCCCAGATTTCATTACAGTCTTGGATGACAAAGAAGAGTTGCAACATCGGCTACTTAGGTTAGGCACGCTTGCACTGTTGAATTATCTTTATGCCATTGGTGGTCAAGAAAGGCTTGAGTACTATTTAGGATTTAGAAAATTCAAAATGTTCCGCCTATTATTGGAGTTACTATTGAGGTAGTTATGTTAGTCTTCATAGGGTGAAGAAGCCAACAAATTAAGAAATCAAGGATTGCGAGGTAATGGGGATTTGAAGTAGGTTCACGAAGACTATCAGTGTCTCTGTTACTTTTTTTTTTTTGCCTTTTTAACAGGAGGTGTTAGTTTTTCCTGTTGAAAAGCATAACTAGGAAGAAAGTCAAGCTAATGGACTCCTGTGAAAGCAAAAGGGAATCTGAAATCCTTCCTCAATGGGGAGACAAACGAAGCCACCGAAAGATCATAAATTAAAATGTAATTGTTATCCTATTGTAAGATTTTGATAGGGAACAGAAAAGAGTGCCCCATGGGGCTCAAGAGCTAGTTATATATGATCCGGGATTGTACTTAATAATATTTGAAAATTTATTGTTATTTAGGAGTTATCCTACTTAGAAATCTAGGTTATGTTTATCCTTTTGTTATTTTTGAGGAGCCTATTTAAAGGACTCTACTCATTCCATTCAATCACTTGATGGAATATCTTTGATTTTGAACATGGTATTGATACAAAGATACCACTACTTCCTTGGGCACAGAGATGCCTAGGTTTTTTTCTTTTCTTTTTATATCTTATTCTTCATTGTCCTGTATCAAATTTTCTGCACGATTTGTTGGTGTAGACGTGTAGTAACTCAAGGAATATTGTTTTTAGTAAAATTGGTACGTGCTTGACTCTGCAATATCTTATTTGTGGCATCATGCTTTTGCACATTTATAGAGCTGAATCATTCATGCATCTTAGGTCAAAGGGTTTTTTTTTTTTTTTTTTTTTTTTGTGGGGGGGGGGGGGTTGGAGAGATCTTGGGGGACCCCCTCTCACTCATTAGCGGACCCCGGGGAAGAAACTTAGGTGAAACGTTGTCTCTAATGTTGGGGCATGTGGATGGGCTTAGAACTACGAGTTTGTCACTTCGTATTTTTACTTCTTGAAGCTGACTTTCTGCTTGGTCAATTAGTCCAAGGACAGAGGGACGGGAAAGTCTTGGTTTTTCTCTATAAGAATCTTCTTTTACCTTTGGTAAATGGTTCTTACAAGGTGACATAGATCATTTTGTGCTTCATTTGAGAGTCTTACATGAAAGAATATTGTGAACTCATATTCATAGTCGCCATCCATTGTTTGATGAATGCCAGTCAAATGTCCAACATGAATACTGGCATACATTTAGAGAACGATCATGTAACATATAGACCTACGAACTCTTGGAGATGCTGCGCTCTGATCAGAACATAATTTTCTTGTTTGTCATTGAATAAAATTTCTGATCGATCTTACTCCATGTTTTTGTCAAGCATATACTCGAGATTTTCAATTATCATGTGTTTTTTTGCTGATATGTTCTGTATTATTTATATGTTCAATTATTACCTGTTTGTCCAACTACAACAATGCAACTATTACGTGTATGTCTTTCAACTTTCTTATGGCAAATACTTTCTGAGTTACTCTCTGAGCCTAGGCTTTGAATTGTCTTATAAATTTCCTCCTTTAATAATGACATATTGTGTGTTTCACATTACTCAGGACTATTCATGTAAGCATAGCAATTGGAAGGAGATCAAGTGTAAGATATGAACACAACGGGGACAGAAAATCCTAACCATGGAAATTTCCCTCAAAGGCCTGCTTCTTCTCCTCCAACCTTTGCTGCTTCTTCTCGTCCAACCTTTGCTGCTGCTTCTCAGAGCGCAACACCTTTTTCATCGTCTGGCCCTGTGTCTGGGCAGGAGGCCTCTGTTTTTAGATCCACAACACCTACTGCTTTCCAGACTTCAAGGCCTTTCTTATCATCTGCACCAGTTGTTGGACCTGAAGCATCTGGAAGTAGACCGACACAAACAGGAAGGTATAATGGTCCATCTATGCCTCCCCCAGCATCCTCACACGCCTCACCAGGCGTTGGATCTTTCCAGCGCTTTCGAAGCCCACAATTTCCTTCAACAGCTCAAGTAGCCCCTCCACACATTTCCGCTCCTGGACAGCCAGTTTTTTCCCCACCAATTAGACCTCCCACAGGCCATGTTCCTTCCCCACCAGTTTCTCTTCATCTACAGCCCCAGATACCTTCTATGCCCATGGGATCCCCTCCTCAGAGCTTAAACCAGTTGTCGTCTGGCATGAATATTCCTCCATCATCTTTAGATTCGTCATTTTCTGCTCCAAGGCCAACCTCACAGCCATTACAGTCAGCTTTTCCTGGTTATCCCAGTTACCCACCTAATGCAGTTACACAACCTCCACCTGTACAGTCTGCTCACTTTGTCACCCATCAAGGAGGTTATGGTCCGGTCCCACCTGCAACATCTGCCTCTTTTCCTGCTCGTCAAGGTTATGTTCCCCCTCCACCAGTTGCTGCTCCTTTTGGTGTCTATTCAAGGGAACATATGCAACACCAAGGATCTGGACCTCCAATGGGAGCTGTGCAGGGTTTGACAGAAGACTTCGGCTCTCTCTCTGTTGCTTCTGTCCCTGGATCAATTGATCTAGGACTTGATTCTAAAGCATTGCCAAGGCCATTAGATGGTGATGTGGAGCCAAAGTGTTTTGTCGATACTTATCCTATGAACTGTGATGCTAGATATCTACGTCTTACAACTTACGCGATGCCAAATTCTCAGTCTTTGGTTTCAAGGTGGCATTTGCCTCTTGGAGCTGTTGTTTGTCCTCTTGCAGAAGCTCCTGTTGGGGTGAGTATGCATGCACTCAGAACTATTGTACTGTGCCAACGTTAGACATGCTTCAACATTCTTAATTCTTTTTCTCATTGTAAACCCTTTCTATGCAGGAGGAGGTGCCAGTAGTAAACTTTGCCCCAACTGGCATTATTCGTTGTAGAAGATGTCGAACATATGTGAATCCCTATGTGACATTCACAGATGGTGGAAGAAAGTGGCGTTGCAACATCTGTGCTTTGCTTAATGACGGTAAATTTTCAACTTTCTTTCGAAGAAAATATGTTGTGTCATATAGACGGTTTATGGGAGCGAAATCTAAAGACATTTAGTTGAACTAATCTTCTATGTGACATGGATACTAGTGCATGAATCTGGTGCAAATACAGGTCTAAGTTTGTCTTGGGTTCATTAATTCCCAAGTCCAAGGATATCCTAGACGGTTTCGTATTTGCAGGTTATCTCTGGAACAGTGCAAGCACCAATACTGATGCTGGCAAATTATTTAGGAGAATTTGTTTAGATTTTTGAAAATTTTGTTTTTGATAAGGGATTGTATCATATAGGCTATAGCAGCAGCTTCAAGGGGATGGTGTCCGAGCAAAAAAAGGGCTTAGCAAACCTACACTTCCTAACCTCAAAAAAGCAGGCCAAAGACAAAACTTGGCCCGCTTTAATTACGAGCAAGTGAATCTACAAGGTCAACAAAATAACTTACAATCAGGGTAATTGAACCGGACATCCAACTATACCATAGAATGAAAAATCATTTCCAAAGTCTAGGAATGGAATCCTCTTAGTCTTGAATGGACATTCTGTTCTGATCCATCCAAATCATTTAGAAAAGACGTAGAGAAGCAAGAATCCAAACCTTCCAATTATTCGGCCCTACCCTACCTTCCATTTATTCTGCCCTACCCTTGTGCCTTTCCAACTGTTCAAGACCCTGCCGCATCACCTTGTTGCCCCCAAACAAGGTCAAGATTACACTCCAAAATTTACTAGCTACAGGGAGATGAACAATGGGATTTAAATTGTTATTCTATTACGAAATCTTTTAATTGTTAGAAGAGGAAAGACAACATAATATCCTTAGGCAAACTTGTATTAATAACGATTCTTGTTAGGTGTGTTGCCAATTAGACATTCTGACATGCATAGAGTCGGAGACACATCCCATACCCTTACCTAGATGTGGATTGTAGATGGGTACTTTATGCATCTAGAAGACTCCATGTTGTTAGTAAAGTGGTGTTGCCCGAGCCCAGTATATTGGTGTTAGCACTAGCATCTGAGTGTAATGATGAAACCATGTACAGAACCACCATTTTCCCAATTTGCTTATGCTATATTCTTGTCAAGCTCCCAAACTCTATTTTAGTCTTACATTGTCACCATAAAAAATGACTCATTTGATTTGGAGAATTACGTGTCAATGGTTTTTCATTTTTAAGTACAGTTGTGGCAGACATTTCCACTAATGGTACTCATGTTTATTTGTTTGTATGGCACACATACTGACCTATTTCCATCTCATATCCAGTTTCGGGTGATTATTTTGCACATTTGGATGCCAGCGGTAGAAGAGTGGATTTGAATGAACGGCCTGAGCTTACCAAGGGTAGTGTGGAATTCATTGCTCCGGCTGAGTATATGGTGCGGCCTCCAATGCCTCCGGTATATTTTTTCATGATTGACGTATCAATATCCGCGGTTAGAAGTGGAATGCTTGAGGTATGCACTTTTAGCTTATAAGAACGGACCTTGAGCAATTTATCTTGCTTTGTTTCATGCCCATGCCTTCCATTATGTATACTGTTCTCTATACAAACTTGAATTTATGGTTCTTGTTTCTGTGCAATCTAAGTTTGAAAGAATGGCAAGGGCTTCAGTTATATAGTATCGAAAGGTCTTGTTACAATTGTTATTGTGTATGTGCTGGCCATATTGTACACTATTATCGGCCATGTCATGTTTTTGGCACTGTTGAAGTGGTTTGCTCAGATGGTCTCGTGTAGTTTTGAGCTTCCTTTCTTAAGATGATGCTCTTCTCTTTATATGATTCAATTCGTGTATTGTATTAACTTGTATCGCTAACACATACTTTTTGTTTGATCACAATTTCCTTTTAATGATATCCATGTGACAAAGGAGACTGCAGTTTCCTTAATGACTTGGATTTTAAATTTACTTTCAATGTTATTTTTGCAGGTTGTGGCACAAACTATAAAGTCTTGTTTGGATAGATTGCCTGGCTACCCCAGAACACGTGTTGGATTCATTACTTTTGACAGCTCCATACATTTTTATAACATGAAGGCAAGCACAGCAGTGATTTTCATTGCTGCTTATTACACAACATGATTCCCTTTTCTTTCTTGCTACGTTTATTTATGTTGACTGATGTTTAGGTTTCTCTTGTGCCAGTCGTCTTTGGTGCAGCCTCAAATGATGGTGGTTTCAGATCTGGATGATTTATTTGTTCCTTTGCCTGACGATCTCCTTGTCAACTTGTCAGAATCAAGGAGTGTAGTGGATGCTTTTCTAGATAGTTTATACTCCATGTTTCAGGACAATGTCAATGTGGAATCTGCTTTTGGTCCAGCTCTTAAAGCAGCATATATGGTTATGGTGTGCTCCATTCTTTCTGCTTGTTGCCTGCGCCATTTAAACTGTTAACTCTCACTGTTTGTACAGTTATTTTCAGTCTTTTAAGTATTTTTTTTATCTTCTGACATATGGATGTTGGTTCCTTATTGTTTTCTTATTATGTAGGCCATCTTTTGACTTAGCATTGACATATTCCTCTCCCCTTCTTACAGGGCCAACTTGGTGGCAAATTGTTGATTTTCCAAAATACGCTGCCTTCACTTGGTGTTGGCCGGCTTAAGTTGCGTGGGGATGATCTTCGTGTCTATGGAACAGATAAAGAGTATGGGCTAAGGATAGCTGAAGATCCATTTTACAAACAGATGGCTGCTGATTGTACTAAATATCAGATAGCGGTGAATATATATGCATTCAGTGACAAGTACACTGACATAGCGTCCCTAGGTAGGTTTAGTTTTAGTACATTCTTGGCTTTACTTCAAGTGGACTGTTCTCAAGTCTGAAATCAAAAGCGTACCATAACATCATCTGACCCAAGATGAGCCCGATTGACTCAATGATTAGCCACAGAAGTTTTAAAATTCTAAAAATCCATCTAGCATATTTGGAAACAATATACACACTTGCCTAATGATGTTACTTGGCCTTTGCTGCAACCCATGGACAACCACTGTTATCCCCTTGAACAATTTTTGTTGCAAAACTGCCCTTTGCCTCTTAAACAAGACCCGCCTATTCTCACGTAGGTCCTACCATGGAATGACCTTATTTATTTATTTTTTTTTCCTTTTTCTTGAGCTTCTGCCATCTGATTTGATGCATTTGACCCAATATACGTAATCACATTTCCTATTTTAATATGTATTTTTTGTATTTAGGAACTTTGGCCAAATATACTGGTGGTCAAGTATACTACTATCCAAGCTTCCAGGCATCCATTCACAAAGAGAAGTTGAGACATGAGCTAGCCAGAGATCTTACAAGGGAAACTGCCTGGGAAGCTGTTATGCGCATACGATGCGGAAAAGGCAAGTCATTCTGGCGGTCTAAATTGTAAATTCCACTATGTTTAATCCATTGCCTCTATTTCCTTTCAACTTTCTTGAAAGTTTCTTCTCTGTAATTTGGGTAGCGGAAGCTAATTTTTTTGTTTTCTTGTACTATTAGGTGTGAGATTCACATCTTATCATGGTAACTTCATGTTGCGGTCCACTGATTTATTAGCGCTCCCAGCTGTAGACTGTGATAAAGCTTTTGCAATGCAGTTGACCCTTGAAGAAACATTATTGACAACACAGACTGTATATTTCCAAGTTGCTTTATTGTATCCTTTATTTCATGCGAAAGAAGTTCGAGCATGGCTCTCTTGGCACATGTGCATGGAAATGTGTTGCAGATTTATTTTGGAAATGTCTTTTGTTTCCTATCTATGTAGCACCGACACAAACACGGGACACGACACTGACACTCTGACACGCAAATTTTTAAAAATTGAAGGACACTTGACACGTTGGGGATACGTTTTAAATAGTATTTATGTATTAAATTATATGAATAAAAAAGGTTCTAATTCTAAAGATGGAACACCAGATATGCCTTAAATCTTATTTATCATAACATCATTCACAAAGGCATTTCAATATCTATGTCTTTATAATCATAGTCACACGAAGAGGAAAGACTTTTTAAGCATTAACAAGAGTCTTAGCTATTTCGTCTAACACCCCCAACGTATCTTGCGAGTGTCCCGAGAGCGTCTAGAGCATTTTTTAGGAGTGTCCCGGAGTGTCCACACCAAAAACGTTGAGAAAAATAAGACACTGAGGATTTGAGTGAGGGACACGTGTCAGTGTCCGACACTGGCACGTGGACTCATGCGAAGTGTCCTTGCTACATAGTTTCCTATTCTATTTTCCACGCCCGCATAATGTAAAAGAAAATTATTACATGGTAATGTTTGGTTTCTCTTGATCTTTGCTCATGTAGGATATCTCGTTATGACCACCTGATGCTCAATTTTTTTTTTGGCACCCTTGCTGCTGGTACAAGATATCTTCTTTGATCCCCGAAGTTCCTTAGAGTTCGAGGACTAAAGTGCATCTTAGATAGACATGCTTTAGCGTGCTACAAGACCAAACTTTTGGTTGAGCATGAATTCCTATCATTGACCATATATGTTCTGTCTGTATATGATTTGCAGTCTCTGCTTGATTTTCTCTATGATTTGTTATATTCGAATTTAACTTTTTCCTAGTTAGTATGCTTGTGTATTTAACTTATTGTCCCCCAGAAATTCTTTGTTCTGAATATACACTCTAAATCCTAAGGCAATTCTAATGAGTACAATAGATAAGAAATGACTTTCCTTAACCATCAAAAGATTCACTTCATCTATGGGAGAGAGACGTATCAGAGTACATACTGCAGCGGTGCCTGTGGTTGCAGATCTAGGAGAGATGTACCGCCATGCTGATACTGGTGCCATAGTTTCTTTGCTTTCTAGGCTAGGTACGAAAGGCGCCTCGATTCTCCTCCTGCTAGTTTTCCATATTTGACCATGGCATTAGTTCTGATTCTTATTTTTTTGCTTCCCAAATCTCTGAATTGAATTTTTGTGCAGCAATAGAGAAAACTCTGTCCTATAAACTGGAAGAAGCTCGAAACTCAGTTCAGCAGAGGATTGTTAAAGCTCTAAAAGAATATCGAAATTTATATGCTGTGCAGCATCGCTTGGTAGGCAGGATGATATACCCAGAATCTCTGAAGTTCTTGCCCTTGTATGGGTTAGCACTATGTAAATCAATACCCCTTCGTGGTGGATACGCCGATGCGCAGATTGACGAACGCTGTGCAGCAGGGCACACCATGATGACTTTACCTGTTAAAAATTTGTTGCAGTTTCTATATCCAAATTTGGTTCGGATTGATGATTTTCTCGTAAAGGTAAGGAACTTTTTGGTGTTTGAATTTTTGTGCGTTTATGCTGCTGCTTTCACAGATTTTACAGCTGTAGCTGCATCTTATTTGCAGGCTTATTCTAAGGCTGATGAGTTTAAGGTTTCAAGGCTACCACTTACAGCGGAGAGCCTAGATTCCAGAGGCCTTTATATTTATGATGACGGTTTTCGGTTTGTCATATGGTTTGGTAGAATGCTTTCACCTGATATAGCTATGAATCTCCTTGGTCAAGACTTTGCTGCAGACCTTTCGAAGGTATCTTTCTTCTGTTCCTAGAATCTTTATATTATCTCTTTTACTTTGAACTACAGGCACCTCATGCGCTTTTTGATATTTTAATATCTGGCGTTGTAGTGTGGTGATTAATTTAAATATCTTGGTCTGGATCTCAGTTACTATCCCATTTTGTTTAACATTGTACGGTTAAATGGAATGATTTCTCGCTCAACTCTTAGTGTTGAATGTGCAACATAGTTTTGCTTGTGACATGAAGAGAGAAAGCAAAAATTCATGTATCCTTGTTATGTGTTATGTTATAGCATAGAGGGAGAGCAATAGAGTTGTAATTTTAAGACAATCATGTAGTCTTATGATTCTAGGAATTACCTATGAGAATATTGATGCTGGTGTTGGTGTTAATTTTGGGAATAAGATATGGAGGAAGATGAAGATGGAGAGAAAGTAAAGGTTCTTCAAGGTACATCAATGATGTTCCCTTTAAGAAATCCACCCCCTCCAGTTCCTAAGAATCTGGTTTACACCAGGTTAGTAGCGAATCATTTGCAAGGTACAATGAACCCATTCGCACAAACAATGTCAGATCCAAACTCCTGTGAGTTTTAAGTCCCCCATGTAAGAAACTAAAATGTGAAATGTAAATGCTTGAGGTCGAGAGAGTTCCTTCTTTTGTTTTGGTTGATAGTCGTTTCGTAACCAATTATAAGGTTTTGTTTGCCTCTATGTTCCTGGGTATTCGGGAATTCCCTTTAGTTTAAGTTAGTTTAATTTCGCCCTGCTTGTTCTGGTGTGATGCTTGGGATTTCCCTGCATTCCAAAGGTTTTCACTGCGCTAAGAGGAAACCTTTTCCCCTCGAGTACACATTGAATCTTGAAGTGCACAAATGCATTCTTGTTTTTTTTTTTTTTTAATGCCCTTTCCTTTACCTGCTGCTTTTTGATCGTGCGTTAATTTACCTCTTCTAATGCTCTATTTTTTTCGTTGTTGCAAATCAGGTTATTTTGTGTGAGCGTGATAGTGAAATGTCAAGGAAGCTGATGGCAATACTTGAGAAAATTAGGGAGACTGACCCTTCATATTATCAGCTATGTCAACTTGTACGACAAGGTGAACAGCCTAGAGAAGGTTTCTTTATCCTTGCAAACCTAGTTGAGGACCAGGCTGGTGGTATGAACGGTTATTTAGATTGGATTCTGCAAATTCACCGGCAAGTGCAACAAAACCCATAGAGGTAAAAATTATTGATCTCAACATGATGTTTGGATGACACATTTAATTATGTTCCATGGCATATCAGATGAAGGAAGTGATCAGCAGTTCAGCACCCTCCACATTAAATATCTCACTCTTTTTCGTCTTTTTGTTTGAGAGGTTTAAAAACGGTATGATAAGATCATTTTCTCTATTTAAAAGCTCGTGTCTTTCATTGAAAATATTTGGGATGGGTTACGTTTTAAGAGAAATATTACGGAAGTGCCTTTTTTAATATTCTTACGGATGCTTGTTGGAGATACCAAAAATGACGAGGGACACACCGAAATGTGTGCATCTTCATCATGCTATGACAGGAATGGCTTGGTAATTTCAGTTCCACTATCTGGTTGGATAGTTGTGTGCAGTTAAATTAAATTAATTTGTTTGGTTTCGTGGTCAGTTTAAGATTCAACCTTTCAGCCCCAAAAAGAGGAGTTCTTAACCTGTGTTGGAAGTGCAGAGCCTAAACACATCTTAGGACCCATACTATGTTATGTTTAAGCTTGAAAATTGTGAGACGAGGGCTTAGCAAAAAAGTATTCATTCGAATCATTACATGTGGCGCTAGAGTAAGTTAAAAACTACTTGACCGTGTAAGGGTGGGTGAATCCACTCATTCATGTGATTTGAACTTGGTGTCATATTGTCATATCCCTTTCGATACTGCATTGTTGGGCGAGAACACGTTCTTATGTGTGGATTTTCTTTTGATGCCCACCAGATTTTACATTCTAGCTCGGGGTTTGTCATTGCCATGTTCCGGCCTTTTTTCCACCACGTCCTACTTGAGTTTAGACTTAATCTGGATTTGGCTGGTGCCTCCCTGCTTCGCCTCTAAGCGCCGCGTGATTGGTTCTATGGAAAAAGTTTGCAGATCCAGATTTGTTGGTCCATTTGCTAGACTTAATAATTTTGGCGTATCGGAAAAAGCAGAGGAGAAATTTTGCGTGATATATTACCTATTGTTAGGCATTAGTTTCTGTATGTGTTGTCCTACCTGTTATATTGTTGCTTTTCAAAAGTTTGGTGAATTGCACTTACTCAAATGTCAAGTAGAATGTTAAGTAGATCATACATGTTTATTTTACACTTGCAGATATTCAAAAGGAATTTGTCTATATGGACTTCTACGCTCGGTTGTTTAATTTTGGGTCCATCCTTTTGACATTTCGAAGGATCATTAAGCGTGATTTGTGGCTTAAATTGTTGATTTATGGATCATTAATGGTAATTTTGGCTTAAATTGTTGATTATCATTTTAATTTTTAACTTTTGTTAATCTTAGAGGGATTATTTGGTGCTCCAAGGCAATGCTCTTCTCTCCCACACTATGTTCACAGGTACGACAGTGGAACACATAATCCGTTAATTTAGAATAAGTGTTACATACGAAAGCACCCCTTAATTAAAAGAATCGTCTGAAAAAAACAACTGCAGGATTTTCTAGGGTTTTTTTTTTTTTTGAGGAGCAACAACTGCACGTAATATTAATAGAAAAAACTGTAACACCCCAAAAAATTGGTATGTTAATAACTAAAATTTTACAATTTATTTAAAAAGAAATGTCAAATTCATTAAAATTTTAAAGAATATTTCATTTTTCCTAAATTAGCTAACTTATTACAACTAAAATAATAGCAGTTGTCTAAATCTTTAAAATACTAAATGTTCAATCATAAATAAAACCCTGTGAGTATAAAAAGCCAGGGCCACAAGGTAGAACCGTGAGTGAAAAACACTCAATAGGGCACCTAAAGTTACCTTTTTACAAAAGATTACTCATGCAGCAGATAAGCATATAAAACAGTCATTTCAATAATCATATATCATCTTTCAATAAACTATCTTCCTTTCTTTTCATCCAACAACACTGTTCATCACCGGCTCCAACCCACGGACCATACAACAAAGCTACCTCGAAGTACATTGTGCATGGCTCGCGACCGATCACACATCATGATCAATCTCTTTCCGACATTGATTCCAATTGTGCATGGCTATTGGCTCAAGACCCATGCCAAATAGGCGCGTCCCAACCCATAATCTCGTACATCAACCATAATTTTCAATACATTAAAGTTTAGGTTTCATGCATCACGTGGGCCATTATTCGCACATAAGTTTAACAATTAAATTGAACGAAGAAGTGATAACAAGGAATCAATATAGGCAACGTAAATTGACCCAACAACTTCAGTCTACTAAAAATAGCAAATAAATTTCAAAAAATACAAGATTTGGCAGAGAAACAGATTAATGAATTTTGAACAACTGTCATGTTTTCTACAAAGTCGAATCCTGATGTTAAATAGGTTCAAAATAGCTTTTTCCACACATCAGTAAAACTGTCTCGATAAGTAATTTCAATTATTAATAAATTCGTAACAGATTAATAAATTCCCTCAACCTTGTATCGAAATGATTTACACGCGAAAGTTTCTTAGAATTTAATTATCTACAACTTCTGTGTTTTACTCAAAATCCAATTTCGTCATCTAGAAGGGTAAAAACAGATTTGAAGTTGGTTCACTGAATCTGTCCCGAAATTGTACCATACAGCCAACTTCGAAAAACCATAGTTAATCCTACGGACCTTGGATTAGAACAAGTTCTATTTTATTTCACCACACACACTGTAAAAACAATCACTAGTATCCAACTTAGTGACGACAATATGTTAATTAGTAGATATTGGTTTGGTAGCCAAGGAATCTATCGATGCTTTTGCTTGAACTTGTCATCGATTGGTAGAAACAGCTTATCCTACTCATACTAGGTAATACCTGGCCAGAATAATCTTGGGTGACTCCAAAGAGTCCAAAATTGACCTAAATAATGCAAACTCGAAATATTACACACTTCATAAGATGCGATGATATCACAAGAAGAGCACGAATGCTCAGGATTCTGTAAACCCATTCTTGAGTTGAGATGAGAGATACTGATACAAGGTGTGCGTAAACTGACCGGGACACCCACAAAAGTTAGTACAATGGATAGATCAATGACGGGTTTGATCAGAAGAGATCACCAGAAATCAGGAAACATGGGTTTCTTGAACATCATGATACCAACAACAGGTGAGGCCACCACATGATCTGAATCATTTTAATTTCCTCTTCCTTCCCTACCTTGGTGAAGGCAAGAAGTTAATTCATTAGATCATGCTGGCAGCTTCAACTGCTAGTGGTGCATGACCATAAGCTAGCTAGCTACCATAACCTTCTGTTCAGAGAGAGAGAGAGATTCATTTGGATTCTCTCTCTCTCTCTCTCTCTCTCTCTCTCTCTCTCTCTCTCTCTCTCTCTCCAGACTCCAGCCAGCTACAAGGATGTATGTATATAAGTATATCCATTCCCACCGTTTTAGTTTGTTACAAATTTTTGTTGTTATTAGCCAGAGCTATAGGCCGAGAATAACCTATGAATTTATGATGGGCCAAGTAACACAGATGGGCCTTCACTGATTCAAAGTGAGACAAATTTGAATACATGGGAGTTCAGCTCTAGATGTAGGCCTTAACCTAAAGCCCCTGGCTCCTTTGGTTTTCTATTTTGGATGATAGGATGTTTAGTGTATTAATATATGTGTTAGATTACACAAAAGTGAATCTTCTGTTCATGAGAGTCAAATTCTAAATTTCGCGCTTTGCACAACTATTGTGCCAAACTAAGAACGGTATTGCTAACTTTTTTTTTTTTTTTTTTTCCAGTAAAAGGTATTGCTAACTTGTACCCGCTAGACACAGAATAAGCGCAAAAAAATAAAACAAACACACATTCCAAAGCGTCTTTTACCCTTTTCAATACATTTACACATATTTTTATACATCTTTTCAATCTTAACATAAACTCACACATAAGCTCACTTGACATATGTTAGCATTTTCCAACTACGAACTCATGATTCATAACAAGTCACTTTGAACGAATAGAAAGGAAAGGAGATTATTTGTCTAAGAAAAGCATCTTGCAAGACGCATGATAACATATGTGTACATCCTTCGGAAAAAGAAAATGAGTTACTCAAACACAGATCAGAAAAATTATTCAGTTGTCCTGTGGCACTGTCACGTGGTTCCTCAACACCTTTCCTGGGACACTGTGGTGCCTCAACAGCTTTCTTAGGGCACTGTCACGTGTACCTCAATACCTTCCACCAGCACACATTCATGTGGACCTCAAGGCCAAATGTATAGACCCGATGTGAATGTGTAGTGGAAAAATATGTTGGGGAAGTACGTGGCATTTGTTGAACAAATCATATCTCACACGTTCTTAAACCTCGTTAAATTTTTATGAGTCAAGTTAATTTATACAGTCTACTACTGTCTTTTTGGATCGACTCGAATAGTACATGGCGCTTTTGGGACTGGAAGGATCTTCTTTCATCTGCATTCCAGAGTGCAATAGCCCTTTCCATTGTAGAATAGAACAAAAGGCAAGCTTGAGTAGTACAACATGATACAATAATGAAAAAAGAGAGAGAAACATAGAATGACATAAATTAGTGAAAAATGGAAAGTATAGAAGGCAGAAGGCAATATCCTAGCGAAAGGAATATACTTACAGTGATTTCTCTGTTTATAATATATGTTCTCCTTTTGAGAATAGAAGAGTGTGTTTGGAATCTCTGTTGGGTCCCCAAAAGGGGAAGGAGTGAGGCTGTCAGAGCATGACCTAGCTAGGGTTAGTGCTCCATTCACACACACACACACTCTCTCTCTCTCTCTCTCTCTCTTCTTTTTCTTTTTCTTTTTCTTTTTCTCTCTCTCTCTAACCAAGGCTAGATCATGCTGGCAGCTTCACTTGTTCCCCTGTTGACTTAATCGTGCAGCTTGCCCAATACCAACTTGCTACAGATATGATATGATGCTCATGATGAAGAGAAAGCAAGCAAAGAAGAAAACATGTTCCGAGGTATTTTTTGGTGCAAAAAATAAGCATGACTAAAAAAGTGAAGCTTAGCTAGCAAGGACGGATGATGTAAGAAAAAGGGTATCCAAGAAAAACAGTGGAAAAAACTTTGTTCCAAACATTTTAAAGAGTTTTTCTTGAAAAGCCTATAGGAAGTAAGAGAATTACTAGGGTTTTTTCAACAGATCATTGAACGAAAAAGGAAAATAGCAAGAAGAAGAAGAAGAAGAAGAAGAAGCAGATGTTTGGTTTTTTGGGTAATGAGGAAGAAGAAGAACCATATAACAGAAATGGGGTAGAGTGTGGGTTTTGATTGCAACAGAGGAGTTAGGGTTTTGTGTTTTATTTATAATAGGGGGTACTTGGGGGGGTGGGGAGGAGACTATAGAGGTCAATAAAGAGATGACAAAGACATAACACTCCCACAATGTAAAAACAGTGAAATAAAGATGCATGCACCATGTGCAGCTGTTCTTTTTGTGTATGTGTGCGAGAGAGATATAGAGAGAGAGAGAGAGAGGCACAGGTGGTAGTAATATAGCTAGGGCTTCCGATCTCATTTGGCTCTAGAGCTATTCACA